>JANAVB010024597.1:4303447-4838211 GCA_029216955.1 Iris pallida | reverse complement strand
TTTCTGGGGTCTGACCCAGCTGGTTTTGTATGGCCAGATTTCGGAGCAGCTCCAGAGGATCTACCGTCCTTCCTGCCAGATAGTGAACACTAGAAGGAATCCTGGCAACGAGTGGGTTATTTTTGGCTCTCCCACTCTATTGTAAAAATTATTCTTTTGAGACGTTTAGCCGACGAGCACCTGTTTAGCTCGATTGCACTTTTACTTACTGTCTGCCTACGGGCTGTAACATGATTAACAGATCCTAGGGTTGATCATGTATGACTAAACTCTTGCTAGTCCTGACATTTTGTAACGACTAGCTTCATGATCAGCTGAATATGTAATATTTGGGACGCCTTATTATTGTATATTTAATGATCATACATCTTGTAACTTTTACTTACTTGCTTGTGATTGAGACACTAGGCTTGTTCATGACCTTAAGAGACCGTTGGCTTGTAGATAAACCCTCATGTATCCTAGACAGCCGTGACCGTATAGCGAGGTGGGTTCCATTTCATATACGTAGCTGGCTATGTCTGCCCCCGCTCTCCAGTATTCTGGTTCTGGGGCGTGACATGGTTTAAGTGGTGGCCCATGCAGGTCTTGTAAATCAAGATATGTGAGGGTTTACCGAATAGATGTCTCAATCAGTATTCGCCCTTGAACTCCGCTCGTATCCTCTGAATCCCTGGATTCTTGTCCTGATCACCTGCTTGTATCGTTGATCTGTCCTGGTCCTTCCTTATTGTTTTGTATGTCGTCTTCTTCAGCGGCATAGTACCTGACCCGGCCGATCAGCAAGGCGGAGCGCCTCCCGCGGACCAGCAACAACCTGGAGATCAAGTCCAGCACTCCGGAGTAGCCTCCAGAGTCGCGTCTATTGAGGGAGAGCCACCAGTTCAGCCTGTTCAGCCTGTAGAACCTAATGATGGCACTTTGGTAGGACTCGTCAGGACCTTGATAGCTTCTCAAGATCGTCGTGGAGATGCCTTACAACAGGCAGTGGCGGATGCTTTGACCAGAGGTGGTCATCAGGGTAACAGCGCGGCCAACAGCTTCAAGCACTTGAACCCTCCCTTCTTTGACGGCAGTGAAGATGCTATCGCCGCAGATGCTTGGCTTCAGGACACAGAGGTGGTTCTAGAAGCAGCCAAGACTCCAGAGAATGATAAGGTAGCCGTGGTGCGCTTGCAGCTATTGGATCTTGCCCGCAGTTGGTGGACAGCACAGGCAGTTGGGTTAGCAGCACCCATTGCATGGGCAGTGTTCAGGGAGAGATTCCAGACCAAGTATTTCGATGCTGTAGCTCGGTACGATCTACAGACGAGGTTTACCAATTTGAAGCAAGGTAGCAGGACGGTCGACGGATATGCGACCGAGTTTTCTAGACTCAGTCGGTTTGCTCCCACCTTGGTGGCAACCGAGTATGATAGGGCCCAGCGATTCCAGCAGGGGCTTCACCTAGAGATCTTATTGGCAGTTGAGCAATTTGAGCATCAGACTTTTGATGCAGTATTGAGAGCAGCCCGGAGGCATGAGTATACCTCCCAGAGGATTGTGGATAGGGTCGGGGGTCGGAAGAGATCCCACGGCCAGATGAATCAGTCTTCAGCACCAGCCCCGGCAGCCAGGGCCTTGACTATTGGAGCTCCGAGGCGAGCGGCCTCAGTAACGTCGGTTCAGCATTCAACCCCGACGTACCCTCAGCAGCAGAAGCAGAAGCAGTCTTCCGCAGTGGGATGTTCTCATTGTGGGAAGCCAGGCCATGTGGTGGCAGAGTGCTGTAGGGCGCAGGGATTGTGTCTGGCTTGTGGAGCGGCAGACCATAGGGTTGGATCCTGCCCGAATAGGGGTGGTTCAACATCGTCCAACCTTTCTAGCTCTTCGGTGAGAGGACCAGCTCCGGTCCAGCAGCAGCAGCAGTATCCATTGCCGAGGCCCTTGCCGCCTCAGACCCAAGTGTTCCAGCAGCAGAACCCCCAGCAGTATGCGCAAGCCCAAGCCTTGAGCCAGAATAGGCAGCGAGGATTTCAGCCGAGGGGACCAGCACCCCGAAGGCACGGTCAGGCTATGGTGATGACCGTAGAGGAAGAGTTGGCACCAGGTGAGGTAGTGGCAGGTACTATTCTCGTCAACTCATTTCCAGCTTCAGCTTTATTTGATTCTGGTGCATCGCATTCTTTTATGTCTGCACGATTCGCGACACGGGTAGGATTGGAGCCCGAGTTATTATCAGTAAGGCTCAATATACTTACTGGTAACGGACTTGTGGGAGTTGATAGAGTGTTTTCCTCGTGTCAGATCGTAGTTAGCGGTAGAGAGTTCTCCGCTAGATTGATAGAGTTCCCGATGGCCGATTATGATGTGGTCCTAGGGATGGATTGGTTGAGGAACCAATATGCTAGGATAGACTGCCATATTGGTAGGGTTATTTTTAGCATTCCAGGAGAGCCAGAGTTTTCTTTTCTCGAGGCGAGGTTGAGTCTTCTCCTTCGTTATTGCGGATGGCGGTAGCAGCAGTACAGTTGCCCAGGATAGTGGATGAGTTCCCAGATGTTTTCCCAGAAGAGCTTCCAGGTATACCTCCGGAGCGGGAGATCGAGTTCACTATAGACTTGATTCCCGGGACAGCCCCAGTGTCAGAGAGAGTCTACAGGATGGCACCGTCAGAATTGGAGATATTGTACAAGATGATTGAGGAACTCAGAACCAAGGGATTCATTCGTGCAAGTGGATCACCTTGGGGAGCCCCGATGCTTCTTGTGAAAAAGAAGGATGGTACGTCCAGGCTATGTGTTGATTACCGTACCTTGAACTCAGTGACAATCAAGAACCGATACCCTCCCCCGAGGATAGATGACTTATTTGATCAACTCAAAGGGGCTTCAGTATTCTCGAAGATTGACTTGCGCTCAGGTTACCATCAGATCAGAGTCAGAGAGCAGGACATCCCGAAGACAGCTTTCAGATCCCGGTACGGGCATTGGAAGTTCCTTGTTATGCCTTTTGGAGCAACCAATGCGCCAGCAGTATTCATGGACCTCATGAATCGCATCTTCATGCCTTACTTGGATCAGTTTGTGATTGTGTTCTTGGATGACATTCTGGTCTATAGCAAGAGTGAGGCGGAGCATGAGCAGCATCTTCGTGTGGTTCTTCAGATTCTCAGGGAGCACCAGTTATATGCCAAGTTCAGTAAATGCGAGTTCTGGCTCGATCGCATTTCGTACTTGGGTCATATCATCACCAAAGGAGGAGTAGAAGTGGATCCCCAGAAGATTGTGGTTATCGAGTCATGGCCAGTACCCAGTACAGTTGTAGAAGTTCGCAGTTTCCTTGGATTGGCCGGCTACTACCGGCGATTTGTTTCAGACTTTGCTCGGATTTCAGCGCCATTGACCCAGTTGACCCGCAAGGATGCGCAGTTTGCTTGGACAGCAGAGTGTCAGAGTTCTTTTGAGCAGTTGAAGCGAGGCCTGATAACAGCTCCTATTCTTACGCTTCCAGATGGAACCGGAGGATTCTCAGTGTATTGTAATGCTTCAGGCAGAGGATTAGGGTGTGTTCTGATGCAGCATGGAAAGGTCATAGCTTATGCGTCACGACAACTTCGTGATCATAAGAAGAATTACCCAACCTATGACTTGGAGCTGGCAGCAGTGGTGTTTGCACTTAAGTTGTGGAGGCACTATTTGTATGGAGACAGGGTGGAGATTTTCACCGACCACAAGAGCCTGAAGTATGTTTTCACCCAGAAGGATCTTAACATGCGTCAGAGAAGGTGGCTGGAGCTTCTTGTGGATTATGATGTCAACCTGCAGTATCATCCTGGGAAGGCCAATGTTGTTGCGGATGCATTGAGCAGGAGGGCCGGAGCTTATTTCCTAACAGCACAACCAGAGCTGTTAGCAGATCTTCAGAAGATGGGTATAGAAGTTGTTCTTCCTTCCAGTGTAGCGTTGATGGCCAGTATGCAAGTTCAGTCCACTATAGTCGAGAGGATCCGGATGGCGCAGTCGGCAGATTCCAAGCTTCATCGACTTAGAGCAGAGTGTAAGGCAGGACGAAGACCAGAGTTATGTATTCATGAGGATGGTATACTTCGACATGGTAAGCGTCTTTGTGTACCCAGCGGAGATATCAGACAAGAGATCATGTCAGAAGCGCACAGTTCTCAGTATTCCATCCATCCCGGCAGTACGAAGATGTACCGAGATATCCGGCAGCATTTCTTGTGGAATGGCATGAAGCAGGAGATAGCTCGGTTTGTCTCTCGGTGTTTGGTTTGCCAACAAGTTAAAGTCGAACATCAGAGACCGGCTGGACTTCTTCAGCCTTTGCCGATTCCAGAATGGAAGTGGGAGCACGTGACCATGGATTTCGTGACTGGATTACCTAGATCCCCAGCTGGTAGAGATGCTATTTGGGTTATAGTTGATCGGCTCACGAAGGTGGCTCACTTTCTCCCATTCAGAGTTGGTCAGTCGACGGCTCACTTAGCAGAGATGTACCTCAGGCAGATTGTCAGATTGCACGGTGTGCCAGTCAGTATCACCTCGGACCGAGATTCAAGGTTTACGTCGCACTTTTGGCATAGCTTGCAAGAGAGTTTGGGAACCCATCTCCAGTTCAGTTCAGCATATCACCCGCAGACGGATGGCCAGTCGGAGCGCACGATCCAGACTCTTGAAGACATGTTGCGGTCCTGTACACTTGACTTCGGTGGTTCATGGGAAGATCACTTGCACCTGGTGGAGTTCTCGTACAACAATAGTTTTCAAGCTAGTATCTAGATGGCACCGTTCGAGGCGCTGTACGGCAGGAAGTGCAGATCCCCGTTAGCCTGGGATGATGTTGGAGAGAGGCAGATGCTTGGACCAGAGATGATTGCCCAGACAGTTGAAGTGGTCAGGCGAGTCAGAGATCATCTTCGAGTTGCCCAAGATCGCCAGCGCCATTGGGCCGATTCTCATCGGCGCCCTCTCGAGTTTTCGGTCGGCGATCATGTATTCCTGAGGATTTCGCCTAACCGTGGCGTCATTCGTTTCGGCGTCCGGGGAAAGCTTAGTCCTAGGTATATAGGACCGTTCGACATTCTGGAGCGAGTAGGAGATGTATCCTATCGTCTCGCTCTTCCGCCGTCGCTAAGTGAGGTGCATGACGTGTTCCATGTATCCCAATTACGACGGTATATCCCAGACCCGAGCCACATCCTGGATCATTCGGAATTGGTTGTTGGTACCAACCTTTCGTATGAGGAGAGGCCCGTGTCTATATTGGACCGGAGAGAGAAGATCCTCAAGAATAAGACTATCAAGTTAGTCCGAGTTGCTTGGGGTAATCACTCTTTGGGGGAGTCAACGTGGGAGCGTGAGGATGATATCCGATCGCGATATCCCTACTTGTTTGACTCGTGAGGTATAAACGTCTTTCTTATGCCTCATACCTTCGATTCATTGCTTGCATGATTGATTGATTGATTACCTAGTTATAACTTGCTTGTGATTAGTGTAGCTTGTCATTGTTCCTCTAGCCTCTTGATTAAATTCCGAGAACAGAATTCTTTTAAGGTGGGTAGAGTTGTAATGCCTGTGTTCGTATTACGTATTTTGGAAATACGTGTACGTATTTTTCTTGTATTGTTCCTTGTTTAGTTTTCTCGGCTTGGTTTAAATCTCGATTTGGGTTGGCTTGGTTCGGTCGGCCCAATGCTTGGTTCATCATGGGCCAAGGGTGGAACACCTTAGCCTATGTTTCTCCTTCATTTCCACCACAACCCCCTCTTTATTATCCCCACCAACCTTCTCTCTCATCCATAATTCTTATTTACTTCTCTTCCCCCACCATTACTCTTCTCCACCAACCAAGAACACCATAGGCAAGTGCAACTTGCTTCCACAAGAGAACTCATTTTTATGGTTCCATTAGCTTCTTCTCATGATTCTAAACCACATTAGAACTTGTCATTTTCCATTTTGAGGCTTTGATTCTTGTAGATCTAGAGTTTTGCTATTTTCGGATTTTTGGTGGTTTTAATCTATCAAGCTTCCTTGTTTTCAAGTTTTTATGGTTCCATGTTGTAGAGAATTTCATTCTACCCAATTTTGACCTTTGGAAAGTTGGATTTGGACTTGTTTTGACCAAGGTTTGGACTATTGAAGTTTTGGGTTCCATCCATGGAGTTCTTGTTGTTCTTGCTGTTCTTGTCCTTTGGAGAATACAGTGAGCAGCGTGCTAGCTTTTTAGCTTCGCCGCTGACTTGTGTACGCTGCTCTTTAGCGAGCGTACGCTGCCTGCTGTACGCTGCTCTTTAGCGAGCGTACGCTGCTCTTTAGCGAGCGTACGCTGCTCTTTAGCGAACGTACGCTGCCTGCTGTACGCTGCTCTTTAGCGAGCGTACGCTGCCTGCTGTATACTGCTCTTTAGCGAGCGTACGCTGCCTGCTGTACGCTGCTCTTTAGCGAGCGTACGCTGCCTGCTGTACGCTGCTCTTTAGTGAGCGTACGCTAGCCTTGGTACGTTGCCTGTTGGCAACGTGTCTTTTCGTACGCTAGCTCAAGCGTACGCTAGCTCAAGCGTATGCTAGCTTGAGCGTACGCTAGCTTGAGCGTACGCTGGCTTGAGCGTACGCTGGCCTGTAGCTTAAGCGTGCCCTTGTGTACGCTGACCCTTGCGTACGCTTCCCATTGGAACTGTATGGACTCCTTTGGTAGCTCGACCTGAGCGTACCTTGCGCTAAGCGTATGACCTTGGCTGACTTGGTCTTATGTCAGCGTGGCATCTTTTATAGCCCTGTTTATTGATATATATTTAGATATTTTACGTCCATTTTATATCCTTACGCCTTTTGTCCTGAACTTGATAATCATGAATTTACTTGATATGCTTGGAATTGATAACTAAGCCTGACATGATTGTGACCCGTAGTGGTGCACTCCTGACATGAATACCTGACATGACCTGATAGTGGCCCGCTGCGACGCACTCCTGACTAGTACACTTGAACTGATAATCTGACATGTTATATCTTGAATAGCTGTTGCGACGACTACTTGACATGACATGACTTGACAAGAATGAACATCCTGGACACCGTGGGCGATTGTGCTTGTACAAATGAACCAGTCCTGTCTTGCATCATGTCTAGGGAGGGACTCCTGAGTACCACGGTCAGGAGTACCTAGTGAAATGGACTCAGGCTAATAACTAGATTAATATATTAGTCATAAAGAGATATCCCAGCTACAGGCAATCCCGTTACCTGGGCGCGCCTGGGATCTGTAGCCTGCCGTCGAGTAGGGCACATTTCCAGCACACTGTCATGTGTTGCACCCTTCAAGCTACTTAAGGGTACATGCGTTTCCTGGACGATGTACCCACCTGAATTCAACCCTAATCTTTCGACCTGGGTAACCTGGATGGTCTGCAGGGCTTGTGGCTGTGGAATGATCTCGCTGCATCTTGTTAGTAATTAGGCTTGTGACAACCCTAGTTAGTTAAAGTATCAAGCCGTAATTCTTGCTTGGCCGTGAATGATTGGATGGAGTCTAACCAGTCTAGTCTTGCCCTGATCTTGTTCCAGACTGTTACATGACCAGCATGCTTGTATTTATCTTCTCGATAAATGGTGAGAAACCAAGCTCCGTTCAGACGAAGGGTTACAACCCCGGTCCTTGTTTGGTTTACGGGTTGTAACCTGGCCATCTGAATAGTTCCATGGTTATCTCGTCGTATATCATCCTGGCATATTTTCCTTATTTCCAGTTTTACCATTTATTTATATTCCTGTCTTTATTTATATTATTTATATTCCTGTGCTGATTGATGGTTTTAGTTCTTAAGTGAAGCTTCCTTTGTGGCACTTGCTCTTTCTGGGATCTGACCCAGCTGGTTTTGTATGGCCAGATTTCGGAGCAGCTCCAGAGGATCTACCGTCCTTCCTGCCAGATGGTGAACACTAGAAGGAATCCTGGCAACGAGTGGGTTATTTTTGGCTCTCCCACTCTATTGTAAAAATTATTCTTTTGAGGCGTTTAGCCGACGAGCACCTGTTTAGCTCGATTGCACTTTTACTTACTGTCTGCCTACGGGCTGTAACATGATTAACAGATCCTAGGGTTGATCATGTATGACTAAACTCTTGCTAGTCCTGACATTTTGTAATGACTAGCTTCATGATCAGCTGAATATGTAATATTTGGGACGCCTTATTATTGTATATTTAATGATCATACATCTTGTAACTTTTACTTACTTGCTTGTGATTGAGACACTAGGCTTGTTCATGACCTTAAGAGACCGTTGGCTTGTAGATAAACCCTCATGTATCCTAGACAGCCGTGACCGTATAGCGAGGTGGGTTCCATTTCATATACGTAGCTGGCTATGTCTGCCCCCGCTCTCCAGTATTCTGGTTCTGGGGCGTGACATGGGCTCATGGGCTCATGAGGCATAATATGGCATTTTGTTGGCGTACTTTGCGCTTAGCACATCAGCATCGTCGCTAGGCGCATAGTGCGCTTTAGTTGCGCTCCTTGCGTTGCAATATTGCGCGCCACTGGTTGCACGACCAGGGTGTGCGCCAGGTTACGCACAGGCTGTGCACAGGTTGTGCCATATTGCGTGCAGGCTGCGCACAGGTTGCGTGCAGGTTGCGCCAGGTTGCGCAAGTGGCACATTGTGCGCATTGTGCGTGTGGCGCAAGGTGTGCAAGGCATGTGGCGCAGTATGGTACAGTGTGGCGCAAGTGGCTTTGTGCGCAAGGTGCAAGGCGCGCTGGTTGCTAGAGTGGCGCAACTTGCTTCAGATCGTGCCTGTGCATGATTTGAGCGGTTACTGCACGTTCGGAGTGGTTATTACCACGTCCCGAATGTTGTGCTAACCGGGCAGTTGCTACTCGGGCCTATATAAGGTCTCTTCTCTCCCAAAGGCATATGAGATAAAGAATATATTCAGAGAGTTACAAAAGTTTACAAGTGTTTCTTAACACAAGTAAACAGAGCCTGTTAGAAAGAAGAAAAGCTTTGCACCAGCGTTGTTTTTGCACGGGAGTCCGTGTACCATCCGAGGAGTCAGAAGAGCAGAAGTCTTCCAAAGTTCTCCGACGAACTTGCTGGTTCCTGGAAGCTATTCGTGTGGGGCGAATATAGCTTTGAGCAACGGTGATCATTCACCCCAGCAGGCCATCTTCCATCTTTCGCCTGTCATCTTCTTCGTTGCTGTGATTACGAAATCTTCTTAGATTCTCGTATATCATATGCTGCTGTGGATTATGAAATCTTTTTAGATTCTCGTAATATAATAACGAGATTTTCTTAGATCTTCGTTATACTTGTGCAACCTTCCTAGAAGTGTTGCGTTGGAACATTGTTCTTACAATTGCTTCATATTCTCAGTTTTCCATCAAAAAATTGTGCCCCTGCTCTAAAATTGTGCCCCTGCACTAACAATATTTTGTTTCAAAGGGGCTGGCGCAGCTCTAATCCCCTTCGCCCGTGTATACAATACAGAGTTCCTACATGTATGTGTGCAATATTTGGTTTCCTACATGTATGTGCATAATATTTGTTTATTGGAATTATTCAACTATTAGAGGCCATCCAGTTGGGCTATCCAAATAATTAACTCAAATTAAAATGATCTAATTGGAAACAAAAACAGTATTTGGCTTCTAAAATATTTGGGTGGTACCATCTCCTATTATGTGGCATATGATATATTACATGACAGCTGACGTAATGGCTGACGTGGCAAAATTTAACATTAAAATTAAAATTAAAATTAAAATTAAAATTAAAATTAAAATTAAAATTAAAATTAATATTAATATTAATATTAATATTAATATTAATATTAATATTAATATTAAATTAACATGATAATTAACATTAAGATTAATCTTAACATTAACAATAACATTAACATTAACATTAACATTAACATTAACATTAATATTAACATTAACATTAGCATTAATATTAACATTAATATTAATATTAACATTAACGTTAACATTAACAAAATTTGGGCAACTAATTTTTTGGGTTAAAATTTGCCATGTCATCTGTAATGTCAGCTATCATGTTAGATGTCACATAATGGGAGATGACATAATCAAATACTTTGGAAGCCAAATAGCAAAATTAAATTAAAAATTGGCTTGAGGGTATAATTGTCATGGAAATAATGTGTACCGAAAATAAATCTAATTTGATTAGGGAACAAATTTAAAATATCAAAACTTTTATATATATATATATATATATATATATATATATATATATATATATATATATATATATATATATATATATATATATATATAGAGAGAGAGAGAGAGAGAGAGAGAGAGAGAGAGAGAGAGAGAGAGAATAAGAGAGGTGAGGTGCCACCTTATGGATGTTGGCTATGTGTCACCTCCTCATGCTATCATCAATATATATATATATATATATATATATATATATATATATAGAGAGAGAGAGAGAGAGAGAGAATAAGGGAGGTGAGTTGCCACACTACAAAAATTTGTCAGATTAGCGACGTTCCAAAACGTCGCTAATCTCGGCCAAAACGTTGCTAACTTACATTAGCGACGTTTTCAGCGACGTTTTGGAAACGACGGAAAAAAACGTGTCGCTAATCGTGAAAACGTCGCAAAACGTCGCAATGGCGACATTAGTTAGCGACGCTAACGTCAGTAAATAGCGACGTTATTTGCGACAATTTCTTGTGGTCGCCGATTAGCGACGTTTTTGCGATGATGTGGTGGCATCAGATTGTTTGCCACATCAAGAATTTAGCAACATTTTTAGCGACCTTTATATTCGTCGCTAAAAGTTAGCCACGAATATAAACGTCGCTAAATTGAAAAAAAATTAAAAAAAAGAATCCAGAATGCAAATGTACAATCCAAAATACAGAATCCAATCCAATCCAAAATACAGAATCTAATCCCTGGGTTCGCCGACCCCTTCGGTGGATATGTTCTGTACATATGGTGTAAATCATCTATGTTCTATACATATGTTCTGTACATATGGTGTAAATCATCTATGTTCTGTACAATCCAATCCAAAATAAAGAACACAATCCAAAATTCATTCTAGCATACATTAGTGTGAAACATCTATGTTCTGTACATATGGTGTAGTATATGTTCTTATCGAATCTAGTATCTGAAGGATATAACAGAATCAAGATGAACCCACATAATGTAATACTAAGACATCATCTACTACTAAAAGATATAGTGATAGGTTGTCGTATCATCATTGCCGAGGGATGAGGGTCGGAGGACAGTCAACTTTATCTACGACTACATAGTTTCTGTCTCACCAGTTGAATGGCTGCAGGAACTATGTCCTGATCATCATGTCGTACCGTAGATTAATGCAAATGGAGCTGGAGCTGGAGCCAAAATACAGAATCCAAAATACAAAATACAGAATCCAGAATGCAAATGGAGCTAGAGCTGGAGCTGGAGATACAATCCAGAGATTGACACAGTACTAATTCATATATGTAGTCCAACACAAATAGTCTAATACAAATAAGTTCCAATACAAATAGTCTAATACAAATAAGTACTAATAGCTAATGACAACCACGTAGCTCACGCAAACGCTTAGTGATACGATCACGCAACCACTTCGAATAAGTGGGATCGACGGCGCCAGGAGAGATGCAGTCCACTGCAGGTGCTGGATGAATAGAACTCCCAGTCTCACTAGCTACCGGTGCTACTTTCTCCTTAACAGTAGGAGGAGCCACCTCAGCATTCAGTGTTTCCCTCAAACGACGTCCCGCTGCTCGGGTCATGGATGCCATCTGGTAAGATCGATATTCACAAAGAATATAATTGTAGCATAAGCAAGCTAACTAAAGGAACCATCATCTCGTTTGAGTACATTTTCAAAAGCAGATAAAATACATAATATTCGATTTTTTGCCAAGTGACAGAAAGGATGGATCAGAACACAACCCAAAATTCATTCTAGCATATATTAGTGTGAATCATCTATGTTCTGTACATATGGTGTAGTATATGTTCTTATCGAATCTAGTATCTGAAGGATATAACAGAATCAAGATGAACCCACATAATGTAATACTAAGACATCATCTACTACTAAAAGATATAGTGATAGGTTGTTGTATCATCATTGTCGAGGGATGAGGGTCAGAGGATAGTCAACTTCATCTACTGCTACATAGTTTCTGCCTCGCCAGTCGAATGGCTGCAGGGACGATGTCCTGATCACCATGTCGTACCGCAGATTAATGCAAATGGAGCTGGAGCTGGAGCCAAAATACAGAATCTAAAATACAAAATACAGAATCCAATCCCTGGGTTCGTCGAAAATACAAAAACAAAGATTGATACACAGTACTAATTCATATTTGTTTTAAGTATGAGAACGGATGGCTCAGAACACAACCCAAAATTTATTCTAGCATACATTAGTGTGAATCGTCTATGTTCTGTACATATGGTGTAGTATATGTTCTTATCGTATCTAGTATCTGAAAAATGTAACAGAATCAAGATGAACTCACATAATGTAATACTAAGACATCATCTACTACTATATAAGATATAGTGATAGGTTGTCATATCATCATTGCCAAGGGATGAGGGTCGGAGGACAGTCAACTTTATTTACGGCTACATAGTTTCTGTCTTGTCAGTCGAATGGCCGCATGGACTATATGTCCTGATCACCATGTTACCAATTAACCAACCAACAAAACTACTTGTTACAAATATCGGCACTATCGGTGCTTTCGAATCAGAGTATCGTATTTTTCGTTATCGAAAAATAAATAATTATTACTAAATTATCAGATTTTTTGGCACTATCGGTGCCCCTGACCAAGCCTCCCCCCCGCCCCCGCACCCCTTCCTCCCCCCTACACCACCCCTAACCCTAACCCGAACCCTATCCCTAACCCCTCCCCTCCCCAGCCCCCCTCTCCACCCCAGCCCCCCCTCCCCCACCAACCACCTCTAACCCTAACCCAAACCCTAACCCTAACCCTCCCCTCCTGTAATGCCCCGCTCCGTACGGCGCATTACGCTGACACGTTGACTCAGCGAGTCGCGTTGACCCAAGGGAATGTATCGATGCAAAACAATACGAGAGTTACGTCGACCCGAGTAATACATTGAACTAAGTCGATGCGAAGAGTTGCCTTGTCCCGAAAGAATGCATTGAGTTGAATTGATGCGAAGCACCGTGTTGCCCTGAAGGATGAGTGCGTTGAATCGGCTCGAAGATTCTAAGAAATCGAATCGACCAAGGCGCAAGTCCGAATCGATGCAAGTATTGATTTTAGTTGGTTTCGTGTGCAGGTTATACTTTGACGGAAAAATATTAGAGGTCGATCTTTTGCAATATTTAGTAAGGGTTCCGCAAAATCAAATCGACGCCTTGCGACGGACTGAGACTCGGGCACGCTAAGGCAAATCGGACGTATGATTCAATGGAGCACGAAGTGCTCGAATGGCTAAGTCAGAAGAGTGGCCGTGCAACGAAGTTGGAAAATCGAGCCGCATCGGCTCGGCAAAACGACGAAGGCATATCGACTCAAGGTGGGAGGATTGACTTCTTTTTACTCCTTCATTCGATAAGTCAAATATCTCATTGTATGCTAAGTTAACCTATCGACGCCACGGGCGTGGTCCGATCGGAGATAAATCATAGTGTGCGTCGAACACTAAATTAGAACAATTGAAATGAAACGTGCATCATACGCACGAGTCGCTATGGAATATTGGATATCGTTAAGGCGAGCGCCTCGGTGCGCAAGCCGCAAGAATATGGGATAACTGTACTCGACGAGTGCCTTAGTACACGAACCATACCGTGCCTTCGAGCACGAGTTAGAATGGCTAGAACATTGAAAGACAATAGGCGAGCGCCCTAGCGCGCAAGCCCCGAACATTGAATGCTAAGTTATAGAACATGGGGATACGGTCGAAACGTGCCTACGTGCACGGGATAATAAAAGATGGCTTCGTTGTGAGAGAATACAGTTGTGGCATGAATGTGGCAGAACTGTCGGATATGACATGGTGCCTCGAAAGGTGTTCGAGACCTTCGGGTCGTTCGATTGACGAGCATTGAGTTGAGGCACGATGCCATTGAACCATTAAAACGAAGTATAAAATGTAAGAACACAGAAAGTTAACGGAAGAGATGCGAGATGATAAAGTCTGAGTCTTGGACTCAAGGCTATGCTTGGTTGTTTGAATGATAGTTCGTTGCATGGTCGAATGGATGGACTTGAGATAATTGCGATGATATCTACCGTGCACGGAACGTTCCCTCCGAACGGGCGCACCGGGGCACCGGGACTGTTCGGCCTAGGAGGGATGTTAATCTTTGATAGGCGCACATCTACGAAGTCCGATTAGCACTCGGTCGTAAATGTGAGAAGCCGCAAATGATGGTAGGCACGCGGTAAGTTTCGGTTGTTGGGATAGCAACCCAACCCGTGAAACGCCGGGCTACCCAAATTCGAATTCGAGAGAAAAGAAGGAGAAAAAAGAAAGTAAGGAAAGATAAAAGAGAAACTCCTTTAGTCCATTCCGGCACGGATACGCCCACGACCTTCATATAGTTAAGGAACGATGGGTTGAAAGTGTAGACGCAGATGTGTCCCGCATGGAGATCCTGCTTAGAGATGCACATATAACATGACAGGGAAGGAATGCGGCGTATTCACCTTGCGTCGGTGCAAGGGCGAGTGCGTCGACTTGGTAAGAAGTTGCGCCACGAATCAAACACGAGATTGCTTGTTTGCTTGCCTATTCAATTCGATAACATGATGCTATGATAACATGCTTTACGCTTTCGAATATGCCATAAAATTGACCCTAAGGAGAACATAGCAAGATCATAAGCTAAGTTGCATAATTCAACATAAATATTACAAGGTCGGTTTGGAAAGATGATCTTTGAATTAGTACATACGAGGACGAACGTACTAATCCTCCACCAGCTTCATGCAGGGTGCAGGAAATGGATGGCTCGCGGCGAAGCGTTGCTTGAACGCGTTGAGGCTTGGAATGCCGAAGCGCACAATCGCATTGACGCTCGGACTCGCGACAGGATTGATGCAGCCGAGATATAGAAGGCATGATGTATGGAACGGTAAAAATCCTTTGTGGGCAAGAGAGAACCTGAGTGTTGTAGCCAATCTGGCAAATTTCGTTGGGCTATCGAAAGCCTTTGTAATCTGATTTCGAATATCAATAAAGAGAATCGTTTCGTATACTCTGTTTTTCTTTCGTTGTTAATGTTCAACTCAAAGATAACCATTTGAGAACTTGTCATTTTGCCTTGCACGAGCGCAACTTCAGGCTCGTGCGGTATCACGCCCCATGCGAGGACGAAGATTCGGGTGATTCCGAGTCGGGGCGTGACTAATTGGTATCAGAGCTCTAGGCTCAATTTCCTCTGGACGCTCACTTTGTTACAATTCTAAAAGTTGCCCACCACCACTTGATATCACTCTTGACTCTAATCGATGCCGCACTGGATGTTCCATACAATAAGTCTAATACAAATCGTGAAATTTTACCGTATGTGTTTTGGAAATTTCACGATGTTTGCTAGAAAAGTCGCGAAGGGTATATTGCATCGAATGCAACGAGCCATTAAAATGTTAGTTGCTGCAAGCGCAACAAATTGTGAAATACGATTTGAGATATTGTGGTAATGTAACATGTCGAAAGGGAAATAAAATGATGCATGAAGTGCAACGAGTTAATGGTGAATATGCGTTAAAATGAAAGTGAGAAGTGATAAGCCAGTACAGAATGTGTAAACGGATTGAGCATTGACTTGGAAAGTCAAGAGTAAATCGTTGCACGAGGTGCGGTAAATATCGAAAATAATCGTTGCACGATGTGCAACGCGTATTGGAAGTAAAATCATTGCACGTGGTGCAACGCATACAAATTAATCGTTGCACGGAGTGCAAAGGAAATCGGAAATGAATCGTTGTACAAAGTGAAATGAAATGTCGGAAATAAATCGTAGCACGATGTGCAACGCGTGTCGGAAGTAAAATTTGTTGTACGGGGCGCAACGTATATCAAAATAAATTGTTGTACAAGATGCAACGTAAGGAAAGAAATGAAATCGTAAATCGATAGAACGAATCGTTCGGTTGCACACCAAACTTATGTTGGCAAGCGAGAACATTAACCGAGTATGTCAGATGTGATAGAATCAAAGTTACGGTTGTGATCAAGCACGATCACTGCGGAAATCGTAAGTCGGAAGAGATTGTCGGTGTATACTAAGTATAGTGCGAAGGAAATGGCTTGATTTTCGAGTGGTATATGCCATACCACATAGGCGATGAATCACTCGATTCAGAGTGGTATATGGTATAGCACTTGTGCAATAAATTTCATCGACGCGTTGTGAGAATTGCGGAAGGTTTGTCCGCAACGGACGGGAGAGTAACGAGACTCGAAGGGAAATTTGTATGACGGTATATTGATGCAAGTGTTCTTCGAAAATCGGTTGGGACGATAAGGCGAGACACGTATCGATGAACGATACGTTGGACGGAAGTTATAAGTCGGTCGGACGACCGAGACTGTAGTGCCCCGACCCGCAAGATGCCTTATGATGGATGGTTGATTCGATGAAGCCTTGTTGGACTTAGGATTATGCGAAGGATCGCTTGGAAGACTATGCGATCGTGGCGGGAATCGTCCTATGAATGTGAGTAGTGTTGAACCCTTCAAAGATCCTTTAGCTTCACGCTTAAAATAAGGATGAGTATGCTATGTTTCTAGTTGAGCTTGTTCAATAACACCTTGCATGGAATTTGGAAAGATAATGAAAGATAATAATCACCTGAACGTAAACTGACGTGGCTAGATGAATTGTATGCTCGTACGCTGTTGCGATAAATTACATGACAGGTGAAGGCAAAGTCCCAAATACTTGGGCAGGTGAGTATATTGAGCTTTGGCTCAATGAGATGGCAAAACAGATGTTAAGACCCAAAGAACTGGGCAGTGAGTATGCTTGAATTGCATTCAAATAAATGAATGCTAAACAGATGCTAAGTCCCAGGAATTGGGCGGTGAGTACATTAAGTTTGGTTGGAAAGATGTTTGGTATCAAAGATGTGGCAAGGCATTGGGTAACAACATTCTATTATCCTGTTGCCGATGTAGAATGTTGATTACGCCAAGACCCTGGATTGGGCAGATGATAATGTGAGCATTGGCTCAAGGCAAGATGGCTAGATGGCAAGATGGCAATACGAATGAGAATGATGGTTTTGCTTAGTTTTCCTTATCATGCATTATATGTTTTCTTCTTAGATAAGTTGCATATAGTTGCATGGTCATGGACAACTTGTAGACAAGGTAGTTTCCTCGAACGGTATTCCTGGGCCATGGAACCCGGTTCGTCCTAGGGGGAAACAAGGAATGTGCCGACGTACTGGCATCGGTAAACGGGACTTGCAGTGGGGCTAGCTACCCGCACTGAAAGGGCGCCGTTGTACCAAGTAAGACGGTCCAGGATGGCGTGTCGCCAGTGACCTTCATATAGATAGGTCGGGTGCTAATGATGTCTTATGCAGGCAGAGTAAGTTATTACTCAAATACAGGGGAGGATGTCGGCTGTTGGTAAGAATCACCTGAACGGTGATATTCATATTGAATCATGATATTGTTTCTAACAATGTCTTGTGCAGGCAGAGTAAGTATTATAAATGTACAGGGATGGCTACACGACCGTGGGTAAGAATCACCAAAGGGTGATAACAGTATGCTTTTAATTATGTTGGCTATGAGATTTGCATGCTTTACTTCTTGTCGGCTATAACATGAAATTGACCCTAAGGCAACGAGAAAGACCATTGATAATAATGTTCTGTAACATGATTACTTAGTGCTGTCTTCTTAGGTGAGTTGGGCCAGCACCGCTCGTCAGTACATTGATGATGTACTGACCCACGTTGTGGGCAATATTACAGGTGTTTGCTTGGGGGAAATCCTGTGAATCAGTGCTTGGCATCGATGAATCGGATGGGTGTGCAGAAGCTCTTCTTTCAAGACGATGTCTTCTGCTATACGGGACATAATGTATGGAACAGTGGAACTCAGATGTACCAGTGAGATTGTAGCCAGATTGGCAAGTCATTGTAAAGAAGTCGTTATATTCATTTGTAGCCTAAAGGGCAAGTGTATACATTCAGTTGGCTACTCAAGAGTCTTGTATTCAGTTGTAAACTCTGTATTCCGCTGCAAGTCTTGTAATCCATTTTGAATATCAATAAAGAGATACATTTCTATATAAATTGTGTGACTTTAATTTATCTGCTTGGTTCCGCTGCATTGTCGATGTTTTCTGAGAATTACCAGGAACTGTAATGGTTTTGCCTTGTACAAGTGCAATCTAGACTTGTACGGCATCACGCCCAGTGGCTAGTTTTCGATCCTCCGGGATCGGGGCGTGACATAATGGTATCAGAGCACGGCTTTACGTCCTTGGATTCCTATTCGATTTGTTCCGAATCAATGTTGCTACTAAGATAATTCTAAGCTGCTTCCGCGATGATTCAAAGATTGCTTCCGCGATTATTCAAAGTTGCTTCCGCGGTGAATCAAAGTTGCTTCCGCGAATACTCAAAGTTGCTTCCGCGATGAAATCAAAGTTGCCTCTATGATGACTCATAGTGCTTCTGCGATTATTCTGTGTTGCTTCCAAACTATTCTATGTTGTACCCTTGACTGAAAGTCCGTTGATCATTCTAACCTCTCACTGGGTGTTCCATACAATAAGTCTAAATATGTGGGCTGTGATATGTGTGCTTGTTGAATTTCTAAAAGTTACCAAAAAGAATAACAATGATGCGATGCGTAAGTTTGTGATGTATGCTGGATGTCTTATGTGTGGGATTCTTTGAGTCGATTGTTATGCAGCAATCGACCGTGGGTGATGGCTTGGTATGTTGGAACAGTATGTGTATGGATTTCAGTGAATGGGAACCGACAGAATCATGAGTCGATAATTGTGGTCAGCATAACCACTGCAGGATGGATTGTCCATATTGGACGTTGGTTCGATGAGAGAGAATATTGTGTTGGGAATGGCTTGAGCTCTGAGTGGTACATTGTATATACCCTCGTAGTGATAAGATGTCCCTTGACCCTTGATATGTTTATGATTTTGTGTTTGGTTTACCTATAAGGTATTGGGTGGTATCGAATCGTAGTTGAGCTTACGATTGATACATGTCGGCTAGGTGTGTCCCCTGATTGTTAAGTTGGATGACCGTTGTGAGATTTTGATGTGTTCAGATGAACCATCGCTAGACCTTGTCGGTTAGCATTAAGTTGGGTAATAAGAGAATTGAGAATATGAAATGATGCCTTGGTTGGGAAAGAAAAGAATTTCAGATTCAGGCGAGTACTTGAATCAGTGGGTAGAAGGATTGTAGGCTTGGTAACGATAGTGTGGTGTTGCTATCGAATGATTTTGCGGGAATAACTATGGACCGAATATTGAACGATGTTGGAATTGAGTTAAAGAAATTGCATGTTGGATATCGATAGAACTGATGGTAATGTTAGACGCTTATCGAGATGTTGCGAATGATTTAGAAGATGCAGAGAGTTGCATCGACTGCCAAAAAGATTGAGAATGGGCTTGTGGAATAGATGATCTTAGCACGTGGTGCAGTGTGCTTGAAGGAAATTGACGTCCCGAATTAACAAGTTATGACCCTTGACTATTTTGAGGCATAGAGAATGGGTACTTGTCCCTTGATGCATGAAAGAATAGATGTTCCTTACGAGAGTCGAATGGCTGGGATACAAACAAGTATCGAGGTGCAGCGATATGTGATAGACCCTGTCAATAGATGATGTTGTCGCATGGATAACAAGTTTGGTGGAATATAGAATTGTGGGATTATGACTTAGCTAATTAAGTTATGTCATATGCAATTGGATGATCGAAGTAAGAATGCTAGATGATTGGTGCCATAGAGATTGGATCGGTGCATGAATAGTAAATCTTCTTATGAGATCACAAGGAGGTGATGCAAAACTAATATTGATGGTTAACGGAGATTGCTAAGAGATGACCGTATTTGTGCTAGAAAATTTATAAGTGATGCCTCGGAAGAAATATGATTATAGTTGCCTGATTTTTTTGTTGGTTAAAAGAGTACGGACCGTATCGATGATCTAAGAATGTGGGAAACGATTATGCCGCGAAGAGACCGTAGGAAGAGATCATAAGTGATAAAGTATTGAAATAACAATGTCCGATGATGATTCAGAATAGTTGACCCGATTGAATAGACATATGAGTACGATATGAGGATGCAAGTCGAATTGAACAAGTGATGCTATGTCTATGCAAGTGGAAATTGAAATTTTGGATACTCGATTGAGGAATTTTATATGATAGCTTCGAGATTGGCCCATAGAATTGTTGGATAGAATTGTCGGATAGATTTTGTCGGTTGCGGGTAAGTCCAGAATGAGACTTCGTTGGGAATGACTCGAGTATGAGTACGGGTAGAAAGACTTGACCCTAGATTGTTGGCTAGTTGCCTAGATTGTCGGTTGGTTGCCTAGATTGTTGGCTGGTTGCCTAGAGTGTCGGTTTGTTGCCTAGATTGTTGGTTGCTTGCTTAAGTCTCAGATTGGTTGGCTATGTTCTTCAGTTGTCCGTGTTGGGTATAAGTTCATAAGATTGGGGTGGTGTCCCATGTCCCTAAGTTGGTCGGACCATAGAGTTGCCCCTATGTTGAGAATTGGTTGCCTCTAAGATAAGAGATAAGTATGTCCCTGATAGCTACTCATCTCATATGGGTTAGCTGAATGTCTGGTTTAGCTTAGATTAGCTGACCGTAGAGACTTGATTGTATGCTAAGTTGACTATTGGAAAACCGTAGGATGTCCCTATTGGTGTTGCGTGAGTATAGTTGGAATGAATAAGATGTGTTGGAATGTAGGCTTTGGAATGGAATAGATATTTAGGAAATTTTGATGTTATAATGTTGGATGGGATGACGGATCATGTTGATTTCGGAAATTGAGTTGCCTTGGTTAAAATGTTGGGAATTGTTAGAACTGGTTAGATTGGTTGATTGATATTGAGCTGCAAAAATCGTTGGTAGTGCTTTGAGATAGTTAGAATAATTTCATTGACCGGATCAAGATTGAGGATAAGTGTAATGACGGAATTGGATAGTGCATGTAGCCGAGATCGGCGAATGTGAATATGAATGACCCTCAGAATTAATGTTGCTGGAATATGATAGTTGCCTATACGAGAGGATAAATATGTTGGCTTGATCAATACGAGAAAATGTTGGAGGACAGCAAAAAAAAATGTTGCTAGAGTGAAATTGTGGTACAATTTGAAGGATGGTACGATTTGGAAGATGGATCATGATTGGAAAATTTACAAGTTGCAAACAAAGTGTATGGATGTGAACGATAATGAGTACAAGATTTGACCGACGAGAATCGGGGTATCAAAATAAAATGTGACAATAGGATTTATCAACTTTGGTGGCATGGATGACAATGAACTTGAAAGGAATACTTGATACATCTAAGTTTGAATATTTTGAAATGTTGGATCGCTTGAGGAAAATGTCTTGATTTGAATTAGCAACATCTATTGTGTTATCAATTGGTTGGAGTATCGAATAAACAAAGTGGGATTATACGAGATGCTCAAAAAGAATTACTGATGTTCGAAAAGGAAGGTACACCGTAGCTCGTTCGCTTTCTCTATCACTGAACTTGGCTGAAGTGCATGTATTTCGGGGACGCCTAAAATATGTGTATGATTCCAACTAAGTGGTATGCTGAATTCAAACGAAGCCACGGAGAGGATTATCATGTGCTAAGGATTTGCATGAGTGTCGGAAGAAAGATCAAAGATAGTAAACTATGTCGAATCAATTGGGATGCTGTAACGAGACGGTACATTACTTGAAATCAATCGAGAGATTGCGGAGAAATATTAGATGGTGCAAAGTTGATCGTTGAGGAGTTTCATGAAGAGTTGGTTGAAATTTTGGGGATGAGTTTTGTTTTAAGTTTCGAGGACGAAACTTTTTCTGGGTGGTATAGATTGTAGTGCCCCGACCCGCAAGATGCCTTATGATGGATGGTTGATTCGATGAAGCCTTGTTGGACTTAGGATTATGCGAAGGATCGCTTGGAAGACTATGCGATCGTGGCGGGAATCGTCCTATGAATGTGAGTAGTGTTGAACCCTTCAAAGATCCTTTAGCTTCACGCTTAAAATAAGGATGAGTATGCTATGTTTCTAGTTGAGCTTGTTCAATAACACCTTGCATGGAATTTGGAAAGATAATAAAAGATAATAATCACCTGAACGTAAACTGACGTGGCTAGATGAATTGTATGCTCGTACGCTGTTGCGATAAATTACATGACAGGTGAAGGCAAAGTCCCAAATACTTGGACAGGTGAGTATATTGAGCTTTGGCTCAATGAGATGGCAAAACAGATGTTAAGACCCAAAGAACTGGGCAGTGAGTATGCTTGAATTGCATTCAAATAAATGAATGCTAAACAGATGCTAAGTCCCAGGAATTGGGCGGTGAGTACATTAAGTTTAGTTGGAAAGATGTTTGGTATCAAAGATGTGGCAAGGCATTGGGTAACAACATTCTATTATCCTGTTGCCGATGTAGAATGTTGATTACGCCAAGACCCTGGATTGGGCAGATGATAATGTGAGCATTGGCTCAAGGCAAGATGGCTAGATGGCAAGATGGCAATACGAATGAGAATGATGGTTTTGCTTAGTTTTCCTTATCATGCATTATATGTTTTCTTCTTAGATAAGTTGCATATAGTTGCATGGTCATGGACAACTTGTCGATAAGGTAGTTTCCTCGAACGGTATTCCTGGGCCATGGAACCCGGTTCGTCCTAGGGGGAAACAAGGAATGTGCCGACGTACTGGCATCGGTAAACGGGACTTGCAGTGGGGCTAGCTACCCGCACTGAAAGGGCGCCGTTGTACCAAGTAAGACGGTCCAGGATGGCGTGTCGCCAGTGACCTTCATATAGATAGGTCGGGTGCTAATGATGTCTTATGCAGGCAGAGTAAGTTATTACTCAAATACAGGGGAGGATGTCGGCTGTTGGTAAGAATCACCTGAACGGTGATATTCATATTGAATCATGATATTGTTTCTAACAATGTCTTGTGCAGGCAGAGTAAGTATTATAAATGTACAGGGATGGCTACACAACCGTGGGTAAGAATCACCAAAGGGTGATAACAGTATGCTTTTAATTATGTTGGCTATGAGATTTGCATGCTTTACTTCTTGTCGGCTATAACATGAAATTGACCCTAAGGCAACGAGAAAGACCATTGATAATAATGTTCTGTAACATGATTACTTAGTGCTGTCTTCTTAGGTGAGTTGGGCCAGCACCGCTCGTCAGTACATTGATGATGTACTGACCCACGTTGTGGGCAATATTACAGGTGTTTGCTTGGGGGAAATCCTGTGAATCAGTGCTTGGCATCGATGAATCGGATGGGTGTGCAGAAGCTCTTCTTTCAAGACGATGTCTTCTGCTATACGGGACATAATGTATGGAACAGTGGAACTCAGATGTACCAGTGAGATTGTAGCCAGATTGGCAAGTCATTGTAAAGAAGTCGTTATATTCATTTGTAGCCTAAAGGGCAAGTGTATACATTCAGTTGGCTACTCAAGAGTCTTGTATTCAGTTGTAAACTCTGTATTCCGCTGCAAGTCTTGTAATCCATTTTGAATATCAATAAAGAGATACATTTCTATATAAATTGTGTGACTTTAATTTATCTGCTTGGTTCCGCTGCATTGTCGATGTTTTCTGAGAATTACCAGGAACTGTAATAGTTTTGCCTTGTACAAGTGCAATCTAGACTTGTACGGCATCACGCCCAATGGCTAGTTTTCGATCCTCCGGGATCGGGGCGTGACAGAGACTAGCAGATACGATTATGCCTTGACGCAATAATCGGATCGACGAGAAAGGGAAAACTCGAGCTTACAAATGAATCGCACGACTTGCGATCTCAATAGGAATGTTCGGCTAGGCGAATCGAATCGTACGACTTGCGATTTCGATAGAAATATTGGGCGATGCAAGTTGTAATCGAACCGCACGATGTGCGACTTCGGTGAAGAGTTGGTTGATGTGAGTAATCGTGCCTAAGAAATAGTTGGTTATGTTACGGCAAAACTCATTTGAGTACGACTGAAAAACACGCAAAACTTAGAGGGCGTGATCATATAACTCGAGGGTTCGATGTTGGATAATCGGTAACTCGGTTACGCGATCAAGGCATAGCGGAATGCAACGAATCGAGAAACGATTCGAGATGTACGAAAATGTTTGTAAAGAACTTGGAAGTATGCAATGCAAGAAGTCGACGTTGAAGCGGGTTCAAAGTTGACCCCTACGTTATCGAAATTGATACGGCGTATCGAGATCGATACGTAAGGAAACGTAAACACAATATGAGAATACAAAATGGAGTGCGCCTTGCGCTATCAAAGTTTTGTAAATAACAATATGAGAAAGGAACGAACTGGTTGATCATGAACTTCGTGATTGATCAAGACGAGACTATAAGTCATCGACGATTTGCTCGAGGCGTATAGCATCTCGTGTGTCGACCGCGAATAAGATACACTCGAACTCAGTACGAGTAGATGTTTCGTAAATTACGAAATCATCAACGGTAGTGCATGACTTGACTCAGAGGATAGTTGCGCATCAGTTGTGCCGATAGAAATGGTTGTGTACGGATTTGGGTTAGTCCGATAGAATCGTCGGAACGTGATTTGGCTCCGAAATAAGATATAGCATGGTTCGTAGTAAACTGTCCTTCGGTGATGATCCACAGTTATCGAGCGTAGCTTCGGGGCAGCTGACCCTCGAAAACTTGACCGCCAAATCAAATTGAATGCTGTAGACCGTAAGATGACCCATGCGATATCGCAGATGAGATTGCATCGATAACAAATATAACACGGTGCATGTTGACGGTAAGTCTAGGCGATCGGAAATTGTTGGAACAGCTTTCGATTGAGAATGATATAGTTGAATTTTGAGTATTCGTCGAATGAATACTCGAATGGACAAGTCGAAAAATTGGGCTAGTGAATTCCTACTCGTTAGGAAATCGAATGTAAGACGCATCGTAAAAACCTTCGTGCTAAGGCGATCGTTGTCTTGAGCACCGTCGCCTTGATGTAAACTTTCGTGTCGGATAGATTGTGGCCTTTGTGCAATGTCAATTTAAAGTTGCGTCGGGAGAAGTTAAGCACGGGGACTATGTAAGTAACCTAGCGGGCGTAGCCCTGAATGTTGATGCATTTGCAAGTCAACAAAGGAAATCGTATCGAGATAAGTGCATAGCGAGACTTCAAAAATAGTTGGGTAGCGGCGTCGAACGCAAGGTGTTGCGAAGACTCGTTGGGATTGGATGCGCGATGGCTTGACGCGACGCATAGAAATGATAGTCCCGATGAAACATACGAAACGAGAAATGCGACTTTGAATCGCGTCGCGTGCAGTGACTTTAGAGAATGAAATCAAGTATGTATCGAATATACATATGCGATAAAATTTTGAGAACGGTTGCTAAGGATAAGTCCGATCGAGAGTACGAGATGGCAAGCATAGGATTCAAAATTTACCTGTCAGCTTTGTTCCAATTTGCTACGACTGGACTTGGTCGAAATACACATATCTTCGGGACGCCTTGAATATAGGTACGAATCCAAATCGAGTTGTATCCAAATTCAAATCGAGCTGCAAGGATGACTTTAAAATGTTAATGGAAAGCTTGCGAGATATTATGAAATCGAACAACATTGGTGGGGCGAGATCGTGAAACGATCTATAAAACACTTAGTCGGAGTGTTGGTTTTGGTTCGAGGACGAACCTTGTTTTGAGTGGTATATTCTGTAATGCCCCGCTCCGCACGGCGTATTACGCTGAAACGTTGACTCAGCGAGTCACGTTGACCCAAGGGAATGTATCGATGCAAAACGATATGAGAGTTATGTCGACCCGAGTAATGCATTGAACTAAGTCGATGCGAAGAGTTGCCTTGTCCCGAAAGAATGCATCGAGTTGAATCGATGCGAAGCGCCGCGTTGCCCCGAAGGATGAGTGCGTTGAATCGGGTCGAAGATTCTAAGAAATCGAATCGACCATGGCGCAAGTCCGAATCGCTTCAAGTATTGATTTTAGTTGGTTTCGTGTGCAGGTTATACTTTGACGGAAAAATATTAGAGGTCGATCTTTTGCAATATTTAGTAAGGGTTCCACGAAATCAAATCGACGCCTTGCGACGGGCTGAGACTTGGGCACGCTAAGGCAAATTGGACGTATGATTCAATGAAGCACGAAGTGCTCGAATGGCTAAGTCAGGAGAGTGGCCGTGCAACGAAGTTAGAAAATCGAGCCGCATCGGCTCGGCAAAACGACGAAGGCATATCGACTCAAGGTGGGAGGATTGACTTCTTTTTACTCCTTCATTCGATAAGTCAAATATATCATAGTATGCTAAGTTAACCTATCGACGCCACGGGCGTGGTCCGATCGGAGATAAATCATAGTGTACGTCGAACACTAAGTTAGAACAATTGAAATGAAACGTGCATCATACGTACGAGTCGCTATGGAACATTGGATATCGCTAAGGCAAGCGCCTCGGTGCGCAAGCCGCAAGAACATGGGATAACTGTACTTGGCGAGTGCCTTAGTGCACGAACCATACCGTGCCTTCGAGCACGAGTTAGAACGGCTAGAACATTGAAAGACAATAGGCGAGCGCCCTAGCGCGCAAGCCCCGAACATTGAATGCTAAGTTATAGAACATAGGAATACGGTCAAAATGTGCCTACGTGCACGGGATAATAAAAGATGGCTTCGTTGCGAGAGAATACAGTTGTGGCATGAATGTGGTAGAACTCTCGGATATGATATGGTGCCTCGAAAGGTGTTCGAGACCTTCGGGTCGTTCGGTTGACGAGCATTGAGTTGAGGCACGATGCCATTGAACCATTGAAACGAAGTATGAAACGTAAGAACACAGAAAGTTAACGGAAGGGACGCGAGATGATAAAGTCTGAGTCTTGGACTCAAGGCTATGCTTGGTTGTTTGAATGATAGTTCATTGCATGGTCGAATGGGATGGACTTGAGATAATTGTGATGATATCTACCGTGCACGGAACGTTCCCTCCGAACGGGCGCACCGGGGCACCGGGACCGTTCGGCCTAGGAGGGATATTAATCTTTGATAGGCGCACATCTACGAAGTCTGATTAGCACTCGGTCGTAAATGTGAGAAGCCGCAAATGATGGTTGGCACGCGGTAAGTTTCGGTTGTTGGGATAGCAACCCAACCCGTGAAACGCCGGGCTACCCAAATTCGAATTCGAGAGAAAAGAAGGAGAGAAAAGAAAGTAAGGAAAGATAAAAGAGAAACACCTTTAGTCTATTCCGGCACGGATACGTCCACGACCTTCATATAGTTAAGGAACGATGGGTTGAAAGTGTAGGCGCAGATGCTAGAGATCCTGCTTAGATATGCACATATAACATGACAGGGAAGGAATGCGGCGTATTCACCTTGCGTCGGTGCAAGGACGAGTGCGTCGACTTGGTAAGAAGTCGCGCCACGAATCAAACACGAGATTGCTTGTTTGCTTGCCTATTCAATTCGATAACATGATGCTATGATAACATGCTTTACGCTTTCGAATATGCCATAAAATTGACCCTAAGGAGAATATAGCAAGATCATAAGCTAAGTTGCATGATTCAACATAAATATTACAATGTCGGTTTGGAAAGATGATCTTTGAATCAGTACATGCGAGGACGAACGTATTGATCCCCCACCAACTTCATGCAGGGTGCAGAGAATGTATGGCTCACGGTGAAGCGTTGCTTGAACGCGTTGAGGCTTGGAATGTCGAAGCGTATTGAAGCGTACAATCGCATTGACGCTCGAAATCGCGACAGGATTGATGCGGCCGAGATATAGAAGACATGATATATGGAACGGTAAAAATCCTTTGTGGGCAAGAGAGAACCTGAGTGTTGTAGCCAATCTGGCAAATTTCGTTGGGCTATCGAAAGCCTTTGTAATCTGATTTCGAATATCAATAAAGAGAATCGTTTCGTATACTCTGTTTTCCTTTCGTTGTTAATGTTCAACTCAAAGATAACCATTTGAGAACTTCTCATCTTGCCTTGCACGAGCGCAACTCCAGGCTCGTGCGGCATCACGCCCCATGCGAGGACGAAGATTCGGGTGATTCCGAGTCGGGGCATGATGTAGGAACGATATAGTAAAGCATAATACTCTAGAGGGGGGTGAATAGAGTTGGCAGCGGAATAATACTAAAAAAAATGTTAGCAACACAATCACAGTATATAATCACAATTGAAAATAATGTAAAGGCAGAGTTCAGAAAGCAAACGCAAAGACAGCGATGTATACTGGTATCCCTCTGTTGAGGACTAATCCAGTCGCTAGAACTCTTGCTACCAGTTGAATCCACTATTGGAAAAACCGCAAGTTTTCTTATGAAGTCCTTGCAACTTCTACAACGCGAGCTTTGATACGAAGAACTCGTCCAACTTCAAGTGTGAAGAGGTATTCTTCAATCAAGCCTTCTGATTACAATCTCTCAGAAACTTCTAGACCGTACCGCACTGGCAAATCGACTAGAGGATTATAACTGGCTTGGGATCTGAAATTGAAAGCTCTAGAAAACTCTTTGGAAGACAGAAAGCTTTAGATAGAGAGAAGATTGAAAGTGAATTGGTGAATTGAAATGATCGAAATCCTTCTCTATTTATAGGAATTCCAAAGGGAGAACTCTGTCAGAATTCAGGCAGAATTCGGGCAGAACTCTATGAACAAATCTCGGTCAAATCCGCAACTGCAGGAGGACCAAGTTCCAGAGAATTCAAAAATCAAACGGCCACCAACCGTACTCTGGCCGAACTCTGGCCGAACTCGGCCCGAGTTCTGTCAGGGTTAGGTTAGAGTTTTTAAAAACAGATTTTGGTGATTTTTGAAAACCTTTTTGAAAACCTTTTTGTAAACATTTTTGATAGGTCATTTAAAAACATTTTGAACTATTTTAGGGATAGCCTATTTGCCAGTACGACTCGGTGTACAACGTATTCCTAGACTCAAATAAAAAGAAAAATATATTGTATAGGAAATACAGACTCAAGTAGGCAAACAGATCTTCAGTCTTGAACGGAGTGAATATCCAATCTTGCTTATGTCCAAGAAACCGAGTTGTCCAACTAGCTTCATATATCCAGACAGAGTTTGATCAATTATTAAAATCAGGTTGACCAGATGACCAATGGGCCAACAATCTCCCCCATTTTGATAATTGACAAACTATGAATGATATAACACAAAGCTTGTTCAAAAATATTAAAAAGTAGAAATTGGTAGAAATTGTTCATAACCTGTATTTAACTCAAAAAAATGTTAGATCATTTTAATTTTCTTCCCCTTTGTCACTTAGCAAAATAATTGCACAAGAGAAGGCTCTCCCGCATATAATGCAGAAGGCTCCCCCGCAATCAATGCATAAGAAACAAATAGTGAGAAAACATAAAAGCATAAAAATTAGAGAGATAGCATCACAGGCATGTAATATTTCTGCAAATTATCATCACAGGCATGTATTATTTCAAAAACATAAAAGAAATCTCAGGCATGCTATTTTCACAGGCAGTTTGTAATGAAGAAGCAGTATAAAGAGATAGTGCAAAAAAAATGCTGAAATAAACTGAGATGTCATAAATGAAACATCATAAACATGTCCATGAAGATAAAAGTACTAAAAGCAAACTATAAAGTACTGATAAGAACTAAATGATAAAAACTTGGAATGTCGGAGCATTTCCAAGTGTACAATAAAATATCACTAACAATCAAATCACATCTCATCATCACTATCCTCATCATCATCAGCATCAGCAGCTCGGCCAGCATGACCGGAAGTACCAGCACCAGAAGTACCAGCGCCAGAAGGATGAGTCGGGGCGCCAGCATAGAACTCACCAACGTAGTCACGAGGTGCACGATACCAATCATAGGCGTTACCTGGCTGGAAATAGGCATGGACAGCCTCATCCTCACAGCGGTAACCCGAAAAAGCTGGATCTCGAGGGATGGAACCGGCTGAATAACCAGTCTGAGCGAAACGATGATCGGCCAAGGAGTTTGCTATCGCCTAATAACGGGTGACGTCGTGGAACTCACGCTTGCGAGCCATGTCCGTCATCGAGATGTGCAAAGCAGATAAGTACTGATGTATGCCCTCAAATGTAGTGGCATACCGCTGATGTGGTGGAGGAGGTGCAGTAGGAGGAGCAGGAGGTGGAGCTGAAGCAGTCCGGCTGCGACGAGATAGCTGGAGAAACTTGGGCTCAGAGTCCTGAGTACAAGTCGATAGATCGATCTCGAATCGCTGAAAGATACGAGGGAGAATCATTGCGTAAGAGAGATTTCGATCTCTTGCACGACATCGTCCCATCATCTGAATGATAGTCTTAGGGGCGGAAAAAGGAATCCCCTTAATAATATGGTACATGGCGGACAGCTCAAGCGAAGTCACATCATCCTTGGAAGTGGATTTGGGAAGTAGAGTAGAGTAGATGATGCGATGCAATTCGTAGTTAAACAAGTTCAGGTTGTTAGCCTTGAACTTTCCAGAGCGTACTCTGTCAGGTGCACAGAGTTCAGCTTTGAGACTCGTAAGTGTCGTGCCTTCGGGGAAATCGAATTTCGTGATGTCAACTAGCGGTTCACCTTCATTGGGAATACCAAGAATCTCCTCTAGGAGGGCATCATTGAACTCAATGTCTATGCCTCCGACACATGTGCTCACATTAAAAGTGTTTACTCCGAGATTGCAATAGAACAATCTAATGGCATTAGTAGCTATTGGGAAGCACAGTTTAACAAATAAGTGTAACCCTAATGCCTCAAACAAGTGACGATGATCAGAAAATACCGTCCATTTTATCGGAGCGCCGCCGCATATGGATCGGGTGGAAAAGTCACCGTACCATAATAGGGCTTGATCGAGGGTTTGAAAGAAGAACCCATCGAAAGTGCCGTCGCTCGTTTGGATCGGCAAAAACAGTGAATCCGTGTGAGGATTCGAAGACGACCCTTCCTCACTAGGAGTGGTCTTCTTTCTCTTTGATGGATTAAATCTAGGTGCCATTGGAATAAAAAGCACTAATTGAAAGGTGGAGATAGAGGGAGTTATACCTCACGAAATCAAGATATGTTGTAGAGAATGGCGATCTCCGCTCGAGATCTCCGCTCGATTCTAAAGTTTGGAGAGATTTCACCAAGTAGATTGGAGGGAAAAGATTGGTGAAGAACTAGGGTTTGGAGGTTCGGGTCGGCTGCTGCTGCTGTTTTGAATTGGTTTGGAAGCAATGAAAGAGAAGAAGCTCTCGGGTTCTGGATATATATATACAGATACCCACAACCGAATTCGGGCCGAATTCGGTCAGAGTTCTGGCCGAATTCGCCTAGAGTTCTTCCAGGTTGATTTTTGTCACTTCTTTTTCATTGTCTCATTTCAAATATTTAATTCAAAGATTAGTTATTTTAGCCTTCAAATAACAAAATTAATAATATTTTATGAATTAAATTTCGTTACACAGCGACTGTCTCAGATTAGCTGTAGGAGTACTGTCCCAGCTGGCGGAGGTTCACCGGGGAACTCTTAAGTACCGCTTCGCTTCAAGCGTAGTTGTGGTGACAGACAGACTCTTTATTAGCTTGTCTCTAACACAGTTTTTGCATAATGATATATAATCATAAAATAAAATCAATTAATATTATTGACGTCTAAAATTCCTAATTCTCGACGGAAATAATTGAAACGATCTTCCGCTAGAGGTTTAGTGAAGATGTCAGCTAATTGATTTTCAGTATCTATGTACACAAGGTTTATATCTCCATTTTGATGATGATCTCTAAGAAAATGATGTCGAATCTCGATATGTTTAGTACGAGAGTGACATACAGGATTTTTAGTCAAATTAATAGTGCTCGTGTTATCACAGAAAATGGGAATATGTGTAAAAAATAAATCAAAGTCTTCTAGGGTTTATTTCATCCACAAAATCTGAGCACAACAACGTCCTGCGGCGATGTACTCAGCCTCTGTTGTTGATAGGGTTACAGAATTTTGTTTTTTACTAAACCAAGAGACTAGAGCCTTGCCTAAGAAATGACATGTGCCACTGGTACATTTTCTATCAACCTTGCATCCAGCAAAATCTGCATCCGAATAACCAATAAGGTCAAAGGACTTAGTTTTGGGATACCATAAGCCAACAGAAGAAGTGCCCTTAAGGTATCGGAAGATACGCTTAACTGCGAACAGATGTGATTCCTTTGGGTTAGCTTGAAAACGTGAACACAGGCAAATACTAAACATTATATCTGGACGACTAGCAGTAAAGTAAACTACCAATCATACCTCGATACTTACGTGTGTCGACTGGCTTGCCATGTTCGTCAGAATCAAGCTTTGTTGAAGTTGCCATCAGAGTGCCAATAGGTTTGACATTGTCCAGATCGAACTTCTTTAGCAAATCTTTTGTGTACTTGGCTTGATTAATGAACGTCCCATTGTCGGTTTGTTTGATTTGTAATCCGAGAAAGAATTTCAGCTCTCCCATCATGCTCATCTCAAACTCATTCTGCATACACTTAGAAAATTCTTGACAAAGAGATTCATCAGTTGATCCAAATATGATATCATCAACATAGATTTGAATTAAGAGCAGCTTGCCATTAAAAGATTTAATAAATAGTGTAGTGTCAACCTTTCCTTTTGAAAATCCGTTGTCAAGTAGAAAAGAGCTTAGACGATCATACCAAGCACGAGGGGCTTGTTTCAAACCGTATAAGGCTTTCTTTAACTTGAAAACATGGTCAGGATTTTTGAAATCCGTGAAACCCGAAGGTTGTGCTACAAAAACTTTTTCTTTTATAAAGCCATTTAGAAAAGCACTCTTGATATCCATTTGAAAAAGTTTAAAATCATGAAAACATACAAATGCACATAACATGCGAATGGATTCTAATCTCGTAACTGGGGCATAAGTCTCATCGTAGTCGATACCCTCTTCTTGATTGTATCATTGAGCTACGAGTCGAGCCTTGTTACGAGTTACTAAACCATCCTCATTCAGTTTGTTTCGGAATACCCAACGGATGCCAATGACCGGATGATCAATAGGCTTGGGAACAAGTTTCCAAACTTGATTCCGTTCGAATTGGTTCAATTCCTCTTGCATAGCATCTATCCAGAAACTATCACTACATGCTTCATCAATAGATTTGGGTTCTAGCTGTGAAATAAATGCAACACTAGAAACAATATCTCTACTGGATGATTGAGTACTTACTCCTTTGGTAATGTCACCAATTACCAAATCTTTTGGATGATCAGCTGTGAATTTTAATCTCTTCGGTAGACTCTGTAGGTAGCTGGTTCCTGGATCTCCTCTAGGAGGTTCAGCTAGTGCAGAGCTTGGTTCAGGTTCAGCCGATGTTGAGCTTGATGTAGGCAGATCTTTATCACTGTCATCGAGAGTCATTTGGTTCATTTTATCAAAAGTGACGTTGATTGATTCTTCGATGATCATGGTACGTTTGTTGAAGACTCTGTACCCTTTGCTCTTGGCCGCATAACCTAGAAATATACCTTCATCGGCCTTTTCGTCAAACTTTCCCAAGTTGTCTTTAGTATTAAGAATAAAGCACGTACAGCCAAATATCTTAAAGTATGAAACTGAAGGAATTCTATCAAACCGTAACTCAAATGGAGTCTTCTTCGATTTGGGTCGAATTAGAACTCTATTGAGCACAAAGCAAGCTGTATTGACAGCTTCAGTCCAGAAGTATTTGGGTAGGCTAAATTGATTTAACATCACTCTGGCCATTTCGGTTAGAGTTCTGTTCTTACGTTCCACAACTCCATATTGTTGTGGAGTTCTAGGGCAGGAGAACTCGTGTATGAAACCGTGTGTGTCACAAAATTGCTCGAAATCAGTATTCTCGAATTCGCCTCCATGATCACTTCTAATTCGAGTGATCATGTAACCTTTTTCATTTTGTACTTTCTTGCAAAAGGCGACAAATTCAGATAATGCGTTATTCTTGCGTGTCAAGAAATATACCCACGTGTATCTAGAAAAATCATCTACAATTACAAATGCATATAATTTACCTCCGAGGCTAGCAACTCTGCTAGGACCGAATAAATCCATGTGTAGCAATTGTAGAGGTCTAGTAGTACATACTGCGTTTACAGACTTGAATGTGGATCTGGTAGCCTTGTTCTTTTCACATTGGCTGCATACCGAATCCTTCTTGAATGTTATGTCTGGTAAACCGCGTACTAACTTCTTTGTGGATAATCTTGAAATTGTATCCATGTTTGCATGACCGAGTCTCATGTGCCATAGATGACTCTCATCATTTTTGGCCATTAAACATCTACCTGTTATGTTAGCTTCTTCCAGTAGATAGAAAACATATATATTGTCTTCCCTGATTCCTTCAAAGATAGTACTACCAGTTGAGCTATCAACTATAGTACATTTGTCTTTGCCAAAGTTGATGCCATAACCATGATCAGCTAGATGACTTATGCTGAGCAGATTATGTTTCAACTCGGTAACCAGACAGACATCTTTAATCACGGGATAGGGAGACTTACCAACATCACCGATACCAATAATATACCCTTTCAAATTATTATCGAAGGAAACATAACCTTCCTTCTTCTTCTTCTTCGACAGTGTTGCAAATAAAGTAGCATCACCGGTCATATGCCGAGAGCAACCACTGTCGAGGATCCATTTGCTTCTAGCATGTGAAGGGTGTTCCACCTACAAAACAGTTTGCAGATGAAACTCTTGGTACCCATTTCTTGTAGGGTCCTGAACAGTTAGTTTTTGGTATCCAAGCATAAACATTTAAATCAACTAGCTTTCTTATTCTACATGCAGATGAAATATGACCAATGAGGCCACAATAATGACATTGTGCATGTCGAGTGTTGAAAGCTGAGTGGTGTGCATGGTTGGTAGGTTTGAGTTTTCTAGTATAGAAGAATGCATACCTATGATCATGTTTGGGCTTAACCTTTTGGGGTAAAGGTTTTATATGGTTTGGTCTGACAGTGTTTGGCTTGGGAATGTTCTGATTTCTCGGTAAGTGACACGTGTTAGGAGAGGAAGCAGCAGGCTCAGGCTGTTTTCCTAACCTAATTTTCAACTTTTTGGAAGTGTCATATAACTTAGTATAATCAGAAGTGAGTGATTCCATTCTGATTTGTGCTGATTGAAGACTTTTCTTTTCTTTAGAAAGATCTTCTCTCAATTAGTCTATAATCTTGTCTTTCTTTTCGGATGACTGTTTAGTCTCGTGTAATAAGAGCTTTATAGAGGAAAGCTCACCAGACTCACTAACATTAGTTCTAACCTCAGCTAGCAGGTCGGTAAGTCTTCATATTTCTCCTTTGTACTCTTTGAGTACCTTCTTAGCGGTCTGATATTTACTATGCAGTTTCTTGTAGTCAAGCATCAGTTCACTGAAGGCATCTCCTAGTTGCTCAAAGGTAAAGTCATCATATGATTCTACAGGTTCCGTAGGTACCTGATCGATTGCCATGAAGCAGATGTTTGCAGCATCCTTTGAATGTTCGTCTTCTGAGTCGCTGGCTTCACTCTCATGCCATATGCTGGTGTTGGCATATTTCCGAGACGTTGATCCTTTCAGGTTGCCTTTTTCGTACCTGTTGTTCTTCTTGCTCGATGATAAGTTGGTGGGACAGTCCTTCTTCATATGTCCCTTCTTCTTGCAGCCATAGCAGACAGCATCTTCTTGGTACCAGTTGTTGCTGTTGTTCTCTTTGACTCTCTTCTCATGTCTCATGAATCTTTTGAATTTCCTTGCAAGGAGAGCTTGATCTTCAGCGTCAGATCCACTGCTGTCTGAGTCATCTTCAGCAGCTTTTCTGTGCTGAGCCTTGAGGGCGATCGTCTTCTCCTTTGGTGCAGGCTCTTCAAAATCTTGCAGCTCCAGTTCATGAGTGAGTAGCTTACCCATGAGTACTTCAAGTGACATTGTGGTGAGGTCGTTTCCTTCAATGATTGCTGTAGCCTTCGGAATCCAGTTCTTGGTGAGAGCTCGCAGGAGTTTGCGAATCTTTTCGTGGTTACTGTAATATTTGCCTAAGGAGGACAAAGGGTTTACAATATCCAAGAACCTCTCGAACATTTGTGTGACTGTTTCGTTGGGCTTCATTTTGAGTGCCTCGTACTCTTGAGTAAGTCTGCTGACTTTTGACTCCTTGACTTGAGTCGTGCCTTCATGTGTAACTTCGAGAAGCTTCCACACAAGTTGTGTATGTAGATACCCTGTTAAATTCTGTTCTGTCTAAGGCACAAAAAAGAGCATTAATAGCACGTACGTCAAGACTGACTTTTTTCTTTTCCTCCTCTGTAAAACTGCTTTGGGGTTTTCAACCAAAACTCCCTCGACAGTTATACGAGGTGGCTTCTGATAGCCATCAAGAACAATAGCCCATAAGTCAAAATCAAGAGATTTCAAGAAAAAACTCATCCGTGTTTTCCAATAAGTATAGTTCGTACCATCAAACAATAGGGGTCTGTTTGTGGCCTGGCCTTCACTTGTGAATTTCATTGTGGCCATGTGATGTGCTGTGATCTAATAAATAATGAATAAATAAATAGCACTGTTACCTCGCTTTACCTGTAATACCCGCTCTGATACCAATTGTAGGAACGATATAGTAAAGCGTAATACTCTAGAGGGGGGGTGAATAGAGTTGGCAGCGGAATAATACTAAAAAAATATTAGCAACACAATCACAGTATATAATCACAATTAAAAATAATGTAAAGGCAGAGTTCAGAAAGCAAACGCAAAGACAGCGATGTATACCGGTATCCCTCTGTTGAGGACTAATCCAGTCGGTAGAACTCTTGCTACCAGTTGAATCCACTATTGGAAAAACCGCAAGTTTTTTTACGAAGTCCTTGCAACTTCTACAACGCAAGCTTTGATACGAAGAACTCGTCCAACTTCAAGTGTGAAGAGGTATTCTTCAATCAAGCCTTCTGATTACAATCTCTCAGAAACTTCTAGACCGTACCGCACTGGCAAATCGACTAGAGGATTGTAACTGGCTTGGGATCTGAAATTGAAAGCTCTAGAAAACTCTTTGGAAGACAGAAAGCTTTAAATAGAAAGAAGATTGAAAGTGAATTGGTGAATTGAAATGATCAAAATCCTTCTCTATTTATAGGAATTCCAAAGGGAGAACTCTGTCAGAATTTGGGCTGAATTCGGGCAGAACTCTATGAGCAAATCTCGGTCAAATCCGCAACTGCATGAGGACCAAGTTCCAGAGAATTCAAAAATCAAACGGCCACCAACCGAACTCTGGCCGAACTCTGGCCGAACTCGGCCCGAGTTCTGTCAGGGTTAGGTTAGAGTTTTTAAAAACAGATTTTGGTGATTTTTTGAAAACCTTTTTGAAAACCTTTTTGTAAACATTTTTGATAGGTCATTTAAAAACATTTTGAACTATTTTGGGGATAGCCTATTTGCCAGTACGACTCGGTGTACAACGTATTCCTAGACTCAAATAAAAAGAAAATTACATTGCATAGGAAATACAGACTCAAGTAGGCAAACAGATCTTCAGTCTTGAACGGAGTGAATATCCAATCCTGCTTATGTCCAAGAAATCGAGATGTCCCAACTAGCTTCATGTATCCAAACAGAGTTTAATCAATTATTAAAATCAGGTTGACCAGATGACCAATGGGCCAACACGTGACACCTCCCCACAGCCCCCTCCTCACCCCCACCCCTAACACGAACCCTAACCCTTCCCTCCCTCCTGCTCCCCTCCTCCAGCCGCCCCCACCCCCACTACTCTCCTCCCCCAGCCGCCCCTACCCCCCAGCTCCCCTCCCCCAGCCGCCCTCACCCCCTCGTCCCTCCCCCCCCACACACCCACCCCTAACCCGAACCCTAACCCTAGCTCCTGTCCCCCCAGCCCCTCTCCTCACCCCCAGCCGCCCTTACCTCCTTGCCCCATACCCCCAGCCACCCCCCACTCACCCCCTGCACCCCTCCCCCCGAGCCACCCGTTCCCCCCAACCACCAACAACCAAAATAGAGAGAGAGAGGAGGGGAGAGTCACGTACCGGAGAGGGAGGAGAGTCGCCGGAGAGAGTGAGAGTCGCCGGAGAGAGTGAGAGCGCCGAAGAGAGTGAGAGCGCCTAAGGGGGAAGGAGAGAGAGTGAGAGAGTAAAATTGGGAGAAATAAATCGTTGGGGGGAATTTAATTAGAATTTAGCAACGTGCATCATAACGTCACTAAATTAGTCGCTATTAGCGACGTCATAGCGACGACTAGCTCATGTAACTAATATACGTCGTTGTCACGTCGCTATTTTCGTCGCTAGTAGCGACTATTAGCGACGTTTCTTTTAAACGTCGCTAATGTGCACAATTTAGCAACGTTATACTAACGTCGCTAAATTTACGTCGCTAATGGAGCAGATTTTAGTAGTGCCACCTTATGAATGTTGGCTTTGTGTCACCTTTCCATGCTATCATCATGTTTCAAAAAGTGTGGAAGTGCATGATACATGATAATAGCATGGAAGGATGACACATAGCCACCTTATAGTGAGGTGGCACCTCACCTCCCTTATTATATATATATATATAATATATATATATATATATATATATATATATATTATATATAGGGGTTATGGTTTCTAACTTATATGGCCACCAAAAAAAATTATGTGATATAGTGCAAGTTACTATATCAGTTAAACCCTAAATCTAATATCTACAAATTCAAACAAAAAATTAAATATCTACAAATTCAAATCCAAAATCAAATATCTACAAATTCAATTGCAAAATTTACTTCGTGCTCAGAACCCTAAATTTAACAAAAGAACCATAATTCAAGGGTGGCAAGAACCCTAAATTCACTTCGTGCTTAGCCTTGGGGTTTAACTGCTCTTTAATTAGAATTTTCGTAATGAAAAGAAAAGTAGAAAAGCCTAAATTGAAGATTCGAAGAAGATGATCCCTAAATTCACTTCGTGCTAATAATAACGGTGCCTGCAGAACCCTAAATTCACTTCGTGCTCTTCAATTAGGGTTTTCAGAATGAAATGAAAAGAATAAAATCCTAAATTGAAGATTCGAAGAAAACAATCGAAGAAGATGAAAAATAAGAAGAAGAAGAAGAAGATAGAGAGAGGGGGGAGGAGAGAGGTACCCATCTGCGAGCGGCCCCGCCGCTTCGTGCTCAGCCGATCGTCGTTACCTCTCATGTCTTCAGCAGATCGTCATCGCCTCTTCTAGCACGTTCGTCCTTGGAAGAGGAAGAGATACAGAGAGAGAGAGAGAGAGAGAGAGAGAGAGTTGGAGAGAGCGGGAATTGAGCCAATTCTCCAGCCCTATCCCAAATTTTAGTTGAGTGTACACGTGGACTACACACGTGTGCACTTAGTTTAGGAGTTGGCTTGCCACGTCACATTTCAGTTAGCAACTTGACGAAAATTTAGTACAGGGACTGTAATACACCTTATTTATAACGTCTGTTACTTTTAATTAAAAATAATAAATGAGGTACTTTACTGTTAATAGGACCTAACTTGGAGGACCACCGAAGCAATTGAGCCGGCTAATATCTATCTATCCATCAAATTGAACCAAGTTTAAGAAAGAGTTGTCTTATTATTGATATTGAAAAAAAAAAAATAGCATTCGTATTAATTTAACTAAGACTACCCATGTAAATGGCGCAGAAGGAGACAGACATGCGACGGTTAGCAGCGGACCAGCTATACAAATGACATATATCAGCGCCAGTAATACTGTGATATATCAGCGCTAGTATATCACATATATTCGTTCAAAACTGAATATGAATATACGGTTTCCAGTTACCACAATAAAAACTTCTTGCGCTGCTTACGGTGGCACCGCACCTCCCTACGGCTTACGTGGACTATTATTGACTTATTGAGCCACTTGGCAATAGAAAGGGCTCATTCTTTAGACTGGAGAAGGGAGGGAGGAGGGATCGGCAAAAGGAGGGATCGACAAAAGGAAGCTTCTTGGTTACTTCCTTTGCATGGTTCCTTGTCTATAAAACCTCTCTTCCTTTGCTTGGTTTCACCACACCACACAGACATTCCTGCCGGAATTTAGTCATGATCCGGCGGCACATGGAGGAGCAACAGAGGGAAAGGCCGGAAGAAGATGTTGTTAGTCCCTTGGCGAACAATCGATGGAAAAACTCGATTTCAGAAACAATTGTAAATACAATTTTTCCAGCAACAACACCCTAAAGAAGGTGATGTTGTATTACGAGAATCTAAAAAGATTTCGTAATTTTTCTCGAAGGCAACTGAACCGTATAACTTCTAAAGAGAAGCCACAGTATTCTCGAAGGCAACAGAGGAAGAAGAAAGCCTGCTGGGGTGAAAGATCACCGGCGCTCAAAGCTATATCCGCCTTACGGACAAGCCTCCAGGAACCAGCAAGTTCGAAGAGAACTTTAGAACGCTGGCCAAAAATGTCGACGACTCCTCGGAATAGCAGCAGCACTTCTCTCTCTCTCTGGAAATTTTCTGTGTATTTTCTGTGTATTTTCTGTAACCTTGGAGAGAGAAGATGCTTCTGATATTATAGGCACGAGATGGGCTTTTCAAATTCTGAACGCACGCCCTGGTTTAATGCCAGATCCGGATTTTCTGGATCTGAGCCATTTCCGGATCTGAGCCCACAAGACCAGCGGACGTTACATAACTTGAACGGCCCACTCGACCCGCTCGACCCGCTCGACCTGCTCGACCCGTACGACCCGTACGCTCAGTACGCTCAGTACGCCCCGCTCGCCACGCAGGGCCGCGCAGAGGCTCGTGCACGAGCGCAACTAAAGCGCACAATGCGCCTTGTGACGAGCTGTCGTGCTAAGTGCAAAGTGCCATCAAAAAGCCACATTAAGCCTCAAAAGCCCATTAGCCCAAGCCCGAGCCCGAGCCCGAGTCCGAGTTCGAGTCGCTAAGCCCCTTCGGGGCTTAGCTCCAATAGATTTAAATCTATTTTCATTTGGCCAAAAGTTGGTTTCTTATTCTCACCTCTATGTAAAATCTCCCCACATGGCACCCTCCATTGGGCCTCAACCCATGTACATCTCTCTATTCCTTCATAAGTAATATATAGAGATACATATTGGTGCGATTTTTCGATATGGGACTATCTTTTAACAATAGAATGTTGTGAACACACAACTCATAGAATAAAACACCAACAATCCCCCACATATCTCTATATATATGAGTTAAGCGTTCCACATAATAACTGTCCATTATACATTAGGATAGATGTCGCTGACGACTTGAATCTTCCCGCATGGGTTGAACAACAGTATGATACAAGAATGGACTACGCCTTGAATTCTGTACCACAGCTGTAATTTTTCCCACTCACATAATGTAGTTATCTGTGCTTCTGGCTGCACATTAAAGGCCTTGTGCCAGCCTGGATTTCAATGTATGTATTTTGGGCGTCTACAAATTTACCCTCAAGAGACGGCCTGATATCTCTTTGTCCATACACTATAGGTGAGTTCTTTATTAAAGAGACATGGCATGAAGCGTCCAACGCTTCCTTTGCGGTGCTACGCCGCTATGACATGGCCTTAAGCCGAGGACCTTACCCCGAATCACCGGGAACCTCATCGTAGTGTCATACTACCCGTAGCATGAGGTCTAGCCCCTTTGTAGTGCCAAACTACCCAGCATGAAGCCTTACGCTTCTGTGCGGTGTTACGCCGCTACGACATGGCTTGCAAGGCTGTAGTGCCCCGTCCCGCAAAGTCAATCGGAGGAATCGAAACGCCGATGGCATTCGGACTTAGCCTTGCAACGGCTTGCTCGGAGACATCGCTCAGGTGGGGTAGTTTCGGTGAACTCTCCTCATCTTTGCCTTTACATAATAAATCGTGTTTTCAACTTGCACAAGTTAGGCTTGATAAATAAAAGCTACGCATCCACATAGCTAAGGGAATAATCCCGACGGGTCAAAATGAGTTAGAACATGGAAAACGTCCCACGGTCGGCTTAGAGTTGGTGCACGGCGTGCTTTGAAAATGACATTCGGTCCTTCGTCCCGTGGCTTGGGAGAAGAAAAGTTGGTCTTCGGTGCAAAAGTTGAGAGTTAGCCTAAGTCATAGGCGTCGCCCGCACAAATGCTTGCTAAAACATGCACGGTCCTGTCCCGCAAGGCTTGGCATAGCCTTCGCACGTCCCTTGGATTAAGTTGTAGGCTTGAGTGAGTTAGGCAAAGTCATGCCGGTCGACCTAAGTTATTCTACGTGTTGTCCCGCTCATTCTGCGGTTGTCAAGATAAATAGTCCCACGACCCCAAGGCCCGTCATATGAAGTATGACTTGGGCGACAGCGTTGCGTCGAACACGAGTCGGTTTAGAGGCACGAGCCACGGTTGGTTCAGTGGAAAGTTAGCCACGGTCGGTCGATACTTAAGGAAATACGTTATGTTCAAGTTAAGTTGGAAGGCTATGCAGTAGCCGTTCCCTGAGTTCAAAAGAACGTTAAGTCTAAGCGATGGTTAGTCGCCGAGGCAACCCTGGTTAGGGGCTCTGCAAAGGAAGTATGAAAAAAAAGGAAAAGAGTTAAAACAACCAAGTAAATAAATTGATCACATAACAAGCCCAAACTGTATCCTAAAACACTCCATGTAACCCTTATGAACTTGGACACTTGTCGACAAGGGGTGGTTTCTTCGAGCGGAATTCCGGGGCCACGGGACCGTCTCGGCCTAGGAAGAAACAAGTTGTAGCCGAGCTGGGTAATAGGCAACGCTGGTAAGGCGATCGGTAAGGCGGGGACTTTCATCGGGGCTCGCTACCTGCGTTGAAAGGGTCCCGTACTGCCAGGCTACGTCCAAGGCGGCTGGTTAGGCCAATCCCATAACAAGCACTTAATAATAATTGTTTTCAACCAACATGGTAAGTTTGGTGTCGACACGGGCGGCAATCCGTGTGTGTGACGGTGGATTGAGTTGAATATGTATTAGTTAAAAAGACACAATGTCTGGGCCTAAGATTTGGCTACGGCAAAGGCGACGTGCTTCGGCACGAGATGTGGCATCGAGTGTTAAGTTGCGAGTTAAGTCAAAAAGGGCCGTAGGGCTAGTTGTGTGAAGTTACGTTGAGTTATTGGGTACGGCCTCGAAATATGATGCACGGCCACGTTATCACAACACAAGTATAGGCAAGAAATAAACAAGGAGGCACTGCCTCGGAGGTATTGAATCACGAATCGAGTTCATGGCACGACCGAGTCGTTACGTCCCAGAGTTTGGCACAAAAGATAAGTATAAGTCGGTGCGTCAACAATGCAAGCACGAGAAAGGTCTAGAGGCAAGGAAATGGAGTCCTTCGTGTAGTTGCGTCTCTGATTATGGCCGTAAGGCAAACACGACTTGATAGGTTAACGTTGTTGGCACAAGGAGTGGTCTAGTCACAAAGTATGAGTTAACGTTGACATTGCAAGCACGGGATGGTTCTGACACACAAGTTGCGCTAAGGCGCCGGTCCTAAAACTGATCCTAAGGCAAGAATAGAAAGACAATCGAAAAAGGGTTTATGTTGCACTAAGTAAATAAAACGTGTAGGTTTTGTATGGGTGGGCGAGGAGCTCACTCCACCAGTACAGTGGTACTGACACCCACACAGTGTTTCATGTGCAGGCACAGGTAGAAGCTCGTGGCGTGGAGCTCGCTTGGATGCGTCGAGGCACGGAGTTCCTTGGCAAGTCGAAGCGTGCGGTCGCGTGATCTGAAGACTTATACAGGACATAATGTATGGACATCGCCTTCCGAAGCTTCCGCTGGATTCAAGTATTGTATCGAGAGGAGAGAGAGAGCAGAGTGACTTGTAAACGAGAGAAAAGTGAGCCTGAGAGACTTGTAATTGGCCTTGTGCCCACAAATGTAATCTTGTACTCAACATCAATAAAGAGATTGTTTTGAATGTCTTGTGTTCATGTGTTCTTCTTTAATTCCGCTGCTATAAATCAATGTCTCTGTACGGGACTTCTGTGCGACGACCCCGTCGCAGCCGCTGTAATCGGCTGTTATGGAACCCGCCTTGCACGAGCGCAATCTAGGCTCGTGCGGCATCACGCCTTAGCGAGGACGATCGCTCCTACGGGAGCGGGGCGTGACATAGTGGTATCAGAGCACGGTTTTACGTCCTTGGACTACCGATTGAATTCTTTAACTCCGTTGTTCCGCAAACTCTGAATTGTGCTTCCGCAACGTGATATCGTTGGTATGCTCTCTCTCAAATGTCCCTCGGCATGTCCATACAATAAGTCTAAATATTTTCGAAAGCTCGTACAAGTGTTCAATCTAACGCATCGGTAGGCCGTTGCCAAATGTGTCGATAGGGCCTTTGTGCCGAACGTTGCAAACTTGACTCGATAGAAAATATGTGCTAATGTCAGCAAAGTTGTATGTGTGCCCGAATAGTCCTACGTTGACCTTAGCGAGTCGCGTGCATGCCTAATTAGTCCAATATCGACCCTAGCAATTGAGCATGCAAACTCGGACTACAGTCCGCACAGGAATAGCTATGCACACGGCCTTTTGGCTAAGTTGTGTTTCGCGTCGCGCACCTCGACCCTTGGTGCAAACGAGTTGCGAGCGATATCAAGTACCGCTCGGTCGGGAAAGGAGATATACTTAGAGTGTCTATCGATAGGAACGCCATCGGACTAACGCTTAGGCGTACACGGAAGATTGATTTGGATTTCGAGGAAATAGTGCGAACGACTTAGTGCGTCGATACGACGCGAGCGACTATGCTAGCGATTCGTCGAACGAATCTGAAGGATGTCTTAGCGAATGACGCGAATGTGATTGAGGACTAGATCGTATGGCTTAAATCCGAGTGGTGTATGGTTCGTCTTGGAAATTGTTCGAGTGAATATTGAGGATTTCGAGTATGTCGGCGAGGCGATACGATCGCGCAAAGCCTTAGAACGTGTCACGCTTAGTTGGTCGTGACTTCGAATGTCCCGAACGAGCATCTCGTTCGGACAACTTGTGAATGAGCAACGCGAGTTAGAAAACGATTCGGAACGATGAATGAAAATGAATGGTCTTTTGATCGAGGAAACTTAGAGGATCGCGCGTGCGATATTGGATTGATACAAATGAAATATGACTTGAGTTTTGAATAACGATCTTGAAACGAGCTTGAGGAAAAACGACTGAACTTGATCTTGTGTATCGAGAAAATGGAGGAATATCCAGTTCGGACAATAGCATCAGTCGCACGACTCAAAATTTGGTTGCAAAGGAAGATCGTCAGGTTACGCATATCGTCGATGGTATTGAGGCGTATCAAAGATCGATATGCGATAACTCGGGGGTACTCTGACTCGGCGAATGACGATCGTACAAATGTCATTGTTTCGATGGATGCTATAATCGGGATGTTAAAATGTGTCGAGGAAAAGATGGACTTGGCTCGAGGATTTTCTAAGTTGAACGAATGACGATCGAACTTGGCTTGGATGAAAACTGGAATGTTTGGATTTGCTTCGTCGATAACCACAATGTTGACGTTCTTGTCTTATGCGAGCGCTACTCCAGCCTCGCACATGCGTCACGCCGATTAGGGCGATCACTCTGCGTGAGCGCGGGTATGGTGATTCATACAGCGGGAGTGGTCGAACTTGCACGGTGCGACAATTGTGCTTCGACTTGTGGTTTGACGCGAAGATAGACTCGAGATTGAATTAGTGTGCTTGTCGATTGAACTTGAGGATTGAGTAGGTCCAATCCGCATATCGAGAATGAATGAGTCTAAACTCAAACAAGAGTTACGCCCCGATGAGAATGGTTATTCTGCGGGAGCGTTGCATGGTGATTCATGAACCACCACGGATAATCGGACTCGCGTGAGATTGGGGTGCAACGTTTTGTCGAGCTAGATGACCTCATGAACGAATACATGAATTGGTTAGAATTGGTGATTGAACGGATTTGAATTCTGCGCAACGAACGCACTGATGCGAATAGGTGATCGTGCTCGATGTTTAGAAATTTGAGTGACGCGAGCTTGGGTAGAAAACCCCGTATGATCGACTTTGGTTTGACCCTAGGATTGGGGTCAGTGTTGGCATTATTGTTGGGGAACTATGATTCCAATCCTGACATTGACTTAGCCTCGTAAAGATTGGCCTAGCGGTTAGGCGAGACGCCCTGTTGCAAGTGTTAGCAATCGAAAAGACTGATTTTGAGGATTGGCCAGCATGGAAATCACGAATATAGGTAACCCTGCTCACGAGATTCGGCTGACATGCATATATTTCAGGGACGCTTGGGTATGTGCACGATGCGACTCGAGTGAGAATGACAATTCTCTATCATACGGCTTGGCTGAATGCATATATTTTGGGGACGCTTGGAATGCGTGCACGATCCAGCCAAGTGAAACGACGAGTTCAAGCAAGGCTTGAAAGATGGGAGTGTGTCGAGATCTTGAAATCGTGTTAAAGTAAAGATTGATAATTGTGCGAGCGTGGCTCGGAATCGATGGAACGCGTAGGCGAAATGTGTACGATTAAGTCTTGGCCATAGAAATGGTAGGATAGCTTGCCTTCAGGAAAGTCTCGAGGACGAGACTTGTTCTGAGTGGTGTATGATGTAGTGCCCCGTCCCGCAAAGTCAATCGGAGGAATCGAAACGCCGACGGCATTCGGACTTAGCCTTGCAACGGCTTGCTCGGAGACATCGCTCAGGTGGGGTAGTTTCGGTGAACTCTCCTCATCTTTGCCTTCACATAATAAATCGTGTTTTCAACTTGCACAAGTTAGGCTTGATAAATAAAAGCTACGCATCCACATAGCTAAGGAAATAATCCCGACGGGTCAAAATGAGTTAGAACATGGAAAATGTCCCACGGTCGGCTTAGAGTTGGTGCACGGCGTGCTTTGAAAATGACACTCGGTCCTTCGTCCCGTGGCTTGGGAGAAGGAAAGTTGGTCTTCGGTGCAAAAGTTGAGAGTTAGCCTAAGTCATAGGCGTCGCCCGCACAAATGCTTGCTAAAGCATGCACGGTCCTGTCCCGCAAGGCTTGGCATAGCCTTCACACGTCCCTTGGGTTAAGTTGTAGGCTTGAGTGAGTTAGGCAAAGTCATGCCGGTCGACCTAAGTTATTCTACGTGTTGTCCCGCTCATTCTGCGGTTGTCAAGATAAATAGTCCCACGACCCCAAGGCCCGTCATATGAAGTATGACTTGGGCGACAGCGTTGCGTCGAACACGAGTCGGTTTAGAGGCACGAGCCACGGTTGGTTCAGTGGAAAGTTAGCCACGGTCGGTCGATACTTAAGGAAACACGTTATGTTCAAGTTAAGTTGGAAGGCTATGCAGTAGCCGTTCCCTGAGTTCAAAAGAACGTTAAGTCTAAGCGATGGTTAGTCGCCGAGGCAACCCTGGTTAGGGGCTCTGCAAAGGAAGTATGAAAAAAAAGGAAAAGAGTTAAAACAACCAAGTAAATAAATTGATCACATAACAAGCCCAAACTGTATCCTAAAACACTCCATGTAACCCTTATGAACTTGGACACTTGTCGACAAGGGGTGGTTTCTTCGAGCGGAATTCCGGGGTCACGGGACCGTCTCGGCCTAGGAAGAAACAAGTTGTAGCCGAGCTGGGTAATAGGCAACGCTGGTAAGGCGATCGGTAAGGCGGGGACTTTCATCGGGGCTCGCTACCTGCGTTGAAAGGGTCCCGTACTGCCAGGCTACGTCCAAGGCGGCTGGTTAGGCCAATCCCATAACAAACACTTAATAATAATTGTTTTCAACCAACATGGTAAGTTTGGTGTCGACACGGGCGGCAATCCGTGTGTGTGACGGTGGATTGAGTTGAATATGTATTAGTTAAAAAGACACAATGTCTGGGCCTAAGATTTGGCTACGGCAAAGGCGACGTGCTTCGGCACGAGATGTGGCGTCGAGTGTTAAGTTGCGAGTTAAGTCAAAAAGGGCCGTAGGGCTAGTTGTGTGAAGTTACGTTGAGTTATTGTGTACGGCCTCGAAATATGATGCACGGCCGCGTTATCACAACACAAGTATAGGCAAGAAATAAACAAGGAGGCACTGCCTCGGAGGTATTGAAGCACGAATCGAGTTCATGGCACGACCGAGTCGTTACGTCCCTGAGTTTGGCACAAAAGATAAGTATAAGTCGGTGCGTCAACAACACAAGCACGAGAAAGGTCTAGAGGCAAGGAAATGGAGTCCTTCATGTAGTTGCGTCTCTGATTATGGCCGTAAGGCAAACACGACTTGATAGGTTAACGTTGTTGGCACAAGGAGTGGTCTAGTCACAAAGTATGAGTTAACGTTGACATTGCAAGCACGGGATGGTTCTGACACACAAGTTGCGCTAAGGCGCCGGTCCTAAAACTGATCCTAAGGCAAGAATAGAAAGACAATCGAAAAAGGGTTTATGTTGCACTAAGTAAATGAAACGTGTAGGTTTTGTATGGGTGGGGGAGGAGCTCACTCCACCAGTACAGTGGTACTGACACCCACACAATATTTCATGTGCAGGCACAGGTAGAAGCTCGTGGCGTGGAGCTCGCTTGGATGCGTCGAGGCACGGAGTTCCTTGGCAAGTCGAAGCGTGCGGTCGCGTGATCTGAAGACTTATACAGGACATAATGTATGGACATCGCCTTCCGAAGCTTCCGCTGGATTCAAGTATTGTATCGAGAGGAGAGAGAGAGCAGAGTGACTTGTAAACGAGAGAAAAGTGAGCCTGAGAGACTTGTAATTGGCCTTGCGCCCACAAATGTAATCTTGTACTCAACATCAATAAAGAGATTGTTTTGAATGTCTTGTGTTCATGTGTTCTTCTTTAATTCCGCTGCTATAAATCAATGTCTCTGCACGGGACTTCTGTGCGACGACCCCGTCGCAGCCGCTGTAATCGACCGTTATGGAACCCGCCTTGCACGAGCGCAATCTAGGCTCGTGCGGCATCACGCCTTAGCGAGGACGATCGCTCCTACGGGAGCGGGGCGTGACAAAGGCCGAGGCTTTATCCCTAGCCGGGTTTACCTCATTGTGGTGTCGTGCCACCCGTAACATGAGGAACACCTCCTCTTTGTAGTACTGACTACATCCCTCTTTAATTCAATATACAGCATTAGGCCAACTGCCTATTTGCGGTGCTACGCCGCTGTGACTTGGCTAACATAGCCAAGGATTTACCTCCTTTGAGAACCTCATGGTGGAGTCACCGCCACACATAGCATGGAGTCACACTCCTTGTAGTGCTGTGCTACCATGCTTCCTGTAAAGCATAACAGACCTTCACTCAGTCTGAGAACTCATTAAGGTATTATGCCATCCTTCCCATAGGATCAATTTTTCGTAAAAAATTTATAGTAGACAACAGTGGTTCTGGGTCCGAAACCCTTCCATGTTCCGCAGAACAAGTACCAACTGTTAACTAATATTTTTTCAGTCAATAGTCCTCCCTTGAATCAAAAAATTAGATATCTAGTAGATTTCTCTTTGAACCAATAACATAAAATTTATTGATAGGATTATAATGACACAATATTAGAATGCCTTCAAACCCATCTTCCTTGTTGTGTCCTCGACCAGCTGTCATTTGAGGCCTTTCGTGGACGGATCCGCCAGGTTCTCCTGACTCCGAACATCGATCACTGTAATGACGCCTCGTTTGATGAGATCGTTCACTGCTCTGTGCTTTAACCGTACAGTCCTCTTCTTCCCGTTAAAGAGTTTATTTGATGCTACTGCTGCTGCCGTCTGGTTGTCACAGTATATCGGGATTGCCGGTATCTGAGTTCCAACCACTGGAAGATCATACATGAGCTCCCGAAGCCACTCTGCTTCATCTGCAGCAGCATCCAATGCAAAGAATTCAGATTCCATGGAGGAGCGAGATAACATTGTCTGCTTCTTCGATTTCTATGATATAGCAGCTCCGCCCAAAGCGAATATGAATCCACCTGTAGAATACTCGTTCTCCACCTCTGAACACCAGCTAGCATCACTGAAGCCTTCCACTACTGACGGATCTCCGCTGTAGTATAGTGCAAATGTATGAGTCATTTTTAGATATCTCATAACATGCTTTACAGCGTTCCAGTGTTCAACGCCTGGGTTGCTAGTGAACCGACTCAGCATTCCTACCACAAAAGCTATGTCAGGCCTTGTGGCAGTAGTAGCGTACATCAAGCTTCCGATGACGCTGGCGTACTCCAACTGCTTGACGCTTTCTCTCAAATTTGGCTCCAGCTTCTAATCACTCCGGTACGGTGTATCAATTATAGGAAGATCTTGATACCCGTATCGAGTGAGCATTTTCTCAATGTAATGAGATTGTGACAGTGCTATTCCCGTGCCTGTCCGGATGATCTTGAGCCCCAAGATAACATCGGCATCCCCCAAGTCCTTCATACTGAACTTGGTCGAGAGAAATTTCTTTGTCTCTGTGACACAGCTTAAATCCGTACCTAGGATTAGCATGTCGTCAACGTATAGACAAACGATAACTCCTCTTCCGTCAACAAACTTAGTATAGACACACTTATCTGTTTCACTGACCTTGTAGCCATTTGACCTTATCACTTTGTCAAACATCTCATGCCACATTTTGGGAGCTTGCTTCAAACCATATAGAGACTTCATCAACTTGCAGACTTTGTCTTCCAGACCTCTGACGACAAATCCTTCTGGTTGTTGCATGTAGATCTCTTCGGTTAGTTCGCCATTAAGGAATGCCGTTTTCACATCCATCTGATGTATCACTAGTTTGTGTATTGTTGCTAGAGCAATTAACAATCTGATGGTTGTCATCCGAGCTACTGGAGCATAAGTATCAAAATAGTCGATCCCCTGTTTCTGAGCAAACCCTTTGGCCACTAGCCTGGCCTTGAATTTGTCGATGGTTCCATCTGCTTTCATCTTCTTCTTGAAGATCCATTTGCATCCGATGGGTCTTGCTCCTTCTGGCAGGTCAACTAACACCCATGTATTATTGGAGGTGATTGAGTCAATCTCATTGTCTATCGTCTCCTTCCAGAATACAACATCTCTGGTCTTCATCGCTTCATCATAGGTAAGCGGATCTGCTTCCACATGATAGGTGACGAAGTCATCTCCGAAGTCTTTCGGCCTCCTTACTCGCTTAGTTGACGGCTCAGCGAGTTCTGGTTCAACTGGTGTTTCTTCGACAATAGTTTCTTCTTGGACTACTGGTTCGTTAAGGACTTCTGTCTGCTTTGCACTCTCATTATTCTCCGGAAGATCCGCGAGAATAATATTTTTGTGCCTTGCAAACTTGTCTTCAAAATATTCAGCATCGCGAGATTCAATGATATGATTTGATTCTATATCAAGGAATCTTCGAGCATCACTCTTCTCGGCATAACCCAAGAAGATAGCCTTAGTAGTCCTAGTCCCCAGCTTCTGAATCTTCAGATCCGGGAGCTTCACATAAGCCAGACACCCCCACACTCGAATGACATTCAAGTTAGGTCTGACTTTGAACCAGAGTTCATGAGGGGTTATGTCCGAAGTTGCATACGGTACTCTATTGAGAATGAAAGTAGCCGTTAATGCAGCTTCTCCCCAGAAGCTCTTTGGAAGACCCGCAGTCAACAGCATAGAGTTCATCATCTCTGTCAACGTTCTGTTCTTCCTTTCTGCTTCTCTGTTGGATTGAGGAGAGTACGGAGCCGTCGTCTCATTTATGATTCCATATTCTTTACAGAATGATGAGAAATCATGAGACTGATACTCCCCGCCTCGGTCACTTCTTAGCCTTTTGAGTTGTTGTCCAGTTTGCCGTTCAGCCTCGGCCCTGAACTCCTTGAACTTCTCGAATGCTTCGTCTTTAGACTTGAGCAGGTAGACAAAAGCATACTTTGAGAAGTCGTCGATGAAAGTAATAAAATACTTCATCCCGGCTTTTATAGAGAATTGCTTGAAATCACAGATATCTGAGTGAACCAACTCCAGAAGATCTGTGCTTCGATGGACCCTGTGAAAGGGTTTCCTTGTGATCTTCGTCTGAGCACACACTTCACATTTCTCTACCTTACCCCCACACTTGGAGATAAGTCCTAGGCTAGACATTTTGTTAATTCTTTTACAATGAACATGTCCTAGCCTATTATGCTACAACTCAAAAGAATAGTTCAAAGTAGAAATAACATTAATATCATTTTGCTGGGTTACAACAAGCTGAATTTTGTACATTCCTTCAGTCTGGAAAGCTTTTCCGAAGAATGTACCCTTCTTGGACATCACCATCTGGCCAGCATTGTTGTCCATCCTCAAGCCTGCTTTACAAAGCAGGCTCCTAGAGATCAGGTTCTTAGCAATTGTAGGAACATGCTTCACTCCTTGAAGCGTCAGAGTGTTCCCCGATGTGAGTTTCAGCTCCACCGTCCCGATCCCCAGTACTTCAGCCTGGTTTGCCATTATGACTTTCTCGGAAGTTGGCTCATATGAGTCGAACCATTCCTTGTCTGAGCAGACATGACATATCGCACCAGTGTCTATCCACCAGTCCGAGTCAACCCCCACATTTGCAACCTGTTCTATCATTGCAACCAGATTAGTAACCAAAGAAACCTTACTAGGCTCACCTTTTTCTGGTTCCTTGCAGTCACTTTTGTAGTGGCCCTTCTTGCCACATTTATAACAAGTCACATGGGACTTGGACTTCTGATTCTTGAATGAAGGACTCTTCACTTTCAGATTAGTGAAGTCCTTCTTCTTCTTATGAGGAGAAGCCTCCTGCTTCCCCTTGTACTCTCTGGTTTGGACCAGATTTGCTTTCGCCAGTTGTTTGGACAGAGAATCCATCTTCTGTTGAGAGCGCATCTCGTCCTCAACATGGATCTCTTGCAGGAGATCTTCCATACATATGTCCAGCTTCTTGTGGTGCATCCTTGCATAGAAGTTGCTCCAACCCGCAGGAAGTTTAGAGACGATTCCTCCAACGACAAACTTGTCGACAAGAGGCATCTTCTCGTCATCCAATTTTTGGCGCAGCTTCAGAAACTCCTTTACTTGGGGCAGCATAGCCTTCTCATCTTCGAAGGTCCACTTGTGGTATCTTTCAACCAAGAAGATCTTGGACCGATTCTCGTCATCTTCGTACAATTTTCCCAAGGAGTCCCAAATCTCTTTGGCAGAATTCTTCTTGGAATAGGACTCTGCCAGAGAGTCTTCCATGCTATTGAGAATCAACAGTTTACATATACTGTTTTCTCTAATCCATTTTGCCTGCTTGGACTTAGCAGCGGCAATAACTTCTGCGGTTCTGGTTGTTGGAACGATCGGTTCTTCCTCATTCAGCACGTGGTCAACTTCCACGAGTTGAATGTATAAGGTTACTTTTCGTTTCCAGATTTGGAAATATTCGTCGTCGAATTTCTCCAACTTGTTAAAGTCGGTATTGACGAGCGATGCACGTGAGTTATCCATCTTTTCGATATAGCTTTGAGTTTGTTAGTCCCTTGGCGAACAATCAATAGAAAAACTCGATTTCAGAAACAATTGTAAATATAATGTTTCCAACAACAACACCCTAAAGAAGGTAATGTTGTATTACGAGAATCTAAAAAGATTTCGTAATTTTTCTCGAAGGCAACTGAACCGTATAACTTCTAAAGAGAAGCCACAGTATTCTCGAAGGCAACAGAGGAAGAAGAAAGCCTGCTGGGGTGAAAGATCACCGGCGCTCAAAGCTATATCCGCCTTACGGACAAGCCTCCAGGAACCAGCAAGTTCGAAGAGAACTTTAGAACGCTGGCCAAAAATGTCGACGACTCCTCGGAATAGCAGCAGCACTTCTCTCTCTCTCTCTCTCTGGAAATTTTCTGTGTATAAGTGCAAAGTGCCATCAAAAAGCCACATTAAGCCTCAAAAGCCCATTAGCCCGAGTCCGAGTCGCTAAGCCCCTTCGGGGCTTAGCTCCAATAGATTTAAATCTATTTTTATTTGGCCAAAAGTTGGTTTCTTATTCTCACCTCTATGTAAAATCCTCCCACATGGCACCCTCCATTGGGCCTCAACCCATGTGCATCTCTCTATTCCTTCATAAGTAATATATAGAGATAGATATTGGTGTGATTTTCCGATGTGGGACTATCTTTTAACAATAGAATGTTGTGAACACACAACTCATAAAATAAAACACCAACAGATGTCGACAGTGGCGGCGGCAGAAGGAGAAGTACTGTTCTTGAGTGGAAAAGGCTCTTCTTCTTCATTTTCCACATCCTACTAAATATTAGGATACTGGGGAAAAACTGCAACAAGTGCGAACAACCCCTCCTCCCTGTCACCACCAGTACCCAAACAAAACCACCTCCTACTACTTCTTCACCTCATCATCCGGTACTTACATTCCTTATAACTATTATATAGCTGTCATTTTTATTCGAGTCCATGCAACTTCGATAGTTAGTTAGTTCCGGATGTCAAAAGTTCCTGGTGGTCCGGTTAGCTGCTTATAACCGTGTCGTGTCGTGTCCTTTCAGCTGAAGCAATCAAGGAACGTCGACACACTAAAGGCGTTATCCAAGGCTAGTGTTCTCATCACTTGTGTCTATTCTCTGTGTACTACTCTCCCTCAATCTTGGAAGCAACACTACTCCTGCAACTCGCTTCCTGATCAAATCGTGCAACTCTGCGATACTCGTCGGAATTGTATGCATTCTAGCATCGATCGCACCCTCATTCACCCGTCGGTCTTGGCTTTCCAAACTTCTGTTTTTCACTGCAACAGGATTACTCTCCGTCTGTATATTGCTCTGTTTCCTATTGGTTCATCTGTCGTACTAAGCAAACATCATACGGTTTACATAGCTGAGCTTGTTTCTATATATTTCAGTTTGCCATACAAATTTGTATATATCCATTGATGTGTGATTTGTGAAATATATATTTTAGTTTGCCACACAAATTTGTATCCATTGAGGTGTGATTTGTGAAATATATATATATTAGTGTGATTTGTGAAATATATATATTTTAGTTTGCCATACAAATTTGTATCCATTGAGGTGTGATTTGTACATGTAGTATAATTTTGTCAATCTTAGCTTCTTTTTCCTACATGTATGTGAGTAATATTTGGTTTCAAAGGGGCTGGCGCAGCTCTAATCCCCTTCGCCCGCATGACTACAATACAGAGTTCCTACATGTATGTGTGTAATATTTGGTTTCCTACATGTATGTGCGTAATATTTGTTTGTTGGAATTATTCAACTATTAGAGGCCATCCAGTTGGGCTATCCAAATAATCAACTCAAATTAAAATGATCTAATTGGAAACAAAAATACTATTTGGCTTCCAAAATATTTGGGTGATACCATCTCCTATTATGTGGCATATGATATGTTAGCTGACATGACAACTGACGTGATGGCTGACATGGCAGCTGACATGGCAAAATTTAACATTAAAATTAAAATTAAAACTAATATTAAATTAACATTAAATTAGCATGATAATTAACATTAAGATTAATCTTAACATTAACATTAACAATAACATAATATTAATATTAATATTAACATTAATATTAGCATTAATATTAACATTAACATTAATAATAATATTAACATTAACGTTAACATTAACAAAATTTGGACAACTAATTTTTTGGGTTAAAATTTGCCATGTCAGCGTAAAGTCAGCTGTCATGTTAGATGTCACATAATAGGATATGACATAATCAAATACTTTGGAAGCCAAATAGCATAATTAAATTAAAAATTGGCGTGAGAGTATAATTGTCATGGAAATAATGTGTAACGAAAATAAATCTAGTTTGATTAGGAGACAAATTTAAAATATCAAAACTTATATATATATATATATATATATATATATATATATATATATATATATATATATATATATATATATATATATATATATATATATATATAGTATAGAAGGATGACACATAGCTATCTTATATATAGAGAGAGAGAGAGAGAGAGAGAGAAGGGTTATGATTTCTAACTTATATGTCCACCAAAAAAAAAAATCTTCTCTTTTTATTTTCTACTTCCTATCAACAGAAACTTTGACCATGTCTAATCCGGACCGGGTTACGGCCTCCCGGCCCATCTTTCAACTTGAACGGTGGTGGTGCTGCTGCTGCTGAAGCACTTCCTGATCTCTCCTAATTTTCCACTCTTTTACTTTTCTTTCTTTTAAAAAAAAAAACAGAATGAAACTCAAGAGTAACATTGTTGTTGACTTCGTGAAGATAGAGGTGGTGCTAATGGCTGATGCCGCACTTCCTCTCTCCTAATTTTCCTCTCCCACTTTTATTTGTTAATAAAACAGAATGCAACTCAAAAGCCTTGTTAATTGAAAAAAATTCGGGATACGAGTATAAATTGGTTCGTACAAATAAAATATATTTAAAAATTTGATTAAATATATGAAAAAAAATATTAAGATTAGAAAATTCACATTCTTAAATATGTTATCAAATTTGATTAATTAAACAGATTTTCATCACGTTTTTTGTGCCAAATTTTTTAATAATTTATACAGAACATATTTAAATTTTGCATGTTTCTCGTACTGATTCAAATCTTTCAAAAGTACACAAATATCGTACGTTTCTAAAAGATACGAAAATTTTTGCGTATAATACGAGTTTTATTCGGATGATTGCTAATAAGGCTCAAAAGTAAGAGCATGACTGCAGAAACGTACAACTTGTCACGTGGCTGACCTCTATTGGAGGGGAGAGATGAGAGGTGGGGCCTAGTGAAGAAGTTTCTAAATATTTGATGGTAAATTTAGCATTATTGTAAAAATAACATACGTGTCAATTCAATCCAATACGTGACTGCAGAACCAGTTACGCATGCATGCTGCTACCTGACAGAACCAGTTACCATTGTTATTGACCGGTGGGATCTGATGTACCCTTTCTTTTTGTAGCCCCAATTTAATCTCTTCCCCCACCAAAATCCAACTAGCCTACGGCATAACTTTTCTAATGAGTTGGATGCTATTTAGGAAGGGGGAAAAATGGGTGAAAAGAAAAAGTTTAGAAAAAAAATTGAGAGAAAAAGCAAGCGTATTGGTGTTTGAAAATGGGAGAAAAATGGAAGAAAAAAATTTGAAAAAAAAAATCAGGTGGGTCCTAATAAAAATATATATTTGATAAGAGAATTTTGAAAATTTTATCCAACTATCCCTTAAAAAAATAGTTATAATTATGATATGAGAATATTAAGACTAAATAGTAATCTAGAAATTGCTGAGAATTCCAAATTCGGGGTTAGTTTTTATGAAAAATCCACCCGCAGGATGAGTTTTATGAAATGTCCAGAATTATATTTTCCACGTTAAATATTCCAAGATTTTCTTTAGATACTCTGTATTTACAAAATTGTCATTTTGTTAATACCATAACTACCCCTTCGCACAAACTTAGATTTGGATTGCGATTCTCGTCTTCTTCTTTTTCTTCACGAGAGATCTGAATTCCATTGCTCTCATCTTCAGCAGAGATCGTTCGTAGTTCACTGTGCTTTTCTTCAGTCTAACTTCGATCATCGCTCATCATCATCATCATCATCATCATCTTCCTGAACAGATTTAAAAATTTTCGGTGGTTAGGTCAATTGTGCAGAGAAGATCTTCTTCTTCTTTTCCATAAAAGTTAGCATCGTTTTGAAAGAAGAACGAAACTCTTTATTCCTGACAAAAAGTTTTCTAAAAACAAAAAAATAGGTTTCTGTCAACTGTTCTCCATAATTCTCCGTGGTTTTAACACGAAAAATTGATTCTCCGTGATTTTAACACGGAGAATGACCATTCTCCGTAATTTTAACACGGAAAATGGTCATTCTTTGTGATTTTAAGAACGGAGAATGGTCATTCTCCGTGATTTCTGATACGGAGAATGACCATTCTCCGTGTTAAAACCATGGAGAATGACCATTCTCCGTTCTTAAAATCACGGAGAATGACCATTCTCCGTCATTTTAACAAGGAGAATGGCAATTCTCCGTGGTTTTAACACGGAGAATGACAATTCTCCGTGGTTTTAACACGGAGAATGGCCCTTCATGTTAAAATGACGGAGAATGGTCATTCTCCGTGATTTTAAGAACGGAGAATGGTCATTCTCTATGGTTTTAACACGGAGAATGGTCATTCTCCGTGATTTTAACACGGAGAATGGTCATTCTCCGTAATTTTAAGAACGGAGAATGATCATTCTTCGTGATTTCTAATACGGAGAATAACCATTCTCCGTGATTTTAAGAACGAAGAATGGTCATTCTCCGTGATTTCTAATACGGAGAATGACCATTCTCCGTGTTAAAATGACGGAGAATGGACATTCTCCGTCATTTTAGCACGGAGAATGGCCATTCTCCTTGTTAAAATGCAGGAGAATGACCATTCTCCGTGTTAAAACTACGGAAAATGACCATTCTCCGTTCTAAAACCACGAAGAATGACCATTCTCCATCATTTTAACATAGAGAATGACAATTCTTCGTGGTTTTAACACGACCATTCTCCATCATTTTAACACAGAGAATTGATTCTCCGTGATTTTAACATGGAGAATAACCATTCTTCGTGATTTTAACATAGGGAATAGTCATTCTCCGTGATTTTAAGAACATGGTCATTCTCCGTGATTTTTAATACTGAGAATGACTATTCTCCGTGTTAAAATCACGAAAAATGGTCATTCTCCGTGTTAAAATGACGGAGAATGGACATTTTTGTCATTTTAGCACGAAAAATGTCATTCATTACAACAGATATGGGATACGATAGCGTGCTCAAAATGCTGTAAAATGCCTGTTATAGCGTATTCTGACCGCTATAAATGCCCTAGCTATAATTTCCCCATGTACAAGAACGCTATAACGTTATAGCGTTCATGAACGCTATTGATGGATTATAGCGTTCAATGGCGCTATAGACAGGTTATAGCATTTAAGAACGCTATACCAGCGTTATAGCATTTAAGAACGCTATAGGAAAGTAATAGCATTCATGAACGATATTGAGTTACTATAGCATCCATGAACGCTATAAACTTGTTATAGCAGTGACAAATGCTATAGCGTTTACATAGCATTTACGAACGCTATAGTTTCTTAATAACGTTTGTTAACGCTATAAGTTGTTTATGGCATTCGTGAACGCTGTTGATGTTTAATTGTGTTCCTGTATGTTATTGTTTGTTAATAGCTTTTCGATGCAAATTGGTTTTTATAGCGTTTCTTTCGCGCTATTATATGTGCACCAATAGCATGTCAGAATGCTATTGCAGAATGCATTAATGTAAAGAAACAATTCACATCAGAATAGTATTGCAGCACATCAAAATAGCATTACAGATATACAGAATGCCACAGATTTCTATTGCATATATACACAGAATGCGGGTATTCAAAAATTTAAATGCTTTTCGACGAATCAATCACATAATGAATTTCGAACATGAGTAATTTCGTTAATTTCACTATCAAGAACATTCAAAATCCTTCATAATTTTTCCAAAATTAAACATTAACAGCGTAGTCAGCGTTTAATTATTTCCATACATATATCCAAAATGTTGCAAATCCAAAATTTAGCTCGAACCCTTCGAGCCTATCCACAACCAAAGCTCCTCAGAAATCCTCTTACTTCATCCAACCTACACAAATATAGGGGGAAAACATTAGTGTTCCTGGTTAATAAACAAGTAGTTGAATTTATGAGTTAGCTATCAATAGAAATTTTTTTAAAATTCTATTAGTTATAATCAACCAAACAACTGGAATCCATTGTCAGTTGAATTTATTAGTGATCCATTCATATCCATACATACTTAGCAAGTCCACAACTTGTGGCAATGGAGGGCATTGACTCCAATGTCTGAACTTTGATTGCAAAATACTATAGAACGTTTTTATTTACCATTTTGTTGCTCAAAATACTATAGAAGTCTCACAAGCCATTTTACACATGATTCAGTTCACATCTCAACCATCTAACACACAACATCGGTAGTGATTCAAGATGTAGAACAAACTCCAGTCATGATGCATAAAAGAAAAAGAAGAAAATTGTGCCTGTACGCAGAGAATATCAGCTGTATGTCCTTCAAAATTATGCACAGGTGATCCTACATTGCCAGATAAGAGAAAAACACAATACATTGACGTGAGGGAGAAGGATAGAATTTTGCGAGAATTGAAAATAAATCTATAGACAGATAACACAAGTGTATTCGAATTGAGGTGCTTACCATAGAGAAAATTCCATCTTCTCCTAGCTTGAGCAGCACCCAATTTTCTTAAGTCCGGAGGCATTATCTTGCACATTTATTTTCTCCCCTTTACTGGGGATAGGGATGTTGTTGTATCGTTACAAGTCTCCAACACCTTTCTGCTCACAATCTTATAGATCTGAGTCAAAACCTCAGTAAAAGCATTTTCCACATCAGTTGCTTTAAGTACAAAAGTCAAATTGAGAGGTCAGTTGACATAAACGTTTATTTATATAAATTTACAAAAAAAAAAATTGTACAACGACTAAATAAGAAAATTGAAACTCGTTGAATGTCACAGGAAGCCGACTAAAAGTTTATGCAACAATAAATAAGTAAATCATGGTATAACATGTAGGGCAATAAAAAGTTTCAACTATAACTAACATGTCAATGCCAGACTACTTATTAAGCATGAAAATTAAATATACCTAATATAAACTTATATAAAATTAATGCTCAAGGTCAAACACATAACATTCCAAAATTTTCTTATATAAAATCATGACATAACAGGTGGGGGCTTTGACATCACTTCTCTTGCCAGTTCAAAGTCAACAATCTTAATAGTGTTATTTGAAACCAGCAAATTTTCTACATAAATGTACAGATTTCCTACATTGCAAACCTGATGCTCCTGATTATGCTCTTTATTTTCTACTAAGCTACTACTAATAGGTTTACTTATGATTCGATTAGAATTTTATAATTCAGCCAGTAAGAATTACCTTCATTAAGTTTTCACAGGCTCTGGAGGAAGCTCTATCGCGCCAAGAGGAGTTTGTTGCTTACCTTGAAAGGAAGAAGAAGAACAAGTGGTAAGGTTACGATTTAACTCTTATAGATTGACTTAAAAATACATCTGCTACCTTTTCTATCATCAGCCTGCACGACGTAATACCCACTAGTTAAAAAATCCCACCAATTTTTTGGGATCGTAAGAAAATCAACAGTTGTTAAAAGCATATGTAAATGTAGATGCATGGTAATATGTTGAGATCAATGCAAGTTAGTAGTTATTTATGATCATCAACTCGTACAAGTTCATGTCCTGATGTAAATATCCATTTTTGTGTATCTACAAAATTAAATGCATATATTAACATGAAAAATAAAAGTTTCTGAGAAGCAAGAAAAGCATGTAATAAATTATCCTGATACCGTATCGGTTGCGGGGGGACGTATCGGTTGCGGGGGGGGGGGGAGTCGGTACTGCCCCGAGGGGGTCTCCGGTTCGGGGCGAGGTGGCACGACGGGTGGACCCTATGGCAGCAGCGGCGGTGGCCCCGTCGAAGGGGACAGGTGGAGGAAACGGATGGTCCGGCGAGGTCATTCGCTGCGGTGGTGGGTGCACCTGCGACGTCATCGGCGGGTGGTTCGCCTAGGGTGGATTTTCGACCGGTCATTCTTTCCGGTGGTCGGAAGGTGGTTGTGTTCTCTCGGTCGGATATGGAGGCCCTCACGGCGCCGTGCGGGCTGGATCTTATTGGCAAGTTTGCTCGGCGGAGACTTCCGGTCGAGGCTATTAGAAAGGCCTTTGATTCGGGGTTTCAGGGGGCTGATTGAGGTGAAGGCGATTGATGATCGACACGTCCTTATACGGCCTCACGTCGAGAGTGATTTTCTTCGGCTGAGGTCTAAGGACTGTTGGTTCGTTGGCGAATTCCGATGGTGATATTCAGGTCGTCGGTGGACTTTTTGTCGATGAGGGAGGACCCTCGGGTTCCCATCTGGGTGGCCTTCCCCGGGCTTCCATACTGCATGTTTGATACCAATGCGGTTCTTTCCATCGCATCTGGTCTTGGCACTCCGCTCAGTACTGATCGGGCTACGGCGTCCTTTTCTAGGCCGGGGGTGGCCAGGGTTTTGGTTGAAGTGGACGTCAGCAAACCACTTCAACAGGAGGTGTTCTTCCAACTGTCTGATGGTGTTCGCTCGCAGCCAGTTGTCTATGAGCGGAGGCCTCTATATTCTGTCTTGTGGCCATCATGGTCACGTTGAGATTGCTTGTGGGACCCCAGGTAGAGCCTTCTTCCGTAGGAATAGCTGATAGACCACCAATCCCGACGGCCTTGCTCCAGGCGTTGTGCATGAGGAGGACGGCCCGGTGGTGGCCGTGGGAGTAGCAGGGGTCGTCGAGGAGACGATCAAGCGCGAGAAAGGGAAGGGGACACGGCAGATGTGGAGGCACGTCGAGGGGCGTGATGATAGCACGGGGACCACGCAGCCTGGATTGTGCGGGAGTTATGATAATCATGCGAATTCGTTCCGCCTTCCTAGTATATGGGGAGCCTTCTTCGGGCCAGCTGGCTCTATGGTCGGATGATGGACGGCCCATGATGGAGGGATACAGTGCTCCAGGATCTAGCTTGGATGGACAGTTTGGCCCTGAGCGGGACATTGGGCCTATTGATTTATCGGATCTTCCTATTATTATCCATAGCCAGCTGGGATAGGGAGTTATAGCGGCTGATTCTGACACTGAGGATCGTAGCTTGGTGGTGTGGGAGGAGGCCAGTGACGGTCCTTTATCCGTCAGGGGTTATGACTTAGCCCCGTGTGATGAGATGGTCTCTTGCCCGAGTTTAGACCTTCCACCTCTATCTCCGGGGACGTGAAGCAGACTGGCAGATGGTTCCTTTTAAGAAGGCGGCTGGTAGGCGGAGGAAGTCGATGGATCCATCAATCGACTTCTTCGTTCACATGCTTCCGGGTTAGGCGGGACCCCCAGAGGGTCCATGGTTAAATTCCTTATTTGGAATGTTCGGGGACGGCGAACAGAGCTACTTTATCCCGTCTCAGGTCCTTGTGTCGGACCAACTCTATTCAGGTTCTTGCCATTATTGAACCCAAGGTGATATCCTCTAAGCTTTTTTATCAGCTGAGGTTGGGTTTTGATGTTAGCTTTTGCAATGATAAGGGCAATATTTGGATTTTCTGTAAGTCGGGTCTTGGGATCAATTGTATTGATTCCTGTGACCAGGCTATCACAGTGCAGCTTTCTTTGAGTTGTTTTTCAGTGCCGGTCGGTTGTCGATTGTTCATGGTGCTGGGACACGACAGGGAGGAGGAATATGTGGAGGCATCTTCTGGACGTCCAAGCCAGGGACATTGCTTGCCCTGGGCGGTGGGCGGGGACTTCAATATATTTCTCCGGATGAGAAATTTGGAGGCCGACCTCCTGACACGAGGGCCATTGCGGATTCCTTGACTTCCAGTTGGCTGTCGGGCTATCCGATGTTGGTTTCAGAGGTAGCATCTATACTTGGTGAACGGGCAGACGGGGCTTGATCGTCAGGGATCCCGACTTGATAGGCTACTCGTGACGGGGAGTTGGCTGGATGGTGTCCAGGTTTCTTGCGAGCATCTTAATCGGGCAGAATCTGATCATTCTCCTCTTTTGATATCCTGCCAGCCAGCTTCTTCCCTCTGCACAGAGGTTTTTTTGACTTTGGACTTCTCATCCGGATTTTCTTCCGATTGTGGCTCGGGTGGAATTCATGTTGGCATTATGATGCGCTTGAGCGGTTGGGCATGCGTTTGAGGACGACGGGGCATGTTCTGGCTGGATGGAGCAGAGCTACTTTTGGAGACGTTTTTCAGGAGGTCCGTCAGGCCGAGGACGCTGCATTGGCGGCGGAGCAGGAGTATGAGCTTCATCCTTCGGAGAGGGGGAGGGCTTCCTGGATGGAGGCCGTTGCCAGATTGAAGCAAAAGGTCTTGGTTGAGGAGTCTTTCTGGAAACAAAAAGCCAGATTGAGATGGGACCTGGAAGGAGATAAGAATACTCTTTTTTCCATGAGTGCACCAGGAGCAGGCAAAGAAAGGCGGGTATTCAGAAAATTATTCGGGCTGATGGATCCGAAACTGGGTCTATTGCGGAGGTAGCGACGGAGGCGTCTTATTCTTCTCGAAGCTGTTTAGAGCGGAGCCTATTTCTGATGAGGACGCCTTCCTCGATGTCATCCCTAGCATTATTTCTATGGAGGACAATTCTGATCTTGTTCGTCGCCCTGACAGAGCGGAGCTGTTGGAAATTGTTCGGGGGATGGACCCGGCTAGTGGCGCGGTCCGGATGGCTTTTCTGGGAGATTCTTCTCAGTTTGTTGGGACATTGTTGCTGCTGACGTGGAGGAAGCCGTTGGTTCATTTTTCTTGGGTGCGCGCTTCCGGTTTCCGTCTCGGATACCTTCTTATTTTTATCCCCAAAGTCGAGCACCCGAGGAGCCTTTCTGATTTCGCCCTATTAGCCTTTGCAATTTCTGTAACAAAATTATTTCCAAGATTATTGCTTGCAGGTTGCGGGATTACCTTCCCAAAATTATTTCTCCGGAGCAAAGTGCTTTTGTCCAGGGGAGAGAGATGGACAACATCATTATTGCTCAGGATATGGTGGCATCTATGAGGGAACCCAACCATGGTGGAAATGTTGCTATTAAGCTGGACATGCAGAAGGCCTATGACAGAGTCAATTGGCATTTCTCCTGAGGGTTCTTCGGAGATTGTTTTAATGAGGTCTTCTGTGATCTTATTTATCGTCTCCTGGCTGATACCCGGTATGCCGTGCTTCTAAATGGCGCTCCTACTGCTTTTTTCTCGGCGTCTAGAGGGATCCGGCAGGGGGACCCTCTATCCCGGCTCTCTTATTATTGCTGCGGAGGTACTCTCGGAACCTCAAGCTTCTTCAAGAATCAAATAGGAGATCTTCATTTCACACTCCGATTGGGGACCGCGTATCTCGCACTTGGCTTATGCGGATGATGTCTTATTTTCACTTCGGGGGATATTGCTGGATTGTGTGCTCTCCAGCAAGTTCTGCATAGTTATGAGGCTGTTTCTGGACAGAAGATCAATTATTCCAAATCTGCCTTTTATACTGCGAACCATTGGGTGAGGATCGCGCTCGGACTATCTCTACTCTATTCGGATTTAGTCCCGGTACATTGCCGTTTTCTTATTTGGGGTGCCCGTTAACTTGCGGGAGAAGGAATGCGGGGATGTTTAGCTATTTGCTGGATAAAATCCGGTCGAAGCTGACGGGCTGGCAGAACAAGATTCTTTCTCCTGGGGGTAAGTTGGTCCTTATTAAGAATGTTCTTTCCTCTATCCCTATGTACACATTGGCTGCATGTTGTCCTTCCCGGGCCGTTCTCAGGGCGATTGAGAGGATGTTTGCGGCTTTTTTCTGGGGTAATAAGGATGGGGTGGCTAAGAGGAGTTGGATGGCGTGGCGGTTCGTTACTCGGACCAAGTCCGAAGGAGGCCTCGGGATCAAGTGCCTGAATGATATTATGGATGCCTTTTCTATGAAGCTTTGGTGGAAGCTGAGGCATGGAAAGGGCCTTTGGGGTGGAGCTTCTTAAATCGAAATATTTTCGTAAGCGTCATCCATGTGAGGCGTTTATGACTTCCAAGTGCTCCCATATTTGGCGACGGATTTTGAGGGAAAGAAATTGGCGGAACCGCTTATTTCGTTTAAACTTGGGCGTGGTGATGGTTCGGCGAGGTGTGAGTCTTGGATTCCGGGGGGCCCTCGGTTGGATAGTGTTGTTATACCACCGGCTGAGGGAACGACTTCAGGGACCAGGCACGGCATGGGGAGACGGACTCGGGGGCGGAATCGAACACAGGCGAAAGAGTCTGCTGATGTCGGCCGGACGGGCACTGATGAGCTTCGGAGGTCGGCTAGATTGGCCGGAAGAAGGGTGGTTCTTCCCCAACGTACGGTGATTGTTCGGGCTCTTTCGGATAGGGAAAGAAAGATCAGAGATTCTAGGGCGAGGAACTCTGATAATGGTGGTCCGGTTTTTCGATCTTTTTGGACACACTGGTTGGGATCTGCCTTTGTTTTCGGAACAGTTTGGAGTAGAGGCAGCGGGACGGCTCAGAGAGGCGAATTGACATGTACTTCGGCTCCTGATTCTCTGGTCTGGGGTGAGCGGAAAGGTTCTTTCACGCTGGCTGCGGCTTGGAGATGTTGTCGGATCTCTCACCCTACTTCATCACTCTTCTCTAATATTTGGGGCAAGTGTATTCCGGCTAAGTGGAGCATTCTGATGTGGCGGGTCTGTCACAACTGGCTTCCTACTGATGACATTCTTTAGAAGATTGGCTTCCATCTGGCTTCCAGGTGTCATTACTGTCAGGTTGGGCAAGGGGAGGACCTTTAGCATATATTTTTCCACGGGGATCTTGCTATGACGGTTTGGTCTGCTTTTCGAGGTTTCTTCAAGGCACAAATGCATAGTGACTTTCTGGTATTTCTTCAAAGGTGGTGGCGGGGTCAGGGCAGTCATCATTGGAGATCACTGGCTGGTGCGATCATTTGGGTGTTTTAGAAGAACAAGAACAAGCATAGATATGAAGGGCATGGTACTGGGCCGGAATTCTTGGTTCGGGAGGTGAAGCGACAGTTTCGGAAGTCTCTTTCGAGTTGTCGTCATCTCCCGTCTATTCCACACTGGGCTTTAGAGTAGTGTTTTTATTCCATTTTCTTTCTTTTTCTTATTACCTTGAGGTCGGATGTACTCATTACCCTCTTTTTCAATAAAGGTAACGGTTTTATTAAATATATATATATATATATATATATATATATATATATATATATATATATATATATATATATATATATATATAAATATATATTCAACTCCGTATACGAACAAAATAGCACAGCCATATTCAAAATTTGCATGCTTCTATGCACAATATCTAATCTAATTTATTCCTATATTGTTAGAACCACCAAATAGATTATGTTCTGCAAGCACATCCGCACAAGTGGCCATTACAAATAGTTAGTAAGCCATTTGCAACAATAAAAAAAACTTCAAAAATTTGAGTCATCTGGAACTGACACACATAAATATAGGTTGTGTAACTGGTAGAGATTTGGTCATCAGACTAACCCGACCATAACACAAACTGGTACAGATTTGGTCACTATAATCAGATAACTGATCATGACATAAACTATTACACGTTGAACCCAATCCAAATTGAAGTGGCTCATGTTTGACATGGATACTTCCTCTGTTGGCGGAGGTGGAAATTTTCTCCAGTAAATAGACATTAAAAGAGGAAAATGGAGGGATAGAGAAAGGGTAATTGAGAAATTTAATTTCTTTACACCTAACCTAGGAAGAAGAAGAAGGGGTTAGAAAAATGAATGTTGTATTGTTTTGGAAAGCAATCAGATATTAGCATCGGAAAGATTGATCGTAACTCCGTTTGAACACATAAATCATTCATTCTCAACACACAAATTTACTACTAATAAAAAAATTCATCGGTTCCATTAATTAAGCAAATAAAGTAAGCCTCTCTCCTCCTACGAGAGAAAATTTTGTGTTATAATCCACGCCACTTCGTCAGTGTTAGAAATTTTGAGCTTTTGAGAAGAAAATTCACAAATCCTAAGACAACCCTAAGAAAACAAAAACTTATCGGCCGGTCTAAGAAAATCGAAACCCAATATAAATCAAACCCTAATAAAGAGAGGACGTACCTTCACTGCTTCGCCAGTGATGGAGGAGGGAAGCATAGTCGGCGGGCTCCTGGTCACAGGAAGGTCGAGAGAGGGGAAGGGGGGTAACCTAAAAAATAAGTACGGGAAAAAAAATTGGGGGGCTTTGGAAGACTTTCAGACTTGTAACATTTTTCGTGTGGCACATGTTATGCATGTGACATAAGCTGTAAAATTTTCACAGTTTTTAAAAAACTGTTACAAATAATATAAAAATAATAAAGAGAGATATTTAGAATTTTAGTAACAGTTGTTTACTTGTAGTAACGGTTATAACCGTTACCATCTTGTAACGGTAATAACTGTTAGAGCCGGGGCACAATTTTTCGATAGAAAACTTGAGAATATGAAACAATTGTAAAAATAATGTTCCAAATCAACACTTCAAGGAAGGTGATACTGAATTACGAGAATCTAAAAAGATTTCATAATCAACAGCAATCGATCGTAGTACTTCTAAAAAGAAGATACAATCAGAAATACTGGCAGCAATGAAGAAGGTGACTGACAAAAGATGGAAGAACTCCTGCTGGGGTGAATAATCACCGTTGCTCAAAGCTTTATTCGCCCTACACGAACAGCTTTCAGGAACCAGCAAGTTCGTCGGAGAACTTAAAACACTCCTGCTCTTCTGACTCCTCGGATGGACACGAACTCTCGTGCAAAATCAATACTGGTGCGGCACCTTTCTTCTCTCTCGAAGGCTGCTGGAATTCGCAAGCAAATTCTGATCAGAACTGTGTTAAAGAACACTTCTGAATTCTCTGTTTACTTGTGTTAAAAAACACTTCGTAAACTTTCTGTGGTGGCTTCTCTTACTTGTATATATCGCAACGTACGCAACCGGTGCAACCGGCGCAACCTGTGCGCAACCTGGCGCGCAACCTGGCGCGCACCCTGGTCGCGCAACCTGTGGCGTGCAACCTGTGCGCAACCTGTACGTAACCTAGTGCGCAACCTGGCGCGCACCCTGGTCGCGTAACTTGTGGCACGCAACGTGGCAGCGCAAGTGGCTCGCACAACGAGCACAACTAAAGCGCACTATGCGCCTAGCGACGATACTGACGTGCTAAGTGCAAAGTGCGCCAACAAAATGCCACATTACGTCTTATGAGCCAACGAGCCCGAGTCCGAGTCGTTAACCCCCTACGGGGCTTAGCTCCTATGGAAATAAATTTTCCAAGAGCAAAAGCATGAATGCTTTCAATTGTTGATTTAGCCTTTTTTTTCTTAGAAAAATAACCCCACATGGCACACCCATGTGCACCTCCACACCACATGTGCATCTCTAAACTAGCAAAGCTAATATATAGAGACACAAGTCATTTGGTCTAGCCGATGTGGAACTAAAATTTACTTTGAAAAAGACCAAAACCCAACAATCTCCCACATATCTCTATATATGAGTATAAGTGTTCCCCACAGTAACTGTCCATCATGCATTTAGGAGAGATGTCGCTGACGACTTGAATCTTCCCGTATGGTTCAAACAACAGACTATAATACAAGAATGGACTAAGCCTTGAATTCTGCATCATAGCTGAAATTCTTCCCATTCACATAATGTAGTTACATGTGCTTCTGGCTACACATTAAAGGCCCTGTGCCAGTCTGGTTTCAGTATATAATTTTGGGCGTCTACAAGTTTACCCTCAAGAGACGGCCTGATATCTCTTTGTCCATACACTATAGGTGAGTTCATTATAAAGAGACAATGCATAAAGTGCTTTGTGCTTCCTTGCGGTGCTACGCCGCTATGACATGGCTTAAAGCTGAGGCCTTACCCCATACCGAGAACCTCATCGTAGTGTGATACTACTGTAGCATGAGGCAATCGCCTCTTTGTAGTGCCAAACTGCACAGCATGAAGCCTTAGGCTCCCTTGCGGTGTTACGCCGCAACGACATGACTTGCAAGGCCGAGGCTTTATCCCTAACCGGGTATCTCATCGTGGTGTCGTGCCACTGTAACATGAGGAACTCCTCCTCTTTATAGTGTTGACTACACCCCTCTTTATTTTAACATACAGCATTAGGCTAACTGCCTATTTGCGGTGCTACGCCGCTGTGACTTGGCCTGCAAAGCCGAGGCTTTATCCTATTCCTGGGCAGCATCCCACATATAGGAACCTCATCGTGGAGTCACCCCACTGTAGCATGGAGTTTCAGTCCTTGTAGTGCTGCTCTACCGTACTTCCTGTAAAGCACACCAGGCATTTACTCTGCCTGAGAACTCATTAAGGCAATTAAGCCAACCATCCCACAGGAACCGTTTTTTGCAGAAAACAAAAGTAGACAACAGTGGTTATAGGTCCGTAACCTCTCCACGCCCAATAGAACATGTACCCACCGTTCCTGATACTCTTTCGATTAGTGGTCCTCCCTTGAACCAAAAGCTAGATGCCTAGTAGATTTCTTTTTGAACTATTAGCATAAAACTTTATGGTAGGAATACAATAATACAATATCAGAATGCCTTCAAGCCCATTTTATAAGCTGTGTCATCGACCAGCTGACGCTTGAGGCCCTTGGTGAACGGATCCGCCAGGTTCTCCTGACTCCAAACATCAATCACTGCAATAACACCTCTCTTGATAAGATCGTGTACTGCCCTGTGCTTCAACCGCACAGTCCTCTTCTTTTCATTGAAAAGGTTATTTAATTCCACCGTCGCAGTCGCCTAGTTGTCGCAGTATATCGGTATCGTCGGTATTTGTGCCCCAACCACTGGAAGATCATACACGAGCTTCCGAAGCCATTCTGCTTCCTCGGCTGCGGTATCAAGTACAAAGAACTCAGATTCCATGGATGACCGCGAGAGCATAGTACGCTTTTTCGATTTCCACGATATAGCAGCTCCATCCATTGTGAAAATGAATCCACCTGTGGACCTCTCGCTCTCCACCTCTGAGCACCAGCTGGCATCACTGAAGCCTTCCACTACCAGCGGATCTTCGCTGTAGTACAGTACATATGTCTGAGTCTTCTTGAGATATCTCATAACTCGTTTCACAGCTTTTCAGTGTTCAACACCTGGGTTGCTCGTGAAACAACTCAGCATTCCCACGACGAAAGCTAGTCAGGCCTTGTGGCAGTAGTAGCATACATCAAACTCCCGATTACGTTTACATACTCCAGCTGGACACTTTTCCCTGAATTAGGCTTCAGCTTTATATCACACCTGTACGGCGTATCGATCCCTGGAAGATCTCGATACCCATAACGAGTGATCATTTTCTTAATATAATGAGACTGTGACAGCGCTAGTCCAGTGTCTGTCCGGATGATCTTGATCCCTAAGATCACATCAGCTTCCCCCAAGTCCTTCATACTGAACTTGCTCGAGATGAATTTCTTTGTCTCCGTGACACAGCTCATACCGTACCTAGGATAAGCATGTCGTCCACGTACAGACAAATGATCACACCTCTTCCATCAGCGAACTTCATGTAAACACATTTGTCTGTCTCGCTGACCATGTAGCCATTTGACCTTATAACTTTGTCAACTTTCCCATGCCACATCTTGGGAGCCTGTTTAAGACAGTATAAAGATTTTATCAACTTGCAGACTTTGTCTTCAAGACCCTTGAGGACAAATCCCTCTGGTTGTTGCATATAAATCTCTTCGGTCAGCTCGCCATTTAGAAAAACCGTATTCACATCCATGATGTATCACCATCTTATGTATCGCTGCGAGAGCAATCAACATTCTGATGGTAGTCATCCGGGCTACTGGAGCATACGTGTCAAAGTAGTCGATTCTCTGCTTCTGAGAAAATCCCTTGGCTACCAACCTAGCCTGGAACTTGTCAATAGTTCCGTCTGCTTTCATCTTTTTCTTGAAGATCCATTTCCATCCGATGGGTTTCGCTCCTTCAGGAAGATCAACCAACACCCAAGTTTTATTTGAGGTGATAGAATTAATTTTATTGTCAATCGCCTTCTTCCAGAAAACTGCGTCTCTGGTCTTCATCGTCTCATCATAGGTAAGCGGATCAGCTTCCACATGATAGGTGACAAAGTCACTTCCGAAGTCCTTCGACCTCCTCACTCGCTTCGTTGACGGCTCAGCGAGATCTGGTTCAACCGTTGTTTCAACAACAACATCTTCTTGGACCACATCTTCATTGATGACCTGCGCACCCTCATTATTCTCCGGAACATCCGCAAGAACAATATTCTTGTGCCTTGCAAATTTGTCTTCAAAATATTCTGCGTCGCGAGATTCAATGATATGATTTGACTCAATATCAAGAAATCTCCGAGCATCACTCTTCTCGGCATACCCCAAGAAGATCGTCTTAGTAGTCCTTGTCCCAAGCTTCTGAATCTTCTGATCTGGAAGCTTGACATATGCTAGACAACCCTACACTCGAATGACATTCAAGTTAGGTCTGACCTTGAACCAGAGTTCATGAGGAGTAACGTCTGAAGTTGCATGAGGAACTCTATTTAGAATAAAAGTGGCCGTCAATGCAGCTTCTCCCCAGTAGCACTTAGGAAGACCAGCAGTCAACAACATTGAGATAATCATTTCTATTAACGTTCTGTTCTTCCTCTCTGCTACTCTATTTGATTGAGGAGAGTACGGAGCCGTAGTCTCATTGATAATTCCATGTTCTTTGCAGAACGATGCGAATTTATGAGACCTGTACTCCCCACCTCGATCACTTCTTATTCTTTTGAGTTGTTGTCCAGTCTGCCGCTCAGCTTCAGCTCTGAACTCCTTGAACTTCTCGAATGCTTCGTCTTTAGCCTTCAGCAAGTAGACGAACGCATACTTTGAGAAGTCATCGATGAAGGTTATGAAATACTTCATCCCGGCCTTTGTAAAGAACTGTTTGAAATCACAGATATCGGAGTGTACCAACTCCAGAAGATCTGGACTTCGATTAACCCGAGGAAAGGATTTTCTTGTGATCTTTGTTTGAGCAAAAACTTCACATTTCTCTACCTTACCCCCACACTTGTAGATAAGTCCTAGACTAGACATTCTGTTATTCGTTTACAATGAACATATCCTAGCCTATTATGCCATAACTCAAGAGTATAAGCAGAAGGAGTGATTTTATTAATCATATTAATTACATTGGACTGATTTACAAGCTGAAGTTTGAACATTCCTTCGGTATAAAAAACTTTTCCGAAATATGTTCCCTTGATAGACATCACCATCTGGCCAGCATTGATGTCCATCCTGAGGCCTGTGTTGCAGAGTAGGCCTCCTGAGATCAGGTTCATGGCGATAGCAGGTACGTGCTTTCACGCCTTGAAGCGTCAGAGACTTCTCCGAAGTCAGCTTCAACACCACCGTCTCGATCCCGAGCACTTCAGCTTGTGCTTGGTTTTCCATCATAACTACTTCAGAAGTAGGTGTGTAGGTAGTGAACCACTCCTTACTGGAGCAGACATGGCAGGAGGCTCCAGTGTCTACCCACCAGTCAGAGTCAGTCCTTACCGTATCAACCTGCGCAATCATAGCAACAACGTCAGTGATCATAGATACCTTACTAGGCTCTCCTTGCTCTGATTGCTTGATCTTTGCTTTGCATTCACTATTGAAGTGGCCCTTCTTGCCACACTTGAAACAAGGCATCTGAGACTTTGCCTTCTTTCGCTTGAAGGAAGTCCCCTTCACGTTCAAATTGTTAGGGTCCTTCTTCTTGCTGTGGGAAGCCGCCTGCTTTCCCCTTGGTTCTTTGGTATGAACCAGATTGGCGTTAGCCAATTGCTTGGACAGTGTGTCCACCTTCAGTTGAGTCCGTATCTGGTCCTCAACATAGATTTCCTGCAAGAGATCTTCAAGGCTGATCTCAAGCTTCTTCCTATGCATGTTTGCATAGAACTTACTCCACCCAGCGGGGAGCTTTGAGACAATCCCTCCAACAACAAACTTGTCGGGGAGGGGCATCGCCTCGTCTTCCAACTTCTGTCGCAGCTTCAGAAATTCTTTTACCTGCGGCAGCATGGACTTCTCATCCTCAAAGAGCCATTTGTGATATTTTTCAACCACAAATATCTTGCTCCTGTTCTTGTCTTCTTCATACAGTTTCTCCAGAGACTCCTATATGTCTCTGGCAATAGGTTTTTTACTGTAGGATTCTGCTAGGGAATCCTCCATAGCATTCAGGATAAGCAACCTGCAAATGCTATTCTCCCTTCTCTACTTGGCCTGAAGTTTAGTAGCCGTGGTAATGGCGGCAGCAGACCCAGTATCTGGAATAGTAGGTTCCTCTTCAAGAAGCACGTGATCAACGTCTCTGAGTTGAAGAGTGAGATAAACCTTCCTCTTCCAGACTTGATAATGCTCTCTACTAAACTTTTCTAACTTACAAAAGTCAGTATTGAGGAGTGAAGCATTAAAGTTTTCCATCGTAGCAATAAAGCTTTGAGATTGTTAGAGCCGGAGCACAATTTTTTAATGAAAAACTTGAGAATATGAAATAATTGTAAAAACAATGTTCCAAATCAACACTTCAAGGAAGGTGATCCTGAATTACGAAAATCTAAAAAGATTTCGTAATCAACAGCAATCGATCGTAGTACTTCTAAAAAGAAGATACAATCAGAATTACTTGCAGCAATGAAGAAGGTAACTGGCGAAAGATGGAAGAACTCCTGCTGGGGTGAATAATCACCGTTGCTCAAAGATTTAGTCACGCTCGTTGCGCGAGCCACTTGCGCTGCCACGTTGTGCGCCACAGGATGCGCGACCAGGGTGCGCGCCAGGTTGCGCGCCAGGTTGCGCACAGGTTGCGCGCCAGGTTACGCACAGGTTGTGCGCCACAGGTTGCGCGACTAGGATGCGCGCCAGGTTGCGCACAGGTTGTGCCGGTTGCGCCGGTTGCACACGTTGCGTACGTTGCACAAGTTGCACGCGTGGCGCACGTTGCGCGAGTGGCGCAAGGTGGCGCAGGTCGTACAGGTTGCGCAGTAGCGCTGTGCGCGTAGTGGCACAGGTTGGCGCAAGTGGCTCAGTGCGCGGAGTGCAAGGAGCGCAGGGTAAGCACAGTTGGCACAACTTGTAGCAGAACGTGCGTTTGCATGTTCTGGGCGGTTGCTACATGTTCGGGGTGGTTTTTACCATGTCCCTAACTTTGTGGCAACCGAACAGTTGCTGCAGGGCCTATATAAGGCATCCTCTCTCTCAAGGCTACATATATACAAGTAAGAGAAGCCACCACAGAAAGTTTACGAAGTATTTTTTAACACAAGTAAACAGAGAATTCAGAAGTGTTCTTTAACACAGTTCTGATCAAAATTTGCTTGCGAATTCCAGCAGCCTTCGAGAGAGAGGAAAGGCGCCGCACCAGCGTTGCTTTTGTGCGGGAGTTCGTGTCCATCCGAAGAGTCAGAAGAGCAGGAGTGTTCCAAGTTCTCCGACGAACTTGCTGGTTCCTGGAAGCTGTTCGTGTAGGGCGAATAAAGCTTTGAGCAATGGTGATTATTCACCCTAGCAGGAGTTCTTCCATCTTTCGCCAGTTACCTTCTTCATTGCTGCCAGCAATTCTGATTGTATCTTCTTTTTAGAAGTACTACGGTCGATTGCTGTTGTTTATGAAATCTTTTTAGATTCTCGTAATTCATGATCACCTTTCTTAAAGTGTTGATTTGGAACATTGTTTTACAATTGTTTCATATTCTCAAGTTTTTCATCGAAAATTGTGCCCCGGATCTAACAATAACCATTACTAAGTGAAAAGAAAATGTGTTACAATTTGCGTATTTTGGGGTAGTGACAAATTCGTTTTTCGTTTTTCAAGGACGATAATCATACGCCATAGAATTAGGATTCCTGAAACAAAACGGAAAAAAAAAGCCATAAAGAAGAATATAAAGGCTCACACACTCTAAGATCCCTCATGAAAAACCCAAATAATCCCTCACGAAAACCCCAAATAATCTATCAATCGGTCGGTCAGTTTTTATTGCTTTCGTGAGGGGAGAGAGAGAGACAGAGAGAAGAAGATGAGGAAGAGGGAGGGTTTCGTGAAGGGAGCGTTACCTGAGGAAGAGGGGGGTTTCGTGACAGAGAGAATGAGGGGGAGGGTTTCCGGAAGTGGGAGGGGTTTTCGTGACAGAGAGAAGGAGGGGGAGGGGTTTTCAGTTTGGCGCATGGGTTATGAGGAGTTGAAGGGTTGGGGGAGAATACATTAAGGTTTTTTCAAACATAAGACATATCATTTTGCTATGGACGGTACCGATTTAATTTCTAAAAATCCAACAGACGGGATCGCCCGCTATCGAGAACGCTATAAACTATACAGTAAAACTGAATCGCTCCTATAACTTATTTTTTAATATAAAATAGAAAGCTGTGTTGCTTCTTCCATGATTGGAACAGTAGATAGTTCAATTGTGAGCATTCGATTAACTCGGTTAACTGAACCGAATTACCAAATTCCGAATTCGACCGAAAATCGAATAACAAAAATTGAAACCAACCGAAATATCCCGTACCGAACCAAACCGAACAGAATAAATCTTCTTGATTTTAGTTTATTTGGTTTAACCAATATTTCAGTTTATTTATAACTTTTTTTGTCAATATATATAGTAACTAAATATACAAAGATATATTTCATATATATATTACTTAATTTTCTTATTCGGTTTACCAGGGAGAGGAATTTTAGACAATTTCTGAAAGGTTAGTGGGATTAAACCGAAACCGAATCCCAAAATCGAAATTGAAACCGAATAAAAAATTTTAGTATTTTTGAAACCGAAACCAAACCGAATTTTTTTCAAACCGAACCGAATCTCTTATTCGGTTAGGTTCGGTTCGGATTTCGGTCCAAAAACTGAATAATGCTCACCCCTAGACATACGGGCATAGCAACGTTCAGAAAAAACTATACCTTTAACAGCGTTCATAACACGCTATATAAAGTTCTGTTAACAGCACTGCATAATGAACGCTATTGATAATGACATTCTAATAGCAGGAAGGCTTCAACGCTATAGATAAACTGCTATTATATGAACGTTTAATAGCACTTCAATATGAACGCTATGGATGATTATATTATAATAGCAGGGAGGCTCGAACGCTATAGATAAACTGCTATTGTATTCTATTTTAATAGCACTACGGAAGGAACGCTATTGATGATGACATTCTATAGTAGGGAGGCTTGAACGCTATATATAAACTGCTATTGTATGCCCTATTTGTTGTAGTGATTCTCCATGGTTTTAACACGGAGAATGGTCTTTCTCCTGCATTTTAACAAGGAGAATGGTTATTCTCCGTGATATTAACACGAAAAATTGTCATTCTCCGTGATATTACCACGGAAAATGGTTATTCTCCTGCATTTTATGACCAGTTGAAACTTTGGAGGGCTATATATTTTGGCTGGGAAGTCGAAACGAGGTCCGGTTTGTCGCAAAATGAGCGTATTTCCGAGTAGCCTGAGATAAATCGTCCAACCATTTGTCGGCCTTTCGAAATTTTAGAATCGCAAAAAAATGATGTTTAGACCTCCATTTTTACAGTTTTACCGTTTGTCGTCTTTTCAAAAAATTTCGACGAGTTTTTGGAGGAAGGTTTGAAGATTTTGGAGGAAAAAATATAGATTCGAACTGAGCGGCGTATGGAAGAAGTGGAAGTATCGAAACTTTTTTTTTTGAAGAGTAGGATTCGGTGGTGTTTTCAATAAATTAGAAGGACAAAAATGTCATTCAGAACTCCCTTTATATATTTTTCGCTAATTTTGGACACGCAATGAAATGTTATTTTGCGGTGGGTTTTACATAAAACATTTACAATTTTTGGACATTTCATAAATTTTCCCAATAGTAATTATGTCTTTGATCACAAACAAACAAAAAAATTATTTTTAAATATTTTATTCTCCTATTTTGTTTATTCAAACAAGAAAAGAAAAAAAATGTTCCCAAACACACCATTTCATAAACTTTACCCTCATTTCTTCTCCATATTTTTCTTTTCCTCAAACTTTTTTTTCTTTCCCTACCTAGTAATGTTCCCAAACACACCATTCGGACTAGGTTTCCAACTAGTCCGAAGTCATAATTTTCATGCATCCAACAAGCCTACGTTGTTTCAATTTTCAAAGACACTAATAACTTCAATTTAAGATTAAAAAAATGTGCCAGAAATATTTCTAAAATAGGGCGGCGGGGAATGGTAACCATATAGAATAGTTCTTAGCTTCTCTTATTAAGAACATTAGTAAATATACATGCTTTGTACATATAACAATATATAATAAGAATATTATTCAATTATAGTTAAATATATTTTCTAACTCGTGTGGTTAAGGGAGCTATTGCTCTTATTTGGTTAAGTTAGATTTTCCATGTTGAATATATATAACAATTTTAAACTTCTTTCAACGTTTCTTTACATAATTTATTTTTTTAAATAAAATAGATCGTGATATAATGACGACTTAGATGGCTTACTTTTGAACCGTTTTAAAGCCTCATTATATAGTGGAAGATATATAAGAAAAATAATATAATGGTTGTTGTATATAGAGATAAGAACATCCATCATTTAAATTTATCCACAAATCATAACGCTCTCTTTTGGATACACACTTAATTTAATTATTGCCCCATTAAAAAATTTCTAAGGCAAAATTTTATATTTGGAAAAAAATCCAGTAAAAAAAATAGTACAGTAATATTTTTCAGGAATATGAATCTTCAGGAATCTAAGTGGGTGCAACGTACTGTTGGCCCATTCCATGGTCACACCCGATTTTGATAATCAACATGCACTTAAGTCAATACACAAAATATACAAACTGCTGCTAATCATTTCAGGATATATGAAATCAATTTCAACGGACGTTGTACTGCATCAACGAAGCATCAACATCATCAAATCTGAAGATGACTCATTTTATATTTTATTCTGTATTTTATATTTTATTGAGTCTAGGATTTATTTTGTAAAATCAGTTTTGGTAATACTGGCTTAGGGTTATCTCAGTCCACATTCTAAAAAGCCTACCCATTACCACTCATATATCATTTTACAAAATATTCCAAAATATATTTGAAAACAATTTCTGATAAAATATTTCGAAAATCTCCTGACAGAACTCATAACCGAGTTCGGCCCGAGTTCGGTCAGTTTGTATTCAAACTTCTGTTGCCTCCAAATCTGCGAGCAACGTCTCTTTACGAGATATCTGCATCCGAACTCTGCCCGAACTCTGTCCGAGTTCGGTCCCAGAAAACACCTATAAATAGAGAAGAACTTTTTATTTCAAATCATTCATTCACTCTTCATCTTCTCTTTTCTACTATTCGAGTGTTTTTAAACGATCCAAGATTTTCAAATCATACCTATACACCTCTTAGCCAAAAGCCAGTAATATCAGAGTTGATTTAGAGTCTTTTGGTATTCCAAGAGTTGTAAAGTGGTCGTTCCAAGTTCAGCAACTTTTCTTGTTGTGGAGCTGGTCGTGCGCTCGTCACCAAGCACGGTGTTGTGAAGTCGGTCGTGTACTTGTCACCAAGCACGGTGTTGTAAGAGACTGCAAGCTCTCAGTTAAAGCTTGTGCCATAGTGGATTAACATCGAGCAAGAGTACTCGAGACTGGATTAGTCCTCTCAGAGGGATACCAGTATATATCGCTGTGTCGCTGAGTTTGAATTCTCTATCTCTTGCTGCATTATATTTACTGTCTCTTATTTTACTGCCATAGTTTAAAGTTTTAATTGGTGATTATTTTCCGCTGCACACACACACTCTATTCACCCCCCCCCCCTCTAGAGGTGCTCAACGGTCCTACAATTGGTATCAGAGCAGGTTATATTCTGTAAACCCCCTAAAATTTTACTACGAATTATTTTTTTAAATAAATTCGTATCGATTTTTTTTTCTTTCATAACTGTACGTCGCGTACAAGTTCACATTTTTCGTATTTATACGTAGAGTGCGAAATTTCGAGAGGATATATTTTTATATACAAATATTTTATCAAAAGAATTTCCGTATAGAAATAAATATTTTATGGCACGTCGAGATTGCCAAACCTTTATTTGTCTATTTATAAGGACGGCAATTTTAATTTATGATAGAAGTGATAATTTAGAAAATAACTATTTTAGGAAATATATGGTGTCGCATGCATGTTTTAAATCTTTCCAAAACTAATTGAAAATTTTTATTTGCAAGAAGGAATTTCAAGTATTTGATTTTCGAAATTATTTTTATCTTAATTTATTGAAAATATATTTAAAGTTATTTCCTTTTAGTAGTTAAATATTTATAATAATTTTTGAAATTATTATTTATTATTTTTATATTATTTATAAAAATTTATTTTGAATTTCTTCTATTTAATTAAACTTATTATGGTTATTTAAATTTGAAATTTTATTATTACTTTTAAATGCTTAATTTAAATATGGAAGTTATCCATATTGAATTTAGATTTGAATATATATAGATTTAATTCGAAACTGGGCTTGGATATGGATTTGATTGGATTTGATTTTTGGTTTTAAAACATATATGGCAATATTCTAAAATTTGATTTAAATTGTAGATTGAATCCAATTTGGATTTAAATAATTAAATTGGGTCGAATCCTTATCTAATTGGGAATTCCCACATCCTATAAATAGGCAGGTACTCCTCCAATTCATTATTCATCCACAAACAAATTCTCCACAAATAATTTTTCTCCAACCACAAATCGTGCATCGTGTCCGTGTCTCCATCTCCTCCACTAAATCCTCTAGATACAGTTACATTATTCCCTCCTTCGTGTCCACATTTTGGACACAGTCCTCCTCGTGTCACGTAGGACACGATCTCTAACCCTAACCCTAATTCCTAAATCCCCACAAAATTTCCAATTCTAACCCAGCCCTAACCCTAAATCTAGCTGCGTGTCGTAATCGCACAAAACAGTTCGTTCCCGAATCACAGCACCTCCACCCATCACCTACTGGACCACCTCGTCTCCACCTGCCGTACCCCCTCCAGAACACTCTCGGCCACCACCATTGATGCATGGCCAGGTCCCCTTCGACCACCACCACACGCACACCCTCGGCCACCGCCAGAAAACACTCGACCTCCATCCACCTGCCGCACCACCGTCTCAGCCAAACACGACCACCCCACCGTAGTCACCACCACAGCCTACCACCTACGGCCGCCTCCACCAGCACAGCAACCACCACCACGCAAAACCCCAAAACGCAAAATAAATAAATAAAACCAACTCCCACTCACCTTTCCGCGACCGACGGCCAGATCCGAGCACGTCGTTCCCCGTCGTGACCTCCAGAGTCGCCGTAGCCGAGTCACCGACGCCCGACCGAGCATCTCGAGCTCCCTCCGCCCATCTCAGCCGATTCCCTGCACCCCTCCTCCGTCTTGGCCGCTGCGCCGACGGAATAGCTCCGCCGCCTCTCTGTCTTCCTTCCCCGTCCGCTCCGATTCACCTCCGCCTAGCTCCACCGCCTGAACCCTAGCCCGACCAACAAATCCACCGGGCGCCAACCCTCCGCCTGCCGCCCTAAGCTCCGCCGCGTCTTCGCGCTCAGCCGATCGCGGCGAACCGCCGTCCGTCGCACCCGCGCTCGGCTCCGGCCGAGCGAGCCCCTCCGTCTGACCGAAACCCTCCTCTTCCACTCCCACCGCCGGAGCGGTGAGCCCCCGACGACCCCAGCCAAGTCCCCCGCCGACGTCGACTTCCCTCTACTCCGCCGCCTACACCCCGATCTCCCGCTCCGCCTCCGCACCCCTGTTCCTCATCTTCTTCCATGGCCCCCTCTATCCTCCTTCTCCGACCGGCCGCAAGCCCCGAGCCGCCGGAGCCCCGAGCCGCCTCTCCCCCTCAGCCTCTCCTTCCCACTCTCTCTTCCTCTCTTTTGATTTTTTATGCTTTGAAGAATAGCAGCAACTGCTGCATTTTGTTATTTCTTTTATTATTTTTTTTATTTGTTTTTTTTTATTTGTTGTTGTTTATTTTTATTTGGTTTATACAAATTGTTTGTGATTGAATCTTTGTGTTCTGGTTATTTTTTTTTATAATTATTTTCTTCTTCTTTTTTTTATATGTTATCTTATTATTATTATTATTATTATTATTATTATTATTATTATTATTATTATTATTATTATTATCAATTTCTTTCTCTATACTTTTGTGGTAGGTACTTTCATTAATATAAAAGGGTAAATATTTTATATATAGGTGAGTTTGTATATTAGTAGGTATAAACATATATATAAGCTAAACATAGATTTTAATTACTATTATTAAATGGTATTTTGTTATTGATTATCATTATCAATTTCATTGGTTCCAATAAAACCAATATTTATATATTGAAATATTTCTAATTATTTTGTGGTATCTTATTTATGTCATTGGGATATCTATATATAATTACAAATTTTGGGGTTTAGCCTAAAGTAATTTCCAACGTATTTACCTAAATATTTCGACCCATAAATTGTAGTTTCAAAATTTTAAAATAATTTTTGGTATCTCTCAAACATTTTAAGTAATATAGTTTTTTATCTCAAAATCATATTTTTACAACTTGGAGTTTTTAGTTAAAAACGATTCTTACTTTAAATATTTTTCCTATAAATATTTGACTCATAAAAATTAGTTTTTAAGTATTATAAATATCCTTCAGAAATCGTATTATTTATCAGATGTCCTTGACTATCCTCCTGTCCGCGACTAATCTCCTTATTCCTAATCCTTTGCCTATTCTATACGTCCTCCTATCGACCCTAACTAAATTGACCGTTCTGGACCTGATGCACCGGTCTGTACCACCAACAGAGGTCCCCTTGTGTAGTTGTTACACCAAAGATGCAGTTCATGCCACCATGATCATTGCAGCACACCAGGCGTCCTACCAGGCAAGATACCTTGCCATCTTGTACTTATATTTGATTCATGATATTTTATATGTTGCTAGTGTTTTTACATTAGTAAGAGTATATCCAAGTATGACTTGGGTGCCATCGATATGTATATCGATGTGTGTGTGTGTGCGTGTGTGTGTGGACCATATGTGGTAGTGGACTTTCCCAGTGGGTTGAAGTTATGCTTCATAACTTCTTTGACTTGTTGACACGTCTCATACACGACACATGAGTGAGGATCATAGAGTCGGCACGAACCTACGTATTCGACTTGCTACCGATACGGGCGGTTCGTGTGTCGGTTCATTTATGGATTAGCGGAGTCGAGATAGCGACTTGCATAGAGATATGGATCGCCAAGACATGGATATGACTTGTGTGATACATGGGCGGGGAAAACTACTGGGACGTATGAGCTATCCCACAGCCTTCTAGATTGCCCGGTTATGGGTTCATGGTTGCCCTGTTATGGGTGTGTCGCTAGAGGATATATCCATTGCACGGCCCTGACCTCGACGTCAGATAAGTCAGGAGGTATGCTAGCGATGCAAAGTATGAACTAGGGGATATATCCATTGCACGGCCCTGACCTCGTCGTCAGATACGGTCAGAGACGTATACTAGTTCATGCGAAAGCCTCTAGTGGATGCTATGCTTTATTCCTACCCACTTATACGTTCCAGTATAGTTTTCGACTTGCATTACACCTAGATGGTTAGGTTCCATTGTGTTGGAGCATGTGGTCTTTTCTTTATCATGTATCATTTACAGTTCATCATGGTATTGTTTTTATGTATCTTGTTACGTCCCTCTGAGGACCTGGTTTTCCCCCAGGTGTGTGTTCATGTTTTCCGCAGGTATCCTAGCCAAGGCCGTGGTCTTCTCCATTCTTCCGAAGACGATTGCGCTTGGTTCGTCTTTCCATTTTTTGATTCATGTACATTTCTTTCATTGTGATAGTTGGTAGTGGACTTTGTCTCCGCCCAACGATTGTATCATAAATATTCGAGTTGATTTTTATATTATTATTCCTTTCCTTGTGGATAAGATTAGTTGTCTTGGATTACTGCATTTTACAGCTTATGTATTCATACGAGACCTACGTATTTCATATGAATACAGCTGGCATGTCTACGTACTTAGTCCTACGTATTTTGGGACTGGGGCGTTACATATTCTAATATAACATACCTTAGAGAGTATATATATGGCAGCCGTGAAATCAATATTCAACGGTGAAGGGCAATCCACAAATAGACCTCCCCTATTTGATGGAACAAATTATACCTATTGGAAAACACGAATGACTTTCTTTCTAAAGTCTCTTGACTTTGATCTTTGGTCTGTAGTCATTGATGGTTATAAGAAGCCTGCACCAATAGTGATTGAAGGCATTCTTATAGAAAAGCCTCATGACAAATACACCAAAGCTGAAAAAGCTAAGGCTAGTCTTGATGCTCGTGCCATCAATGCACTATTCTGTGCAATTGACAAAACAGAGTTCAACAGAGTTTCAACCTGTAAAACGTCTCACGAAATTTGGAAACTTCTTGAGGTAACTCATGAAGGTACTTCCCAAGTGAAGGAATCCAAAATTAGTAGACTAACACAGGAATATGAATCTTTTAAGATGAAACCCGGTGAGTCAATTACACAGATGTTTACACGTTTCCTTGATATAACTAATCCTTTGCAATCTCTTGGTAAGGATTACAGCAATCATGAGAAGATCAGAAAAGTGCTGCGGGCTCTAACAAAGAACTGGAATCCAAAAGCCACAACAATTATTGAAGGAAACGATCTCACCACTATGTCCTTGGAAACACTGATGGGCAAGCTCATGACCCATGAACTTGATTTGCAAGAGTTTGAGGAAGCAACACCAAAGGAAAAATCTATTGCCTTAAAAGCTCAAGCAAGAAAATCAACATGCAATGACTCCGATGAAGAATCATCAAGTGGTGAAGAACAAGCCCTACTTGTGAAGAACTTTAGGAAATACCTAAAGTTTACAAGCAAAAAGAAGAAAGATATCCAAGAAAGCAATGAAGATAAAACCATATGCTTTGGGTGCAAGAAGTCAGGGCACATGAAGAAGGACTGTCCAACCACCAAGAAAAGCAGTCCATATGACAGATCAAGATCAAGCAGAAAAGCAACAACCGGTCGAAAATATGCCAACACAAGCATCTGGCATGAAAGTGATACCAGTGATACAGAAGAAGAAGACAGACCCTGCGGGAATGCCAATGTCTGTCTTATGGCATTTGATAAGGTATCAACTAATCCTCTATATGATGATTTTACTTTTGATGAGTTAGAAAATGCCTTTAGCGATTTACTTGAAGAACACAAAAATGTGCTTGACAAGTATAAGCAATCTCGAAAAGAGATTAAGACATACACAACCGAGTTGGCTAGACTGTCTAATCTCCTTCAAAATATTAAAGAGACGTCTACTACCGGTAACACAGAAGAGATAGCCAAGCTCAAAGTAGACTATCATGAGGCTATCCTCAATATTGAAAAGAAAGAAAGAGATTATGTTAGATGCAAAAGCTGTATGACACAGAGAAGAAGATGCACTTAGTAACAGAACATAGACTCTCAGTTATGACTGCTAAATATGAAGAGTCTATTGCGATTTCTAAAAAGTTAGAAATCAAGTTAGGCAAACAGGCAATACCTGTGACACAGCCTAATTTTAGTCCTAATGCTAAGCATACACCTAAGAGGACTAAAAATAAGAAAGCACAGAAGAAACACGAATATCATCATGCATTCACTTATAGGTTCTCCAAACCAAACAAGCATGTAAACACAGTTTCAACCACATCTGGTTCTAAACTGACTTGCACTTATTGTGGTACGCACGGACACATATCACAGTATTGTTTTGCAAGAAAGCTTGTTGACAATCACACTTTAATCTGGAGACCAAAAGCTAATCAGAATGGACCATTCAGAAAATGGGTACCAAAGGATTCATCTACTTGTCTTGTAGGTGGACCCTCAACCCTCTCATGCTAGAAGCAAATGGATCCTCGATAGCGGATGTTCGCGACACATGACTGGTGATACATCTTTGTTTGCTACGCTATCGATGAAGAAAGAAGGATATGTCTCCTTCGAAAATAATTTGAGAGGTGATATAATTGGTAATGGTACTGTAGGTATTTCTCCCTATCCAGTAATAAAGGATGTTTGTCTAGTAACAGAATTGAAACATAACCTATTAAGCATAAGTCATTTGCAGATAATGGTTATGGTATCAATTTTGTGAAAGATAAATGTACCATATATGATATGTCATCTGGTGATCCCATATATAAAGGAATTAGAGAAGACAATATTTATGTTTTCTTTTTGGAGAATACTAATAATGCAGGTAGGTGCGTAGTAGCCAATCAAGATGAATGCTGGCTATGGCACATGAGACTAGGACATGCAAACATGGATACTATCTCATGACTAAGTACAAAGAAGTTGGTAAGAGGACTCCCTGAGATTCCATTCAAGAGAGATATGGTATGTGCTGACTGTGAAAAGAACAAAGCACATAGGTCTACTTTTAAATCCATCAACGCTGTAAGTACTTCTAGACCTTTGCAGTTAATTCACATAGATTTATTTGGTCCTAGTAGAGTCGCTAGTCTTGGCGGTAAGCTCTATGCTTTTGTTCTTGTTGATGATTTCTCTCGTTTTACTTGGGTTTATTTCTTATCAAACAAAAGTGATGCAATTTTTGAATTTTAGATATTTTGCAAAAAGGTACAAAATGAGAAAGGCTTCATGATTACTCGTATCCGAAGTGATCATGGTGGCGAATTCGAAAATTCTGATTTCCAAAAGTTTTGTGATGATAGTGGATATTACCACGAATTTTCTTGTCCTAGAACTCCCCAACAGAATGGTGTTGTGGAGCGAAAGAATCGTACTATAAGTGAAATGGCTAGAGTCATGCTGAATCAATATAATCTTCCTAAATATTTTTGGGCAGAAGCTGTTAGTACAGCCTGTCATGTTTTGAATAGGGTGTTAATTCGACCAATCTCGAAAAAAATACCATATGAGCTTTGGTTTGGAAGGATTCCAAACATTTCTTACTTTAAAGTTTTTGGATGTCGCTGTTTTATCCTGAACACCAAGGATAACTTGGAAAAGTTCGACTCCAAAGCAGATGACGGGATATTTCTCGAATATGCTGCTAAGAGTAAGGGATATAGAATTTTTAATAAAAGATCTATGATTGTTGAAGAAACTATTAATGTTACTTTTGATGAGGTAAATAGTCACAAATCTAGCGACAGTGATGATGAAGATACACATGGAAAAACTGAGAAGAGTACTGTGGAAGATCTGGCCCAAAAGATTGATTCATTAAAATTCTTGCCAGATCATCCAGAGACACTCATCATATGTGATGTATCTAAAGGTGTAAGTACACGTTCATCTCTTAAGGATTCTGAAATAGCAGTAAATGTAGCATTCATTTCTCAAATAGAACCTAAGAATGTAGATGATGCTTTTACTGATGAGTTTTAGATTTCTGCCATGCAAGAGGAACTAAATCAATTTGAGAGAAACCAAGTTTGGGAACTCATTCCTAAATCCATTGGTCAATCTATAATTGGTACCAAATGGGTGTTCCGAAATAAACTCAATGAAGATGGACAAGTTCTACGCAACAAAGCACGTCTAGTGGCACAAGGTTATAATCAAGAAGAAGGAATTAATTATGATGAGACCTATGCTCCTGTTGCTAGACTAGAAGCCATCCGCATGTTTTGTGCATTTGTATGTTATAATAATTTTAAATTATTTCAAATGGACGTGAAAAGCGCATTTTTAAATAGATTTTTAAAAGAGGAAGTTTTTGTGAAATAACCCCCTGGTTTTGAAGATTTTCAAAAACCTAATCACGTCTTCAAGCTTAAAAAAGCCCTTTATGGACTCAAACAAGCACCTCGTGCTTGGTATGAACGCCTAAGTGCCTTCTTACTTGATAATGGATTTTCAAAAGGAAAGGTTGATACTACTTTGTTTATAAAATCCTTGAATGATGATATCCTCCTTGTGCAAATTTATGTAGATGACATAATATTCGGTTCTACTAATGAAAAGCTCTGTCAAGATTTTGCTAAGTGTATGCAGAGTGAATTTGAGATGAGTATGATGGGAGAGCTAAACTTCTTCCTAGGACTTCAAATCAAACAGCACTCAAAAGGAACATTCATCAACCAAGCTAAGTACACGAAGGACATACTGAAAAAGTATGACTTCGAGAATGTAAAGCCAATCGGGACTCCTATGGCTACATCTACAAAGCTTGATGCTGATGAAAGTGGCAAACCTGTCGATCAGCGTAAGTATCGAGGTATGATTGGTAGTTTATTATATTTAACTGCTAGTCGTCCTGATATTATGTTTAGTGTTTGTATTTGTGCACGTTATCAGGCAAATCCTAAGGAATCACATCTTAGTACCGTTAAGCGTATCTTCTGATACCTTAAAAGAACTTCTACAGTCGGCTTATGGTATCCTAAAACCAAATCCTTTGACCTGATAGGTTACTCGGATGTGGATTTTGCAGGATACAAAGTGGACCGTAAAAGTATCAGCGGCACATGTCATATCCTAGGAAAGGCCTTAGTCTAGCATTATCAACAACTGAGGCTGAGTATATCGCCGCAGGACGTTGTTGTGCTCAGATTTTGTGGATAAAGCAAACCTTAGAGGACTACAATCTGTACCACATTAAAGTTCCTATTTATTATGACAACACTAGCACTATTAATCTGACTAAGAACCCTATCTGTCATTCACGCACAAAGCACATAGAGATAAGATATCATTTTCTTCGTGATCATCAACAACACAGGGATATCTGCTTAGAATTTATTGACACAGATCATCAACTAGCAGACATATTCACAAAACCATTGGCTGAAGACCGTTTTAACATAATGAGGCGTGAGCTCGGTATACTTGAATTTTTAGATTCATAATGTAATATGGTAATTAAAATTAATTTTATGACTTGCAACTTTGAAATTTATTTAACGGAAATTATTTTTGGGTACAAACTAAAAAGGGTATGTCTGTCACCACGACTACGGTCGAAGCGAAACGGTACTTAAGAGTTCCCCGGTGACCCTCCGTTAGCTGGGACAACCCCTACAGTTGACCCATAAATAGAGTACGTTATTAAATACTAGAGTCAAAAGTCATAAAGTTACTTTTAGCCAACCAGAACTGCATTTATTATCTCGGGAATACAAGTGACCGAACTCGGGCCGAACTCTGACCGAGTTCGGACCGAATTCGGACCGAGTTCGGTCGGCGCCGTATTAATTTCCAGAACCGAACAGCCGGCCCTAAACTCTATAAATGCAACTCTTTCAACCATCTTTTCCACACACCAACCCGTGGAAACATCTCCTTCCTCCCTAAAATTTCTTCCTCCTCCATCCTAGCAAGGAATCTAAGAGATCTGGTGGGCGTTTCAACATTCTCATCTTCCTCCTTTCTCAAAAAGGTATTCCTTTTTCTCTTCTACTTTCTCCATGGCTCCTAAACGTCATAGAGGATCATCTTCCCAAGGTGCCTCCTCCTCTTCTGATTATACACCAGCTAGTCTATTTAGTCCAGCACGACCAATAGATGCAGAAGACTATGATTCTACTTTGTTTCCGAACAAAAAGTTTTCTGATCTTTAGTTCGATTCTTTTTCTGGCCATAAGATTTGCTATGGAGCTTTTGTTAACTTTACCATATTTTCTGAATATGCTCCTACTTTTGACCACTTAGGCTACCGAGATTTTTTCGAGGTAGCAAAAAATATTTTTGACAATGTTGTCCGAATGTTTTACTGCAACTTGCAAGTAAAACCTAACGGAAACTTCTATTCTTGCGTTGCTGGGCAAGAATTAGAATTCAGTGCTACCGATATCAGTGAATTTTTTCATGTTTCTGATCTTGGTGAAGCATTGGTTGACATTACCCATGTCCAATTCCCTGCTGATGTTACCCTTGCCTCTTTCAGGGAACTTATTTGTCATCCAAACCATGTTCCTCGTAGGGTTTATGCAAAGAATTTAAACTAGTCTTTTTATGAACTTCATCGCATGATTTTCTCTGTACTCCTTCCAAAGAAAGGATCCACAGATGAAGTGACCTTCTTGGAACTCTCTGCTTTATACCACATTCATTTTGGTATTCCATTCTCTATCCCAAAGACCATGATGTCCTGGATGCTGAACTACAGAAATACAGGAAGGAATCTGGTATATCCTATGCACTTGGCGTCTATCTTTCGTCGTTTTGAGATTGATCTTCAAACTTGTGCATTCTCCTCCACTCCTATCGAGCTTACCAGATCCCGACGATTTCCTGCTCTACCTCTGCCTCTTGGAGATCAGCCTGCTCCAGCTGCTGACGCTGAGGTTCCTGATGCTGCTCCTGCTCCAGCCCCTGCCCCGGTATTTGATCCGGCTTTCTATCAACGCTTTGATGATTTTGTTGCTATATCTGCGCAACGTCATCAAGGTTATCTTGATTCGGAGTTCCGACGCATCTCTCAGGCTCAGGTGCTGAGGAACGGGATTGCTGACCTCCACTACAGCCTAGCACATGATCCAGTCCATCCGATCACCATCCTGCCTCACTCAGGCTTTCCGGGTCCTCGGTTCACAGATGAGGCTTCCTTCCAGCACTTCGACCCCACTGCAGCCTACTTTCCTCCAGAGGCTCCTGGTGCTGACGACCCCACTATGTGACGTGGGTTCAGCTTTTGGATAATGGATACTTATTAGATGATGATCTTTATGCTTTGATGTAGTTTTTCTTTTTATGTCTAAACTCATTAGTTAGACATTTTCTGATGATTGTACTCAGCACTTTTTAGTATGACATTTTCAGTACTTTATTTCCAGCATTTTATTTCCATAGTAGTTGTTTTATGCTGTGATCATGTCTCTTTTGCTTCACTTTGTCTTTTGTTTTCTATTTTTGGCTTCATACATTACGGGAGAGCCAAGTCATTTTACTATTTGACAAAGGGGAAGAAAAAGAGTACACATACCAAAAAGCATACAAATCCAAAAACAAAATCAACCATCTCTTTTATTCAGGTACTTGTATTTTGTTCTATTTTATAAAGATATATTTTGGTATAGACTCAAGTTTGTCAATTATCAAAATAGGGGAGATTGTTGGCCCATTCCATGATCACACCCGATTTTGATAATCAACATGCACTTAAGTCAATACACAAATATACAAATTGCTGCTAATCATTTCAGGATATATGAAATCAATTTCAACGGACGTTGTACTGCATCAACGAAGCATCAACATCATCAAATCTGAAGATGACTCATTTTATATTTTATTCTGTATTTTATATTTTATTGAGTCTAGGATTTATTTTGTAAAATCAGTTTTGGTAATACTGGCTTAGGGTTATCTCAGTCCACATTCTAAAAAGCCTACCCATTACCACTCATATATCATTTTACAAAATATTCCAAAATATATTTGAAAACAATTTCTGATAAAATATTTCGAAAATCTCCTGACAGAACTCATAACCGAGTTCGGCCCGAGTTCGGACCGAACTCTGTCCGAGTTCGGTCAGTTTGTATTCAAACTTCTGTTGCCTCCAAATCTGCGAGCAACGTCTCTTTGCAAGATATCTGCATCCGAACTCTGCCCGAACTCTGTCCGAGTTCGGTCCCAGAAAACATCTATAAATAGAGAAGAACTTTTTATTTCAAATCATCCATTCACTCTTCATCTTCTCTTCTCTACTATTCGAGTGTTTTCAAACGATCTAAGATTTTCAAATCATACCTATACACCTCTTAGCCAAAAGCCAGTAATATCAGAGTTGATTTAGAGTCTTTTGGTATTCCAAGAGTTGTAAAAAGGTCGTTCCAAGTTCAGCAACTTTTCTTGTTGTGGAGCTGGTCGTGCGCTCGTCACCAAGCACGGTATTGTGAAGTCGGTCGTGCACTTATCACCAAGCACGGTGTTGTAAGAGACTGCAAGCTCTCAGTTAAAGCTTGTGCCATAGTGGATTAACATCGAGCAAGAGTACTCGAGACTAGATTAGTCCTCTCAGAGGGATACCAGTATATATCGCTGTGTCGCTGAGTTTGAATTTTCTATCTCTTGCTGCATTATATTTACTGTCTCTTATTTCACTGCCATAGTTTAAAGTTTTATTGGTGATTATTTTCTGCTGCACACACACACTCTATTCACCCCCCTCTAGAGGTGTTCAACGGTCCTACACGTACAGTGTCTTTTTAAAAAAAAATTTGAAAAAAAAAATTCAGTAAAAAAATATCATCGAAGGAAAAGATAGTACATAAAGATATACTTCAAGATGACTTCATTAGCATCTTCAGGGTGCTTGCATCTACATGATGCTCCCCCTCTAAAAAGATATTACTTAGTTCTTATATCAAATCAAATAAAAAGTCAACCCCGAATTAGTATATTTAAATATTATATATATCTCACTTTAATACTTTATTTGCCTATACATTTATGTGCATTATTCTCATATTATCAATAATACTTATAGGTTTAATTGTGATTCCTGGAAGCTCATAACTTCCTCTGATACGTTAAACTGGTGATGTCAGTCATATACAATCTATATTTGCTTCACTAAGTACAAAAATGATTGGACGAGATTGTCGTAATAATTTGCTTCATTGATCTCTGAAACATCTGCAACATTTTTTAGAAAACATATATTATTTGTGATATTTCCTTTAGGGCTGCTTGGCAATTGTATGGATAGCGGTTATGAGGTGTTTTTAGACTACCGGTTATGAGCGGTTATGAGGGGATCGGTTTTTGGTGGTTTTTAAGTAGCGACATTTAAACCGGTCCAATCCATGCTTGGTAATCCACTAACGAGCGGTCTGAAAGTTTTTTTACATGAATAAAATTAAATAGAAAAGGATATTAGTAGTTATAATTATATATTTAAGGTGAGGATATAAATGAAATAAAATAATAAAATCCCTCAAAACCCACCAAATTTGGGTGTTTATAAAGCCACCCAAAATTACATTACACCGGTTTGGAGAGGGGGGTGGTTGTGCCGAGCAAAACCAGTGCCTCAAAAAATTAACAAGTGGAGGTTTTCATAAATGATCGGTTCAAAAATACCCCAAAACCGGTAAAAATACCGTTATCAAGCAAACCCTAAGGGGATCAGATAAATAATATGCATTTGCATATCATATAAGGTCAACACATTTGTATGAATTAAATCAATAATGATTCCTTTGATATATCTAAGACGTGCCTTATGTCATCCCAGTGTCTGTGTGTAGGTGCATATCAGCATGTTCAATAAAACTATATTGTGCTGAGTGAATGACACTAAAAAATTATATTTATTTTATTTAAATATAATACTTCATGAACCAGGACATGTTCTTTTCTTCTTTAGGACGAAATATGACTCATTGGCCAAACCACTCTAGATGTACTGAGTGAATGATAGTTGCTCATATTAAATCTCTTCAAAAGATTTTCTCCTTTGAAGATATCTTTAGGAAATTTTCTCTTCAAAAGATCTTTCCAGGAGATTTTCTCTTCGAGGGATCTCTTCAGGAGATTATCTCTTTTTAGGTTTATCTCTTTAGGAGATTATCTCTTCAGGATATCTTCTCTTCGGGAGATTATCTCTTCAGGATATCTTCTCTTCGGGAGGTATTTTCAATATATTTAGGAGATGTCGTCATGTACATAGACGGTCGCTTGAACGAATTCATTCAGGAATTTTTTTTTTTCATATTTGAATATGCTTAGACATTTAAGATCATCATTATATATTTTTATAGACAGATGCTCAATGAGCCTATAATATCACATTCTTCCGAATGGTTTTAGTCCATATATGGTTTGTTTTGCAAATTCTTTGAAAATATTCTGAGAGTTAAATCATTCGGGGATATAACTGTTAATTTAAATTCTACGTAGATTTTATGTACATCTTGTATATTGTCACGACCAGAGAATTTCTTTTTATATATATTCATGCTCATTTTAGAATTCTTGAACAACTAACATTGTTCTATACATTGATATCTTTATTTCTTACAAACACTCGTTTAAAACGAACTCTTTATTTCTTACAAATATCCATTTAAAACATACGAGTTTATTCTTTAGGATTTTATACTGTAGGACCGAATACTCCACGTTTTGCGAGAGAATCTAGTTCTACTTGTATTGCATCTTTATATTTTTTCTTTGTCAATGTTGTCATTTTCAATATTCAAGGATTATTCGTGGTTCGGTGTTATCCTCATTTTTATCACCCTTTTTATTTTTATTTTCTTATGTCATCTATGACAAATTCTACTTAATTCCAAATTTCTTCTGAATATATGCAAAATATAGAATTTTTTGGGTACCAATAACTCTTTTCTCAATCTCTTATGGGATCTGAGTATATTTTCGACCGGAGCAGTACTCTTTGGTTTTGGAGAAATTAGAGTTTTTGGGTTATAACATCTTCCGGAATGTCGTGAACTCTCTACAGGATATGCTACTTCAGAAGATGCTTCTTCAAGAGCATTAGAGTATATTATATTATTCAGTCTCTTCTTCTGGAGAGCTGAATCTTTAGAACATTTAGGTCTTACACATTTTTAATGTAGAACTGATTCATTTGTTGCCATTATTTGCTTATTTTGGTACTTATTTCTATTCTAGAAGGTACATTCATAGCTGGTATATGTGATTTAGATATTTATAACCATTATAAAATGCATCGAGTAGACATGGATTAATTATTTGCGACTAATTCTCTAAATTTAGTTGAGATGAAATAAAGTGAAAGTATGTCATGATAATTCACGTCGTTTTTCTGGACGATGATTCACAACGTTCTTTTGGAACAATAATTTACGATGTTCTTTTAGAACGATAATTCACGATATTCTACTGGAATAAAACATTTATCTTCTTTTTTTTCTATCTCCACCTGATGGTAGAAATATTATCTTTATCAAAGTGACAGTCCGTAAAATTTATGATAAATTAAGATATCTCGTATCAAAGAATCTAAAAGATTGTTCACAAAATATAGACGCCAAAATTATAGCTTCAAATAATATCAATATAAGTTATAAAAATCTAAAAATAATACAATTCTAAATAAATGAAATTAAGCTATTGACTATTCATATGCTATCTTCAGGATTGATGATTTACAAACAACTCGTTCTTGAGATAAAGGATATAAAGTTGACCATTAGGTATGTTGCAATTTGCTAAGCGATGACCACAAAGATTTTGTATGATCATTCTTATCTTATCGTTCTGGGGCGCCACTGTCGATTATGTTACAATTTTATGGGATCATTCAGCTTCTGGCTCACAATGGGTCCTTAAGATTGAGCTTCTGGTCCATTGTAGTATGTGACTTAACATCTCTAATGTGAGTGATGTATATCCTAGTGAATAGCTGAAAAATCTCTCAATTTTGGTTCTCTACCGAGGTTACAAAAAAATATTTTTTATTTCACTCGCTCAAAGTTTAATATGATACTCATTTGTCCTTACCTCCTTAGAACTCAATATTTTTTTTGGAACTATGAGATTACGAGACATTATATGGAGATAAAATGTGCTATGTCAGAGCTTTCAATAATTTGAGCAAGACTAGCTATCGTGGATACTATGTTCAAAATAGTATTATTGTGGAGAGAAATAAATCCTCAATAATATATATATATATATATATATATATATATATATATATATATATATATATATATATATATATATATATATATATATATAAATGAATAAAAAAAATAGAATTTTAGAGAAAAGGAAAAACCCATGGATAAATCCAAGCAACCCTTTCGTAAATCTAAGCGATCTTCTCGTAGGCGTTATCCCCCAATTTTATCGGGGGATCGAATTGATTATAGAAACATGAGTTTAATTAGTCGATTTATTAGTGAACAAGGAAAAATATTATCTAGACGGGTGAATAAATTGACCTTGAAACAACAACGATTAATTACTATTGCTATAGTTTTTTTTTTGTGTCCATTTCTTGAGACCGCCAGCTTGGGACCGTGGCCGTCCCGCGACCACCCAGCCATCCCATGCCCACAGGAGGGCTCGAACTTGGGACCTCCTCCAAGTGAGCTCCCCTCCCTAACCACTTGGGCTAGGGAGCTTATATATATATATATATATATATATATATATATGTGTGTGTGTGTGTGTGTGTGTGTGTGTGTGTGTGTGTGTGTGTGTGTGTGTGCGCATCCACATATAAGCATAATATTGTACTCTTTATCTACTGTCTTGGACTATATCCAGATATAACTTTCGTTTATAAGAAAAACATGTATTCCAAAAATAAGTTATCAAACTTGTGATGACATTGATTATAAGCTTGCTTTAAGTCATACATGTATTCCAAAAGTAATTGGGTTTCGCCGCCACCAATTCCATGCACGTACGATCATATATAAATGAACAAGGTGATGCTGTTGATTTTTATATAAAGAAAAGAATAATAGAAGAATATAGATCTGCCGGTTGCCGCTATTCAATATATACAAATATTTATGGCAAACTAAAATAGTGGCAAACTAAGCTCTGTATTGCATATGCGGGAGAAGGGGATCAGAGATGCGCCGGGAACCAAATATTAGACACACATGTTGTAGGAAAAAAGAAAATTGACAAAATTTTATACACTACATGAATATATAGTTGTGAATAAATCACACATCAATAGATACAAATGGTTTTTTCTAAGGGCACCACATTTTTTACTTGGGAGCAGCCCAAAAATGTTTACAAATATTGCAAGTTTGTCATCAGTTTTTTTTTTACTTGGGGGCAGCCCAACAATAGATATAAAAGATAACTTTTCTTTTCTTTTTTCTCTCCCCCTCCCTCTACTCTTTTCTTCTCTCCCTCTACTTTTTTCTTCTCTCCCAACATTTCTAGGTCATAGAATTAAACCCTAATCCAAATTTTTTCCCAAATTTTTCTTCCTTTCTTTTCGAGAATTATTCCCAAAAAAATTCTCCTATCTCAATCATGTTTGGCACAAATTTTTTTTCAAATTTGTCTAAGATCAGCTACCAAAAAAATGTTTTCACTCATACTCAAAATCAGAAAACATAAACATAAACATAAATATTAAGGTTTAGAATCACTTTAGGGTTCATGAATGAATTTTTCGAACATAATAATTCTCACATATTTCTTGAAACTCTAACCCTAGAACACGACAAATCGTTTTGGCCGTTCGGCTGCTACAGTTTCAAATAAGACTGCCAGGAGCCTGGCAGTCCTAATTGAAACTCTCTGTTATGAGAGTTTTAAATACAAACTCTTCTCACAGAGAGTTTCAATTAGGACTGCCACACCCCTGGCAGTCCTACACTAAAGTAGGACTGCCTGGGTGTTGGCAGTCCTAATTCAGTAAATTTACGGTAACCTTGAATCCAACGTCGTAGTTGGTAGAATTCTCCGTCTCCTGAAATCATGCAAACTATATTACTCAACACTGATGAAATACAATCTGCATGAAACTGATAAAAAAAGCTCTTTTATATATTTCTTCATATTTGATTGTGGAATTAAATAGTTAAAAGTAAACTTTCTATCAACCAAATAATGGCTAGCAAACCCAAATTTCTAGAAATAGCTGGTGCATCAGTCAAATCCATATATATTTCAAAGGAAGATGCTCTTAGTATTGAAGAAAGATAACTAAGTAACACATTTTCCTTACCTGAGCATCAGCTAACCGGTTCTGGTACTGCATGTAGGTTATTTCTTCCATTCCTTCAATAATATTAGAGATATTGGTGACGCATTCATCAGTGCAAGTCTTAATATTTTTATGGTTTCAGAATATCATCAGAACTTTGTTCGGAAGCCTGTGATATTGATCCATTTCTTGAATGTGTCTGCAGTTCTGCATCTTTTGAACATCTCTCCAATTCAGCACCAAAATTTATTGAATAATGCCGCCTTTTAGTCGCTTCAGGCCTACCAGGGACTAAAAGTAGGACTGCCAACACCCTAGTGCTGAATTAGGACTGCCAGCACCCTGGCAGTCCTAATTGAATGTAGGACTGCCAGGGTGGTGGCAGTCCTATTTGTAAGTCTCTGTGATGAGAGTTTTGAAACTCTCTATCACAGAGAATTTCAATTAGGACTGCCACCCCCTGGAAGTCCTACACAAAAGGAGGACTGTCAGGGTGCTGGCAGTCCTAATTGAAACTTGTTGTTACTTCTAGTTTCAATTAAGACTGGGAATGGCCATTCTCCGTGTAAATTAACACGGAGAATGGTCATTCTCATACGTTTTAACACTGGAAATGGCCATTCTCCGTGTAAATTAACACGGAGAATGGCATTCTCCGTGTTATTTAACACGGAGAATGGCATTCTCCTGCGTTTTAACACTTGGAATGGCCATTCTCCGTGTAAATTAACACGAAGAATGGCCATTCTCCGTGTTTCTAACACGGAGAATGGCCATTCTCCTGCGTTTTAACACTGGAATGACCATTCTTCGTGCTAAATTACATGGAGAATGGCCATTCTTCGTGTAAATTAAGACGGAGAATGGCTATTCTCCGTGTAATTTAGCACGGAGAATGGCCATTCTCCATGTAAATTAAGACGGAGAATGCCATTCTCCGTGTTACTAACACAGAGAATGGCCATTCTCTGTGTAAATTAAGACGGAGAATGCCATTCTCCGTGTTACTAATACGGAGAATGGCCACCCTCATGCGAAATTAACATTCTTCGTGTTCTAACACGGAGAATGGTCATTCTCCTGTATTTTATGGTCAGTTGAAACTTTGGAGGGCCATAACTTTTGACTGGAAGGTCAAAACGAGGCCCGGTTTGTCGCAAAATGAGTGTATCTTCGAGGAGCTTGAGATTAACCACTTCTCCAATAGTCGGCCTTTTAAAATTTAGAATCACAAAAAAATGATGTTTGGACCTCCGTTTTAGCACTTTTTGTTTTTTGGACATTTCATAAATTTTCCCTGTATAAATAGGACTGTCACCCCCCTGGCAGTCCTACACAAAAGGAGGACTGCCAGCACCCTGGTAGTCCTCCTTTTGTGTAGGACAGCCAGGGGGTGACAGTCCTAATTGAAACTCTCTGTGACAGAGTTTCAGTTTCAAACTCTCATCACAGAGAGTTATAAATAGGACTGCCACCCCCTGGCAGTCCTACACTTAAATAGGACTGCCAGGGTGCTGGCAGTCCTATTTGAAACTCTATGTGACATAGAGTTTCATTTTGGAACTCTCATCACAGAAGGTTTCAATTAGGACTGCTAGGACCCTGGCAGTCCTACATAAGTGTAGGACTGTCAGGGTGCTGGCAGTCCTGATACAAAATCAAGAATATCAGGAATTGACCAACAACTTAAGTTTCCAAACGTAAATAACAACTACATATCAGACAACTACATATCCAACAAGTACATAAATAACAACATAAATCACAACTACATATCAGACAAAATATCCAACTTCAAAAAAATAACATAAGTGTCAACTACATATCCTTCAAAAGTCTGCCCAACAACTTAAGTTTCCAAACAACAAATATATCCTTCAAGTTTCAAACAATAAAAACATCTTTACAAAAACATCCAGATTACATCCAACTAATGATCATTCCACATCCAACTACATATCATGTCGGGCCTTTGAACGAGACTCCCTGTTATTCATGAAGGGGAACTCGACCACGTCGTCGATGCGATCAAGCTCGTTGGCGACCGCGACACTAGTGTCACTTTGGCAACCTCTCCGGAGTGTCTGGGCCAATTCCTTCACCTTTTGAGACTATAAATGAAAGTATAAGTGAATTAAGTCTACAAACATGAAAACCTCAGTCTATGTAAATGAGCAACATAGAGTACCAACCCTCCCCCATTTCCACCCCCATATCTTATTACATTAGGACTGCCACAGGGCTGGCAGTCCTACTGTATTCAAATCCGACTGCAAACTAGAAGCATGCATTCAAAATCATGCGCGCTGCTGATGGTAAGTTGTACAGAGTCGACTCGGGCATATATGTGCCAAAAATGGGTCGACTCTCAAAGTCCATGTCCCGCTTGGGCGTATCTACTGCGTTTCAAACCAAGTATGGCTAGGCAACTGCAATTTTGAGTCCATGCGCCCACTTGGGTGATACGCATGAAGTGGACTCAAGTTGCCATAAATGTTGTTTCTCTACCAATGATATGGGCGTATCTCATACGCGTGAACCAGATCAGGGGGTACATCATTCACATGACCACCCCGGTGCTTGGCCTTGCCATGCGCCTGATGGGGGTATTAAAGTAAAACTCTTCCATCATGATTTGCGTAATGTGATCAGTCACAAACGCAGATTATGAGAGCTGACCAATAAGCACAATGTGCCCCTCGCAGGGCACACCAGTGCTATGGTCACCATTAACTGTTGTTGTTGTAAAATAGCGGCTCCACCACAGAGATAGTCCGTGTTTCAGCGACTACAAACTATGGCACCTATCCGACGTCGCCTCGAAAAGAAAGTGGCAATTGAAGACGAAGAGGAGACCAAGATCGCTTTCTGTCATGTTGCCTCCAATTCCTACTCATCCGTGAGAAAGACAACCACCAACTCCTCAGCCTCTGCATCCAAGAGTCAGCTGAGGAAGAGCAAAACAGTGGTCCCATCCCCTGGGGTGTACGAATGCACCCGAGCAAGGAGCAAGGCCCTGGCAGAAGCAACAGCTAGGGGTAGTCAAGCCTCTGACAACCCTTCCCTCGAAGATGAAGAAGCGCTTCGACAAACCGATCCTAACGTAGCTGGGGGTAGCCAACATGAGGCCTCATAAGAAGAAGCCCCTCAACAGGAAAGCGAGATCGAAAGCGAAGCCTCGACCGATCCATCTACTTTCACCCATGTCATGGAAGCTTACATGGCAGGGGGTGGTGATAAAGGAGAATCAGATGCTCCAGCGCTAGACATCGTACAACACATAGACACTCTTGAGGGGAGTCTTAAAACCTTCTCTGCCTCCATGCAGATCCTGACCCAGGCAGTGTTCGACATTCGAACCACTCTAGTAAGGGCACATGTCTCCACCAGCCCCGATCCAGGAGCCAACGGAGAATCGAGTATACCCCCTCAACAGGTATCTTCTGGAGCGGAGCACCACACTGCACCACGAGCGTCAGCTCCTTCCAATATCCAGCTTCAGGCCGTACTGCCTTTACCTGCTCCCAGCTCGACAAAAGACTTGGTCAAGATGGTCAGAGACTGTGCGAGCATTTTGAGGTTCGAAGTAGACAAAAGGATCGCCAAAAGATGGGACTCCCGCAACCTTATCCCCTCGAATGGAACAAAGTGGTTTATCCTCCCAAGTATAAACTACAAACACTGACAGCATACTACGGGAAGGATTCTCCTTGCCGATACCTGACCTAATTTCAGTCTCAGACAGGATATCTCCCAAAAGAGGATGCCTTACTCACGAGCCTGTTCGTCGGGGCTTTGAAGGGAGTCACATACGACTGGTACTGCAGTCTCCCTAACAACTCCATATCATCCTTCGATGACTTGACACGCCTCTTCCTTGATCGGTTCTACGATCGAAGAAGAGACATGACCATGTCGTCTCTCATAGAAGTGCGGCAGACTGAGAATGAGACCGTTCGAGTCTTCATCGAACGTTTCCGACAAGCATGTCTAAACTTGCCTCCGGGCATGTCGAAACATACACTCATCGAAACATGCAGCACGAACATGCTCCCTGTAATCAAGCTCTGGCTCAACTCCACTCCCCCGCCTGATTGGAGCAAATTGATCATTGAAGCCGAAGTTGCTGAAAAGAAGGTACGAAATGCTCGCCTTCTGGGGGTTAACTTCCCCACCTTCGACGACAAAGGGAAACGGCTTACGACCAGCAGTAGCAGCCGCGAAGCGAAAGGGAAGTAGGCGTTGACTGTCAATGCGTCTAACAGCACGCAAGGCCCTGCCCAGAGGCCTCCTACCGCACCACGATCGAAGATGGTATACTCCGTCTATGATGAGGATACCTTACAGCTCTTCGAGATTCTGAATCAAGGAGACAAAATTAAGTTGCCTGATCCCAAGCGTCCTGAAGAAGTAGTCAAAGTCGGCGACCCGAGGTATTGTCACTACTATCGGTTCGTTGGACATCCAACTAAAGACTGCTACATCCTCAAAGACTACATACAGCGCATGAACGATGCGAACGTCATCTCAATCGATTATGAGGAGAAGACAGTCTCGGCCAACATGGTGTCGCTCCAGTTCGGCACCTTACCGCCTACCACAGCTCAAGATGACGTCGTCCCCATCCTAAAGACAATAATGGAAGTAGTTAATCTTCTACCAACCCGCGACAACGTGGGTGGGATGACACCCCTCATAACATCCAAGGGAGAGATCATCTGGGTTCACCCGGATCTTGTTCCAGAGCTGACTCAACCGGGGGTACCCTCTACCTCTAAAAGCAAAGGCAAGAAGACCAAGTCTTGCCGAATGGTGACTTCCACCCTTGAGGAAGCACTGCCCGTACAAATACGTTTACAGCAAAATGTGTCACGACCCGCACCCGAGGTAAAGGCACGAGTGCGAAACAACGTCCTAGCCTACGCCGTAGAAATGGCGTAGAACGCTGTCTAGGTCTACTATCTATCAATAGTATAATATCAAACCCTGTCGAGAATGGTCAACTCCGAACGGAGGGCAAGCAATGACAATATAATATACTCAATCACAAACTCTAAGAATGATGATAAATAATACTGAAAGATAAAGACAACAAGATTTATAAATATCATCCTGAAAATCCAACACAGAATAATACGAGTCCAAAATCTCTGAGTCAACAATCTCAATACAAACAACTAACAAATATTAACAAGCCAAAGTAATCTGGAGACAGAGTCCAGTACTATACTAGAACCAGCTAAACTATCCCAAGGCCTCATCTGCTAGAGCTAGCCCCTGTTGCACTAGGGTATCCAACTCTATACCAACCACGTCATGAGGACCGTAATAGGTAGGGCACCCCTCCTCATTATCTGTAATATTTTCAACAGGTCCAGTCAGGACGGAAACGAGTACAAAATCTTAAACAACAGTTCTAGTTATACAATATTGAAAATGTAGCAGTAGATAGAGAGAATATACTAGGTAAAGTAGAGCGTACATGCATCCTGGCAGAGTATATCAAAACTGTAATGAGATAAGGCAAGAGAACAGTGTATAACATGTACAAAAATCTGGAACTGCTATCTATGTGAGTTTAGCACTAGTTTCAACATGTGATCGGCTTAGAACTTGATATAATATTTGGCCTGGCTAATCATACGTGAGTGTATGATTAACACTATACAATGAGGATACTAAAGTGATACAATGGTGATACTATGGGGTATTGATCACATATCTACGCTAACACCTCCATCCCTGACTAATATAGTGGATCCAGTCATGACACGTCATGATACGTATTCTCTGAGGAGGTCGCGAGCCTATGCAGGAATCGTATCTATATAATGAACAATAAACAATGAAGACTTGCCCAGTGTATACCATATATATAAGAGGAATAACATCTTATGACGGAATCCAGACAATACCAATCCGTGTGCACCATGTGTCAAAAGAACAAGGATATCTACACTAAATACTAGAAACACAGACGATATCATAAAACAGAAATATTATCAGAGAATGTACTCACCTGGTACTCTGAATGACTGATGAAAACAGATGCCTGAATCGGAGTCTCAAAATCCTAGTTAAAGCAATACAGGTTATGATATATTCAAATATGAAATATACGATGCAGTCTACATGATTCTAAGTCAAATCTAGGTCAAAGTCAACCCTAAGTCAAATCTGGTCAACTGTCTAGGTCAACAAAGTCAAACCAAGTCATATTAGATCATACTAGGTCATAGCAAGTCAAACTAAATCAAACTTGGTCAAACTAAGTCAATGGTTGACCTACAGTTGACTTTTGGTCAATTGGTCAACTCTGGTCAACCTTTAAGTCAAACAATGTCAAACTTATACTATCAAAGGTCAATTGGTCAATTTTGTCATATCTAACTAACTTAGCTATCAAATCCCTAATATTTACAATACAAGATACTAGGATACCCTGTATACCACCCAATACCCAATTTCCTAGACTTTACATACCATATTCAACCAAGGGTCTACCCAAAGCATTAGTGGGATACTTTTCCCTATACTCAAAATTTATAGCAGTATACCTGCTAACTATCTATAGGTTTTGATACATGTGATCCATACATGGTAACACCTATATAGGATACCCCCATATATTCACACACATATATAGATGTCTAAAGGATTCTTAAATAGGATACCTACATATATAGATACTAACTCAACTACTATAGGATAGCTCATATATGTCATCAAATTCAGGTATTAGATAGTCATTATGGTCATGAACACATACACCATATTTGTACATCTACTGTACAGAGCACCCAGGTTGGTGGCTACCTAAACCCCAACTCCTAACTAAATCCTATGGTACAATTGATACTTGTATCAATGTAATTAGATATTCAGCAACTGGGTTCAGATACAAGTTATACCCCAAACCTTCTATATGTTACACTCCTAGATGTCCTGCTGCCTAGTGCAGCAGGTAAGGCTTTTAAACCACACCCCTCCAGTTGGTTAGACTGAGCCTTCGAAGACTTTGCACAACCTCTGGTGCAGGCACCCACTATACTTGCTATCCCATATGTGGATTATTAAGACAGTCAACACTAGCCATATACATAGCTACAAAATATATGTATACATATATATAATGCTTAATATATACATTACTTTGGGACTGAACCTACTTATACATAGAGCCCCCAACTCCTTCCCAGATTTCCTGAGACAGGACCCTAACTACTGTTCTGCTGCCATGTGCAGCAGAACCTGGTCCCTTCTCCTCTAACCTACAAGCCTACACTCATGTGTTCATACCCCTCTCTTCACTCACACTCTCTCACTACCCATATTACCTATACAAACATACTGTCCTCTAAATACCTGAGAACTCAAACCTTAACCCAACTAACTCTAAACCCCAAACTCTCACAGCTCCCTCTGCAAATATACCTATACTCAAATATATATATACACCTAGATTGTATACATACAAAATATACAGGAATTTCCCTCACTGAACTATAACTGAAACTGAAATCTGGAAATCCAATTTCAAAACCAAAACTTGAACTCAAACCTAAACCATACATGAAAACCCAACTGGAAATTTACCAAAACTCAACCCAGGTAATGTATTAGCTCATTTGAAAAATGCAAATTCGAAATCCCCTTTGAAAACATTTTCGAATCCCTGAATATTTAAGTATCAGTCACAACATTTTCAACCCAGGTATCAGTCAAAACGTAATTTTCGAACCCAATCAATTCGAAAAACCCAAGATAAATCGAGACATAGGTGAGGTACATATACTCGTGTCAGGGGGGTTGTTCTCGTGTCCAAAAACTGGACACGAACGTGTCCTAACAAAAGAACACACACAGACACTTAAAACGTGCAGGCAGCCTCGTGCACGTGTGTGAATCGGGCTAGGACACGACACACGACACAAGACACCTCGTGGTCGTGTCTAGGTGTTCGCCAACCATAGGACTACATGCACAAGTGCCTGAAACGTGTCCAAGTGACTCGTGTCCAAAGTTTTTACAGCGTATCAATGTCGATTTTTCGACTGTGCGCGCAAGGCTTGATTCAGTGCACACGCGATTTCTCCGTGCACACTGATCGAGAGCTCACAAAATTTCTTGGGCATAGTGTCAGTCATTGCCCCCTCATGTACACAAATTTTTGTGTCATAATATTCAGTGTCGTGTCCGCTAGGAGTGTCGAGCAGCAGGGCAGCCGCACGAGCCCCGTGCGGTGTCTCGTGCTGCGTGTCCGAGCCTAATAACTGTGTCCAAACCTACCTAAAATTGACTCAGTTAACTACAAATCAATTCCTCACCTATTAGGCTACCCAAATCTGAAATTTTTTTTGAAATTGGTTAAAATTCAATCCATTGAGACATTTCACCAAACACCTACTTAAAAACACCGATACGTGTCCGATACGGGTATCGAACGGACACAAAATCCTACCAAACTTGGGCTACACCTAGGGGAACCCTAAATGAATGCATCTATGAAGAAAAATCATGATTTTAATGGGTGTAGATGGGTTTACCTATTGAGAGTTAGAATCTCAATGTAAAGGGCCTAGTATCGATGTCTTTCTCAATTTGCAACGGTTCAAACGTCCTCAAACCTCGCTAGAAAGTCTCCACAAGTCTCCTCTACTATTGGAGATGATGGTGCAATTGATTAGGATCAAATTGGACTTAATTTGGATATTTTGGAAGGATTTTGGGGAGGAACTATTAGGGTTCTAAGAAGTTGTAAAAGAGGCAAAGGTTTTTGCTAAAGGTGTTTTATAGGAAGGGGGATCCAATTGTGGCTGCCATTAGATGGTTTAGGGTTAGGTTTTAGGTCTAGATGAGTGGCTAGGAGTTGTCCACCCAATTCTAGGCCTTCCTATTGGTTCAACTTGTCATAGGCTACCTTTTTCACAAATATCCTAAGAGTAAAATATCTCACCTAGAAATATCTAGATATTAATAATCATGTCATGACTAAGTTAACCTAATCAACCAAGGCTAATCTAGATTAGCCTAAGTTTCTAGGTTAAGGCCTAATCTATCAATTAGCATATTACCAAAAGGCCAAAATCCATATTAATTCAAAAGTCACCAAATGACCAAAATACCCTTAGCCTAGAAAATAGAAATTTGCTAATCTAAACCCTTGGTTAGGTCTCCGTGGGCATGGTTAGTCTCTAGGCTTAGCCAACTCTAGGGTTACACTAGTCAATCATCAAAATCACAAGTCGGGGTTTTAAATAGTTTTAAATTAACTAAAAATTACCAAAAATTATAACATGGTTTAAATATCATTATTAAATGATTATAATTATAAAATTTCAAAATTACCCTCATTTTAGAAACTGGGTGCTATAAAATGTCCAGCCAGAGGAGGCTCCGTCCGAAGTGACGCCTCCTATCATCATAACAGCTATCCAAGGAGAAGGTTCATCCCAACCTCCTCCAGCTGATAAACAAAAGCAGAAGGAGGCCCGCTTCGACAAGCCTCTTCGAAAATACAACACTCCGAGGTTAGCCAAGCCCCACAACTTCGACATACTGGCACAACTGGCCAATACTCCAGCACGACTTTCCCTATTTGAGCTCCTCCGCCTATCCAAAGATACTTAGGAGGCTATCTGCGATGCCCTGAAGGACGCCGAGTCTTTCATCAGTCAGGTCAAGCAGCCTGACGACGATCCTACAGCATGTCTGTAATGCCATAATGTAGGGGAGATCATCCCCAACATCACATTCACTCAACAGGATATGCTGTTCAAGAACAACAGGCACAACAGACCCTGTATTACAATGCAAATCGACCCTGGGTCTTCTCTCAGCATCATCCCCTGAACTCTACTTCAGACGTTGGGGATCCAATGCATCGCCTGACAGTATCTTACCCTACCATTAGTGGCTTCAACGCCAGTAAGAGTAAGCCGCTGGAGAAGATCTGCTTGAAGTGTCACATCGGCGATCTCCAGACCGAGGTGACTTGCTATGTTGTGGATGCAGATGTCAACTACAACATCCTGTTGGGACGACCATGGATACATGAATACATGGTGGTACCATCCACTCTCCATCAATGTATGAAATACGTGTCCACTAGCGGCATCATCCGAACAGAGTTTGCTGATGTCGATCCCTTCAGAGGGATTGAAGTCTTCTTTACCGACGTTGATCTGTACAAATCAATTCATCTCGGAGATGAAGCCAACGACGCTAATGACAAGGCAGAAACTGAGGTCGAAGCTGACTCAGAGGCGGACATGATAATCAATGCTCCCCTAAAAGTGTGACTCAAAGGGAGGTCGCCTCAAACATCGGCCCCTAAAGTAGTCAAACTCCGCGAGAAGGCACCAGCTTCTCCGGACAGGACATCCAATGAAGCTCTATTGAAGATACGCCTCAAAGGCAAGCCCCCTCAAGTGGCGTCTCCTCCCGTAGCCAAGCTACGGAGAAAGGCTCCAGCTTCCGGCACACCAACTGAGGCTCCCCTCAAGGTACGGCTCAAAGGCAGACCTCCTCAGTTGTCGGCACCCGTCAGGCCACAAGAGAAGACCTCGGCGTCCTTTCCAGCACAGTCCCAGGAGCCAGCACGGGGCAAGCTCCCAAAAAACTCTCATGAACTTCCCAAGGCTGCTCCGGTTCTCACCGATGAAGAACTTGGAGAGTACATACCGGCTAATGTCGATGCTCCATCCTTCGATGATATAATCTCTCGGGACAAGATCCCGTATTTTATCAATAAAAGAGTATCTTTTAATTATTCTAGTTGGAATACCATATACACTCTAGATAATGCTCTACAGTCATTGCAAACACAACTAACGATTGTGAGTCATATAAATCGAGTCGTCCTATACCAAGGAGTCGGTTACATTATCCCGCCTCAGAACAAGGACGAGAAGTCCACTATCTTTGGCAAAATCGAGCGTCACCAAGACCTCCTACCGATGGAGCCAGAACCCGACACCGACAGAATAAAAATCTATAGGTACAATGATCGAGCCAAGTATCTTATCCAAAAGATGGGTTACAACTTGAAGAGTGGCCAAGGTCTGAACTACGGCAAAGGTTGACGCCTTCCCATACGACTTCCAGTACCAAAAGAGAAGCTGCAAGACTACTATCACCATACCCGATGGGGGGTAGGCTACATCACGCCTCCAACAACTCCAGAAGAATCAGAATCAGAGGATGTCATACATTCTCACTCATCTGAAACTTCAACTTGGGACTCCAACACCAGCATCGTCTCAGTCTTCAGGAAGGTGCTGCCAGCCAATATGACATCCGTACATCCTTCAGAAGATAAAGATGACGATCAAATAGGAGAGTTCTTTGAAGAAGAACCCTAGGCTCAACCTAGGCGCGCAATGGGGGTCTCATTTTGAATTACGAGAACCCCCTACCGAAGACAAAGTCGAGCAGATCGACCTTGGGGATGGATCTTCATCCAAACCCATCTTCATCAGCAAGAGCTTGGTGGGGGAGGACCGAGAATCCTTGATCCACCTGGTCAATATATCGACATCTTCGTCTAGAGCTACGAAGACATGCCGGGACTCGACCCACAAGTCACAATATACAAGCTTAACATCTTACCTGACTCTAAGCCCGTTAAGCAGCAACAGCGGCGCTTCCGTCCTAACATCATGGATGCCATTGACAAAGAGATCGACAAGCTCTTGGACAGCGGGTTCATTCGTGAAGAACAACACTCCGACTGGGTAGCCAACATCGTCCATATCACCAAGAAGAATGGGAAGATCCGAGTCTGCATCAATTTTTGGGACCTCAACTCTACATGCCCAAAGGATGAGTTCCCACTCCCGATCACCGACGTAATGATCGACAACACATGTGGCTTCGAGCGTATGTACTTCATGGACGGCTACTCAGGCTATAATCAAATCAAGATGTTCCAGACGACGAGAAGCACACGTCGTTCAAAACTCCAAGGGGGTTTACTGCTACACATGTGGCTTCGAGAATATGTTCTTCATGGACTGCTACTCATAGCTCGCTGGTGCCACATACCAGCGAGCTATGAGTACCATCTTCCGTCAATACCTTCGTAAGACAGTCGAGTGCTATATTGATGACATCGCCGTCTAGAGCCGTCTTCGGGGCGATCACATACGAGACCTGAAGACAGTCTTCGATCTCATACGGGCGCATCAGCTTAAAATGAACCCCGCTAAATCCTTCCTTGGGATTTCTAGTGGAAAGTTCTTAGGCTTCATCATCACTGCGAAAGGCATTCATGTCTACCCGAGAAGACTAAAGCCATCCTTGACATGGACCCTTCGAAGAACCTCAGAGAACTTCGAGGCCTAAAAGGATGCCTCACCTACATCTGGAGGTTTATCGTGAACCTTTTTGGAAAATGTCAACCATTCACAAGCTTATGAAGAAGAAAGTTTCTTACGTCTGGACAGAAAAATGTCAGAAAGCTTTCGACGACATCAAAGCTTATCTGACAAATCCTCCAGTCCTGGTGGCACCCGTCGTAGGTAAACCATTTTTGTTTTATGTCCGTGCAATGGACTATTCCCTTAGCGCTTTGTTGGCCCAGAACAACGAAACAGGCCATGAGCAGGCCATCTACTACCTCAGCAGGATGATGGTTGGGGCCAAACACCGGTACAACCCCGTGGAAAAAGAGTGTATAGCCTTGGTGTTCGCCATCCAGAAGACTCGTCACTATGTCTCGGGACAAACAATCTGTAACTTCTCTTCCCGAAATTTTTTGAAATATTTATTTTATTATTTTTTATTTTGATTTAAATAGGAATTTTAAGAAATTTTATAAATAATTAACTAGTTAATTATTACGGTATATGACTTTAACCATGGTTAGGAATTGGAGTACAAGGTTGCTAGAAATCGTAGCACGGATAGTGCAGCAGTGTGTCTTGGCTAGTGTTTTAGCCATGGTAGGAAGGCCGAGTCATAGGAGTGTCCTAACTAGGAAAACCAGGCCAAGTTACAACCTAACCCCTACAGATGATTTAAATATCTATTAATTGGATTATTGACTTTTAGGAGACCCGGCCAGTCCGGACACAACCCAAACCAAGCACAAGCCCATGAGGTGTTGCAGTGTGACCAAAGACGTCAAGGTAGACATATATTGTGTTGGTATTTTACCTTGGTGATTTTGGAGACAATTCTAGGAACAGTTGTCATATATATAAACATATTCTATGTGCTTGTTATTAAAAATAATATTTTATTTGATAATATAGTAAATAATTTTCCTTAACAAATATGTTGGACTTTTGGGTTTTATCTAGGTTATATATATATATATATATATATATATATATATATATATATATATACTTGGGTATATATATAAAAGTATATTCATGGTATATGAAATTAGGCTTTTTTATATATGTAACAATATAATTTTATGTTATTTATATAAATTTTAGTATATAAAATTAAGAATTCTATATTGCCATTATTGATTATACCTAGAATATTTTATTGCTTATATTTAGATTTTTGGTGTATATGCATATATCATTATATATAGATATACACATATGTATATATATAGAGAGAGAGAGATTTATAATAGAAAATAAAATGAAAAAGAAATAAAAAGGAAAGCAAACACCAACTCTGTGAACAGTGTTGTGCATTGTTCACTTGCCATCCCCACGACAAGCCAAGCCAAAATTCAGGAAGAACTGGGCACTAAGCCAGTTCAAAATTCAAATCGATAACTAGATCAAACCATATCCAGATCACTTTGAATCATGTCCAATCCAATCCCAATCTAGTTCTCAACTGATAATCAAGTATCAACTTAAATCAAAAAATATATATATATATATATATATATATATATATATATATATATATATATATATATATATATCGACATATATCCCTCTCTCCCGATCGACCGAGGCTTCCTCGATACCACAACTCACTCTCGTGATTGATTCCAGATGAACCCGAGCAAGCCCCCAATCCCTGCGAACAACCCTGGCCTTCCACGACGCCGTGAAGCATGCCGAAGCGCCGCCCAGGTCCGACCGCATGCTCAACAGAGCACATGGTAGCAGCAATCGTTACTGCGAGGTACACTACCTCATAGCCTTATATCTTTTCCAGTTTTTGATCAAAGTACGATCTGTAAAATCTTATGCATAGCCTAGATGGCCCTCTAGGAACCCCATCAATTAGCTATGATAGTAGATGCCATAAGTCGACATAGAAGTTCCTTAAAATCACGAAAATATCAGTTTCCTAGAACCCTGAAACAGAACAAAAACTCGAGTCCAGACCCAACTTGGAAGCTATTTTTCCGTCAGGATATTCGGTATTCACAAAAATCGTCTGAACAGCCTTTTAGACAACCTAATCAGGATCAAAACCTATTTAATAGATTATTTATTTTTGTGTTATACTTCTATTAAAATAGTTCCAAAAACCGAAGAAAAACCAAGTTTCAACCAATAGAAATTTTAGAAATTCACCGATACGACGTGCGTCCCGACAAACTGGGCGACGTGGTCGCAATCCATGAGCATCGAAAGACGCGTGTGGGTGTTGTAGATGTGTGGGCTTCGACAGAACTCGATTTTGCTGTGTGTGCGCAACAAAATCGATGCGTATCCGTCGAGATATCCCGTATCGGCCTCTTTTATAACTAGTCCATAACTTCGTGTACGTTCGCCAACTTGAGACGAAACTTACGCCAACAGGACCGTATCATTTTTTTGGTCATGTATGCCAAGATTGGTCCGATTCTGAGAAGGTCGACCGGAATGCTACTTTGGCGGGCCCGTGACTCGACTCATCGGGCGAATTTGTGCACGGCCCATCGGAATCCAACTTTGGACATACGATTGTGTTCGTATCGTCAAATCAAACCCGTAAACATATATTATGATGACTTTAGAGACTATAGATGTTGGCACGCTTTTCAGTGTAAAGCGGGTCCAATGGCGGACATCGTTTTGGCCCAAAATTATCGTTTTGTCCCTGTGTCCAGAATTGGACTTAAGGATAGACAATCCTAGCTAATTTAACTATTCTAAAAATGTTGGTAATGTCTATTTCAGCTTTCGAAGATAGTTGTGAGATTTGGACTTTATGGCTTATCAGTTGACGGTATATTGTTGGTTTTTCGTACTATTACCAGGCAAGTATACCTTGTCAAACTTATACAGTATTTATATATTTACTTTCCTGTTGTGTTCTTTCCATGTAGTTACATGCTTTTCATATTGCTATTGGCTTGTCACTGACTATTTTACTTGTTTTCTAGATTTACGTGCACGTATAGGATATTCGATATTGCTTGTCTCTTGATCTTCTGCGTGTTACCATGTCTTGTGATAGAGTTGCCAGTTCTACACCTTGTTCTTGATTTGACCATTCTTGATTGGCTACAGTTGAGACATACTATAGATTGGGAGTATCTTACATTGTACTACGACCTATAGCAGATTCTTTGATCTTGATATTGATTGATTGACTTGACTTGTGATATACTATAGATTGGGAGTATCTTGCATTGTACTACGATTTATAGGAGTCTACTTGACCTTGTATTCGTTTAGGAGAGGAGATCAATACTAGAATTGGCTATTCTCGACTGGAAGTATCATGCATTGTCCTACAGTCGAAACCTACTTTAAATTGGGAGTATCTTACATTGTACTACAAGCTATAGATGTTAATCGTTTGATAGATAGCCAAGTCTAGTATTACATTTCCATATTGCTTGTCGTGTCTTAGATGTCCTTCTTGTATCGTCTTTATCTTCCACTCATGTTATTTACTGTTATATTAGTAGGCATGTTTTTATGTATCTTGCTAGTCCTTTGAGGACCTGATGATCTTTTCAGGTAGGTGATTGCACGGAGTTAGTTAGCTGAGCATGTGGTAGTCGATTACGTCTGCATGATTCAAGTATTTTGCTAGTGATATTACTTTATTATGTTCTCGTGCTCTTACGAAATATCCTGCTTGTTAGCCCTGTTTCATAGACTCGTGTTATTCTTGGAGTCTAATCGGATATATATGCTAGTGGACTGCAGACCATGAACCATACTTGTTCATTCTTGATTTGTATACATCTCATGGATTGAGATATAATTTAGATTACCATATTAGACATGACACCATGCTCTTGACAGCTTATATGTATTCGAGTCGAGCTGGAGTCCGCTTGATACGTAGCTGGCTTGCTCACGCACTTACATCCTGGAAAGTGGGTGCGGGTCATGACAAAAAATTTTGGTGGCCCATACAGGTCAGAGCATATCGTATCGGTTACGTAACTGTACTGATACGAGCCTGCGAATCTGACTAAACTCTTAGGAATCTCAATCCACACTGCCTTGAAAATTCTCTTAGAAATTTCTATAACATCCTTGTAACTTCTTATTCGCTCTCGATTATTCTTCCTTGCCTTCCCGTACCATTGATTCTCGTCCCTTCCTATTTCGGGATGACGAATAATCGTGATGTCTAGAATTCATCAGAAATTCTTAAGTTATAGTATAATATTGCATAATTATTGAATATTTGGTTATTTATAGATATGAGGGATTAAAGATGTCATATGCCCTAGATATTTGTCAGTAGAATTGTTAGCAACTAGATAAAAGGTTATAAGATTTTAGTGACCATGTTTTGAGGAGTAGTGTGACCAAAGGTGGGTAGAAGTCCTCGAGGGTTCGTAGATGCAAAAATGGTTAGGAGAAAATATAAGATATCTTGAGAAATTAAAATTTGAGGAGATTAAGGTAAGAGTGGACTTACTTTTGAATTTTAGTAATATATATGAGTTAGAATTTCGAGGACGAAATAATTTTTAAGGTGGGTAGATTTGTAACTCCTCTTCCCAGAAATTTTTGAAATATTATTTTATTATTTTTTATTTTGATTGAAATAGGAATTTTAAGAAATTTAATAAATAATTAACTAGTTAATTATTACGGTAGATGACTTTAACCATGGTTAGGAATTGGAGTACAAGGTGACTAGAAATCGTGGCACGGATAGTGTAGCGGTGTGCCTTGGCTAGTATTTTAGCCATTGTAGGGAAGGCCTAGCCATAGGAGTGTCCTAATTAGGAAAACCAGGCCAAGTTGTGACCTAACCCCTATGGATGATTTAAATATCTATTAATTAGATTATTAACTTTTAGGAGACCCGGCCAACCCGGACACAACCCAAACCAAGTCCAAGCCCATGAGGTGTTGCAGTGTGACCAAAGATGTCAGGGTAGACATATATTGTGTTGATATTTTACTTGGTAATTTTGGAGACAATTCTAGGAACAGTTGTTATATATATAAACATATTATATGTGTTTGTTATTAGAAATAATATTTTATTTGATAATATAGTAAATAATTTTCCTTAACAAATATGTTGGACTTTTGGGTTTTATCTAGGTTATATATATATATATATATATATATATATATATATATATATATATATATTCATGGTATATGAAATTAGGCTTTTATATATATATGTAACAACATAATTTTATGTTATTTATATAAATTTTAGTATATAAAATTAAGAATTCTATATTGCCATTATTGATTATACCTAGAATATTTTATTGCTTATATTTAGATTTATGGTGTATATACATATATCATTATATATAGATATACACATATGTATATATAGAGAGATAGATTTATAATAGAAAATAAAATAAAAAAGAAATAAAAAGGAAAGCAAACACCAACTCTGTGAACAGTGCTGTGCACTGTTCACTTGCCATCCCCACGACAAGCCGAGCCAAAACTCGGGAAGAACTGGGCTCCAAGCCAGTTCAAAATTCAAATCGATAACTAGATCAAACCATATCCAGATCACTTCGAGTCCTATCCAATCCAATCCCAATCTAGTTCTCAACTGATAATCAAAGATCAACTTAAATCAAAATATATATATCGACATATATCCCTCTCTCTCCCGATCGACTGAGGCTTCCTCGATACCACAACTCGCTCTCGTGATTGAATCCAGATGAACCCGAGCAAGCCCCCAATCCCTACGAACACCCCTGGCCTCCCACGACGTCGTGAAGCATACGGAGCGCCGTCCAGGTCCGGATGCACGCTCAATAGAGCACATGGTAACAGCAATCATTACTGCGAGATCTTTAAGCCACAGGCATATGCCATGCGTCCTTTGACTCAGTTCTATTCAAAGAATGGGTGCTAACCACCCAAAATCTCAGCAACAAGCAAATATCAGCAAGTGCCACGTGTCAGTTCTTTTGCAGCCCAATGAAGCAGTTCGAGCAGATTCTACTACAACTCGGGGCGCATCGTCCATGCACCCCCGCCAGCATCAGCCACATGGCGTTCCCACGTCCAGGCACATCCTATATATACGCGCATGAGCAGCCAGTTTGCTATCTATCAATAAAAGGATCACTCCTTCATAACACACACAGACAGAGAGAGAGATATATACAGATAGACTATTATATCCACATACAGAGGCCAGAAAAGATACTTAACGTCAACTTCTCCTCGCAACGCTCTGGCATCCAGAGCAATCCAGACCTTCAGAGGGTTCAAGATCGTCGTCAGATCGTCAACGGAGTCAACGTATTACCACTCGCTCCATCGACACAGTGTCCAGATAAAAACAAAAGTGTACTCCTAGGACTACATCTAAGTCCTATATTGTACTATATTCTGTTTGTAATTAAAAATATCTATCCCAAAGAGTCTTAATGGCAAACAGGCATGATGTCACATGAGCCTCGATTGTGCTCACGCAAGACAGGTCCATAACGGTCGATTACGGGCTAAGCGACGGGGGTCGTCGCAAAGAAGTCCCAAGCAGAAGTATTGAATATTCAGCAGCAAAAATTTGAAAGAAAAACACAAGTCATGCAAAATACTCTTTTATTGATATTGAACAAGGATTATAATGTGGGCGCAAAGCCAGATTACAAGTCTTTCAGGCTCACTTTTCTCTCATATTACAAGTCACTCTGCTCTCTCTCAATCTCAATATAAGCTCAAGGCGACGAGTGGTAGATTATGCCAAATGACAATGTCCACACATTATGTCACGTATAAGTTCTGACTCCATACGGTCGTATGCCTCGAAACGCCAAGGAACTCCGTGCCTCGACGTATCCAAGCGAGCTCTGCACAATCGGGCTTCTACCTGTGCCTGCACATGAAAACTGTATGGGGGTCAGTACTTAACTGTACTAGTGGAGTGAGCTCCTCGTCCACCCATACAAAATCGACACGTTCATTTACTTTGTGCAGCTTAATCCCTTTTGATTGTCTTTCTAGTCTTGCCTTAGGATCAATTTTAGGGCAAAGACACCTTGGCCTACCCATACTTGATAACACAATGACAGGGTCGTGCTATACTCATCTCGTGAGTTCAATATATATTCGAGACATTGCCTCGTCGAGTATAAACTCATGCAACTCGACCGTGCCAAGACTTTTTACCTTTTTATATGCCTCTAGACCATTCTCGTGCCAATAACGTCAAGGGGACGACTCATGCTGGTTGTGCCAATAGACATGATCGTGCCTTAAGATCTAGGTCGTGCCTCCTAAGGATCAACCAGACTTAACCAACTTGCCTTACGGCCCTTTCTGACTTAACTTGAGACGACGCCATTATGCCGAAGCACGTATCCTTGCTACAGCCAAATCTTAGGCTCCAGAATGGTGATACAACCGTGCACACCTAATTCGTGTCGATTCAAAGTTAGCGCTTGCTATAAGCATAACTTGTTAATCCAACTCGTAACCTGCTAGTACCTGACGCAATCCAAAGGCATACACACGGATAGCCGCTATTATGCCGACACATCTATATGAGTGGTCACTTGCAATGTCAAGCTATCCTGGATCTTTGTATACGGTGACCATCCGTGTGCGAGGTACGAGCTTCCACCGAATGACCCACAGCCTATATTATAACGGTTCACTTCAATCGAGTCGTACCGTCGATGAAGGTCGTATAATATCTGCAATTCCTCCTAGGTCGACACGAACCCGGTGCCCCGGGATCGTTCGAGAAATTCACCTTACGCACAAATTATCCAATGACCATGCAAAACTCAACTCGATCTACCAAGTCCTTCCTTAACCATGACCATGCTTTCCAACTTTCTATCGAGACTCCCAAGTAGCGGGACCGATCTCGACGACAACCAGTCGCGTGGACTTTCTTATCAAAACTCCCAAGTAGCGGGACTGATCTCGTTAACTTCCTTATCGAGACTCCCAAGTAGCGGAACCGATCTCGTGTGCTTCCCTATCGAGACTCCCAAGTAGCGGGACCGATCTCGTGACTTTCTTATTGAGACTTCCAAGTAGCGAGACCAATCTCGTGACTTCCTTATTGAGACTCCCAAGTAACGGGACCGATCTCGTGTGCTTCCTTTGTTCGTGGCATATTTTTCACTAAACCAACCGTGGCTCGTGCCTTAGGCAGACCTTGTTCTCTAGGCGACACTATCGCTCAAGTCACATACTTTATATAACGAACCTTGTTCTCGTAGGACTATGTGACTTGACAACCGCAGACAACAGAAGATAGTGCTTACTATGACTTCGATAGCCCAGCAAAACTCTTGTCTAACTTATTCGGGCAATGACTTGACGAGCAAAGGCTATGCCAAGCTTCGCATCCTGGAAACGTGTCGTACACGCTTTCGACTTGAACATCCAAGCTTTTTGGGTGCCTAGACTTTAGCCACAAGCCGTGCAATACGACTTAAACCACGGGACAGGCGAAGGCTATGCCAAGCCTTGGACGACGGGACCATGCATGCTTTATCAAGCATTCATGCGGGCGACTCCTATGACTTAGGCTAATTCCAGCATTGTGGCAACTTAGCAACTTAAGCCAACTTCCTTCTCCCAAGCCACGGGACGAAGGACCGAGTGTCATTTTGAAAGCACGCTGAGCAAACTTCTAAGCAGACCGTAGGACCTTTTTTTATGTTCTAAAGCATTCCGACCCGTCGGGATTATTTCCTTAGCTATATGAATGCGTCTCTTTTATTATCAAGTCTAAATTGTGCAAGTTAAAAACATGCAATTTATTATGTGAAGGCTAAGATGAGGCAAGTCCACCGAAACTACCCCACCTGAGCGAGTCTTCGAGCAAGCCGTTGCGAGGCTAAGTTCGAATGTCGTCGGCGTTTCGATTCCTCCGATTTCCTGAGCGGGACGGAGAACTACAAAAGGTGTTTCTTTTCTTTTCTTCATTCAACTAAAGAATGGCCCTTTTATAGGCTTACAAGTATTACCAAGGGACATAGGTTAGGAAACCCAAAGGCCATATATTATGGAAACTAAGGGCCATGAGTTACATGAGTTATAGAATACAAATGGACATCCACCATATTTACAAAAATATTAACCAATAATAGTTCATGTATAATTACATGAATAAATGTATATTACATTAGTACTTGAATCCAAAAAACAAAATAGAACAATTTTTCATTATAATAACAGCTATAAGAAATAGTAAGAATTGATGAGAAATATAATTTTATAAGGACGTGTGATGACCTACTTTCGTAATCGAATATCAGTACACAAATAGTCTATGTTTCGGTATCGATGCTAGTACGCTGTGTGTGCCTCAAATATCATAAGTCCATTCAGATATGCAAGATCACAAACAATTTAATTCAATCACAATAAACAACTATGTAGGAAGACAATGAAACATAATATAATTTTGTAGAGAATCACCGCAAGTATCTCTCACATAAAAATAATTCAATCCAAAAGATAAGAAAATAAGGTTTCTTAGGAACAAAATCAACAAACAAGATCATGACTGAAACAATATAGTAGACGTAGAGCCTTTAGCCTTCACATACAACGGAAGAAAACTATACTTCACTGCCTGGTCGTCAACGGTAGTGTCCAGTATTACACACTGAACCTTCACAAGTCGTCAACAATATTTCATTATAGAACCTCAGTAGCATTAAACTATCAGTATCATAGCTCAGTAGTATCAAGTTCATTATCTTAGTATCAGTACTGAGTTGGTCAGTATCAAAGTTCATTGACAATACACTATCATCATTGAACTTAGTTCAGTATCATAACACTTAGCAGAATTTGTTAGTCCCGGGACTTGATCAAAGATGGTAGACTCGATATCGAGATTAGAGGTTCAAACAAACGTTCACCTTCTGATTATTCTCGAGATCCATGAGGAACATTATAATCAAATCTGATTACAAAAGCAACAATAATCAGAGAAAAATATCACGTTCTTCTTCGCAATCGCAGTTGCTGACGGACAGAACTGAGTTACAACTCAGATAAAGGAGAAAAAAAAGTAAGAAGAAGAGAAAAGGTTCTTGCTGGGGTGATTAAGATCATCGTTGCTCAAAGCAAGATTCGCCCCACCACGATCTGCTTCCAGGAACCAGCAAGTTCACGAAGAACTTCTGGAACGCTTGTAAGTCAATATTTGATACTTGAACGGGCTTTCTAGATTTTACGGACTCCCTTAACTCTCTTCTTGGTGCATCTTTCAAAGGAGAAAAAGGGGCTCTATTTATGGGTTGAGCGTTCCCATAGTGACTGCCCATCATGCATTAGGAGAGATGTCGCTACGACTTGAATCTTCCCGCATAGGTTAAATAACAGCATGATACAAGAACTAAGCCTTAAATTCTGTACCATAACTGCAATTCTTCTTACTCACATAATGACATCAACTGTACTTCTGGCTGCACATTAAAGGCCTTGTGTCATCCTGGTTTCAGTGTATAATTTTTTGGGCGTCTACAAGTTTACCCTCAAGAGACGGCCTGATATCTCTGTCCATACACTATAGGTGAGTTCTTTATAAAAAGTCATGGCATGAAGCATTGCGCTTCTTTGCGGTGCTACGCCGCTATGACATGGCTTAAAGTTGAGGCTTTATCCCACCTGGGTACCTCATCGTAGTGTCATACTACTGTAGCATGAGGTCACAAGCCTCTTTGTAGTGCCAACCTACCCAGTATGAAGCCTTGCGCTTCCGTACGGTGTTATGCCGCTATGACATGGCTTACGAAGCCGAGGCTTTACCCTATCCGATACCTCTTCGTGGTGTCATGTCACTGTAACATGAGAACATCATCCTCTTTGTAGTGCTGTCTACCTTTCTTTATTATGATTATCATACAGCATTAGGCTACCTGCCTATTTGCGGTGCTACTCCGCTGTGACTTGGCTCACAAAGTCGAGGTATTACCCCTAACCGGGAACCTCATGGTGGAGTCACCCCACTGTAGCATGAAGTTACACTCCTTGTAGTGCTGCGCTACCGTACTTCCTGTAAAGCACTCCAAGCATTCATTCTGCTTGAGAACTCATTAAGGCATTTAAGCCACCAACCTTTCCACAGGATCCATTTTCTGCAGAAAATAACAGTAGATAACAGTGGTTGTTGGTCCGTAACCTCTCCATGCCACAGAGGACAAGTACCCACCATTCCTGATATTCTTCTGGTTAATAGTCCTCCCTTGAACCAAAAGCTAGATGCCTAGCAGATTTTTTTTAAACTAATAGCATAAAACTTTATGGTAGGAATGTAATAACACAATATCAGAATGCCTTCAAGTCCATTTTACAAGCTGTGTCATCGACCAGCTGGCGCTTGAGGCCCTTGGTGAATGGATCCGCCAGGTTCTCCTGACTCTGAACATCAATCACTGTAATGACACCTCTCTTAATGAGATTGTTTACTACCCTGTGCTTTAACCGTACAGTTCTCTTCTTCTCGTTGAAAAGATCATTTGATACCACCGCCGCAGTCGCCTGGTTGTCGCAGTATATCGAAATTACCGGTATCTGTGCCCCAACCACTCGAAGATCATACATGAGCTCCTGAAGCCACTCTGCTTCATCTGTTGCGGTATCAAGTGTAAAGAACTCAGATTCCATAGATGATCGCGAGATCATAGTCTGCTTCTTCGACTTCCACGATATAGCAGCTCCACCCATTGTGAAAATGAATCCACCTGTGGACCTCTCGCTCTCCAACTTTGAGCACCAGCTAGTATTGCTGAAGCCTTCTACTATCGACCGCTCTCTGCTGAAGTGCAGTGCATATATCTGAGTCTTTTTGAGATATCTCATAACCCGTTTCACAGCTTTCCAGTACTCAATGCCTGGGTTGCTCGTGAAATGACTCAGCATTCCCACGACAAAAGCTATGTCAGGCCTTGTGGCAGTAGTAGCATACATCAAACTCCCGATGACGCTAGCATACTCCAACTGATTGAGACTTTCCTTCGAGTTTGGCTCCAGCTTCTGATCACCCCGGTACGGCGTATCAATTAAAGGAAGATTATGATACCCGTATCGAGTGAGCATCTTTTCAATGTAATGAGATTGTGACAGCGCTAATCCAGTGTTTGTCCGAATGATCTTGAGTCCCAAGATAATATCAGCATCCTCCAAGTCCTTCATACTGAACTTCGTCGAGAGGAACTTCTTTGTCTCCGTGACACAGCTTATATCCGTACCTAGGATTAGCATGTTGTCTATGTATAGACAAACGATGACTCATCTTCCGTCAGCAAACTTCGTATAGATACACTAATCTGTTTCACTGACCCTGTAGCCATTTGACCTTATGACTTTGTCAAACTTTTCATGCCATATTTTGGGAGCTTGCTTTAAATCGTACAGAAATTTCACCAACTTGCAGACTTTGTCTTCAAAACCTTTAACGATAAACCCTTCTGGCTGTCGTATGTAGATATCTTCGGCCAGCTCGCCATTCAGGAATATCGTTTTCACATCCATCTGATGTATCACCATCTTATGTATCGCTGCGAGAGCAATCAACATTCTGATGGTGGTCATCCAGGCTACTGGAGCATACGTGTCAAAGTAGTCGATCCCCTGCTTCTGAGAAAACCCCTTTGCCACTAGCCTGGCCTTGAACTTGTCAATGGTTCTATCAGCTTTCATCTTCTTCTTGAAGATCCACTTGCATCCGATAGGTTTTGCTCCTTCAGGTAGATCAACCAACACCCAAGTGTTATTGGAGGTGATTGATTCAATTTCATTATCTATCGCCTCCTTCCAAAAAATAGCATCTTTGGTCTTCATCGCCTCATCATAGGTAAGCAGATTTGCTTCCACATGATAGGTGATGAAGTCATCTCCGAAGTTCTTCGGCCTCCTCGCTCGCTTAGACGACGGCTCAACGAGTTCTGGTTTAATCGTTGTCTCCTCAGCAACAAATTCATCTTGGACAACTGGCCCATTGAAGATCTCAGTCTCCTTTGCATCTTCATCATTCTCCGAAATGTCTGTTAGAACAATATTCTTGTGCTTTGCAAACTTGTCTTCAAAATATTTAGCATCGCGAGATTCGATGATATAATTTGACTCAATATCAAAGAATCTCCGAGCATCACTCTTCTCGGCATATCCCAAGAAGATCGTCTTCGTAGTCCTTATCCCCAGCTTCTGAATCTTCAGATCTGGGGGCTTCACATAAGCCAGACACCCCCACACTCGAGTGACATTCAAGTTAGGTCTGACTTTGAACCAGAGTTCATGAGGAGTTACATCCGAAGTTGTATACGGCACTCTATTTAGAATAAAAGTGGCCTTCAATGCAGCTTCTCCCCAGTAGCATTTATGAAGACCCGCAGTTAGCAGCATTGAGTTCATCATTTCTGTCAACGTTCTGTTCTTTCTCTCCGCTACTCCATTAGATTGAGAAGAATATGGAGCAGTAGTCTCGTTTATGATTCCTTGTTCTTTGCAGAACGATGTGAATTCATGAGACCGATACTCTCCGCCTCGGTCACTCCTTAGCCTATTGAGTTGTTGTCCAGTTTTTCGTTCAGCCTCGGCCCTGAACTCCTTGAACTTCTCGAACGCTTCATCTTTAGACTTGAGCAAGTAGACGAACGCGTACTTTGAGAAGTCATCGATAAAGGTTATGAAATACTTCATCCCGGCTTTTGTAGAGAATTGCTTGAAGTCACAGATATCAGAGTGCACCAACTCCAGAAGATCTGTGCTTCGATTGACCCGATGAAAGGGTTTCCCTGTGATCTTTGTCTGAGCACATACTTCACACTTCTCTACCTTACCCCCACATTTGGAGATAAGTCCTAGACTGGACATTTTGTTAATTCTTTTACAGTGAACATGTCCTAGCCTATTATGCCACAACTCAAGAGAATAATCAGAATGAGCGATTGCATTGATTACATTTGACTGGTTTACAAGCTAAATTTTGAACATCCCTTCGGTTTGAAAAGATTTTCCGAAGTATGTTCCCTCTTGGACATCACCATCTGGCCATCATTGAAGTCCATCCTCAAGCCTGTGTTGCTAAGCATGCTTCCAGAGATTAAGTTTTTTGTAATCACCGGAACGTGCTTCACACCTTGAAGCGTCAGAGTGTTTCCGGATGTAAGTTTTAGCTCCACAGTTCCGACCCCCAGAACTTCAGCTTGGGCTTGGTTCGCCATGATAACTTTTTCAGAAGTTGGCTGGTATATGACGAACCATTCCTTGCCAGAGCAGATATGGCAGGTCACATCAGTGTCTATCTACCAGTCAGAGTCAGCCCCCACAGCTGTGACCCAAGCAATCATAGCAACAATATTAGAAACCATAAAAACCTTGCTAGGCTCACCTTGTTCAGCTTGTTTGGGCTTGGATTTGCATTTACTCTTGTAGTGGCCCTTCTTGCCACAGTTGAAGCAAGTCACGTGGGACTTGGACCTCTATTGCTTGAACGAAGGACTCTTCACTTTCAGATTAGTGTAGTCCTTCTTCTTGTGATGAGAAGCCACCTGCTTCCCCTTGAACTCTCTTGTCTGCACCAAGTTGGCCTTAGCCAGTTGGTTGGACAGAGAGTCCATCTTCTGTTGAGATCACATTTCATCATCAACGTGGATCTCTTGTAGAAGATCTTCCAAGCTAATGTCCAGCTTCTTCTAATGCATTCTAGCATAGAAGTTGCTCCAACCAGCAGAAAGTTTCGAGACTATCTCTCCAACGACAAACTTATCGACGAGGGGCATCTTCTCGTCATCTAACTTCTAGCACAATTTTAGGAATTCCTTCACTTGAGGTAGCATCGTCATCTCATTTTCGAAGAGCCACTTGTGGTACTTCTCGACGATGAAGATTTTGGACCTGTTCCCATCATCTTTATATAGCTTACCCAAGAAATCCCAAATCTCTTTGGCCTTCACATATAATTGAGAATCAGCAGTTTATAGATTTTTTTCTCTTCCATTTGCTCTGTTTGATGAGTGCAGCAACAATAGCATCGGCAGTTCCTCCTTCTGGAAACGTCAGTTCATCCTCAATCAACACATGGTCTACGTCCACGAGTTGAAGATTAAGGATGACCTTTCTTTTCCAGATTTGGAAATATTCTCCGTCGAATTTCTCCAACTTGTTAAAGCTGGTATCGATGAGAGAAGCACGAGAGTTTTCCATCTACAAGGATCATGCTTTGAGATTGTTAGTCCCGGGGCTTGATCAAAGATGGTAGACTCGAAGTCGAGATCAGAGGTTCAAACAAACGTTCACCATCTGATTATTCTCGAGATCCACGAGGAACACTATAATCAAATCTGATTACAAAAGCAACAATAATCAGAGAAAAAATCTCATGTTCTTTCTCGCAATCGCAGTTGCTGACGGACAGAACTGAGTTACAACTCAGATAAAGGAGAAGAAAGGAGAAAGAAGAAGAAAAAAGGTTCTTGCTGGGGTGATTAAGATCACCGTTGCTCAAAGCAAGATTCGTCCCACCACGATATGCTTCCAGGAACCAGCAAGTTCACGAAGAACTTCTGGAACGCTCGTAAGTCAATATTTGAGACTTGAACGGGCTTCCTGGACTTTACGGATTCCCTTAACTCTCTTCTTGGTGCATCTTTCAAAGGACTCCAATGGGCTCTATTTATAGAGTGGAGTGAGACTTCACCTCTTCTCTTATCCGATGTGGGACTAAAATACCAATACTCAAAAATAGAGTTTGATATTTTAGATCGTCCCACAATCAGCATAGAAGTGCGCCAGTCCACGCCTACCCTCCGAACACTCTCGTGCATGTACGAGACATCCTGGAGTCCGTGTATGAGTCCGAGTCCGCACAACAAAAATTAACTTACATCTTTGTTGGAATTAATCCTTTTCCTTCTAGGAAAATACTCCCACATGGCACACACTTGTGCCCCACTACACCTCATGTGCACACCTCAATACAAGCAATGCATTATATTGAGATACTCACCATTTGGTGTAGCCGATGTGGGACTATATTTCCTCGTCCAAAGGCAAAAACACCAACAGAATTCACTTAGCCAGTATCAGAGAAGTTGACTCTTATCAAAATCAGAAGCAGGAAACACCAGTGGCGAGCTACAGCATATCGGTTATGGTGGTTATGTAACACCCAGTTCTCCAAATGAGGGTAATTTTAAAATTTTATAATTATAATTATTATTTATTGATATTTATTTCACATTATGATTTTTGGTGATTTTTAATCATTTTTAAACTATTTAAAAACTGTTTTAAGTCATGACTTGTGATTTTGATGTGCTGCTAGTGAAACCCTAGAGACTGTATGACCTAGAGCCTAACCATCTCATTAGGATGATTTATTTATCATTTTAGCTTGAGGGTATTTTGGTCATTTAGTGAAATTTGAATTTATTTTAATTTATTGAATTGGTGATTCCTAGTTTGGACTTTGACTCATTGAGACTTAGTAGACTAGCCTAGAAGCTAACCCTAGCTATGGTGACTCTAGTCTAACTTAAGTTAACCTACTTTTAGTCATTAGAAACTAGTTTTGGAATAGGAGGATTAAGTTAAGTGAAATCATTTCATGACTTATGGTTTAATGCAATGACTTGTGATTTTCATTAAATGACTTATGACTAAAGCCCATAGGCCCATAACTAGAAGCCCTAACCCTAATTAAACCCTAAGTGACCAGCCATGTAGAGATTTCTACCCCTATTTAATGTCTTAATGACTTGTTCTTGCATCTTTTGTGTTCATCCAAGCTTTTGAAGGAAAGGTAATTTCTCCACTTTCCTAAATTCATAGAAAATCCATTTTTAATCCTTTTTGACCCAAATCTTTTGTATATGATTCTAATTAATCCCTATTTGCTGTTATTGACGAATAATTTCAGTCTAGGAGCAATTTGAGAGCATTTGGCTAGCAAGGAGGAACCCACCCATTTGAAGCCTTTTTTTGCTATTTGCACCTATAGGTAAAACTCTATAAATTGATCTAATATTATATTTTCTTTGTATATTAGGCTAGATCTAGGTGTCCCTTAGTTGTCCCTCATGTTTGGTAGGAAACCGTGTCCGTTTGGTGTCCGTATCGGGCACGTGTCTATGTGTAAGTGTATGTGTTTGATAGAATGCCCCTTAGGATTTTATTTTTGATTTTTGTAAAACTAATTGCATGGATTCGCAGGTCTATATGTGTACAATAACTTTTGTGAAGCCTGAGCACATTTCTGGACACTTTTCGTGTCCAAAACGGGACACACATGCACGCACGAGGACACCGTGCACTGTCCTGTTGTACGGGCTCGACACAGGACACGACACGGACTCTCATGACCTGATTTTTTGTGGACACGTGGGGGCACTGTCTGCCATCACCCACACAAAATGTGGGGGGATTTCGTCGAGCAGATTGGGAGAAATCCTACCCGCACTGGTATTGCACACATGCACACACGCGCACAGACACGTCCCGATACGCGTCTCGTACGCACGACACGCGTCATGTAGACACGGGATAGACACATACGCATGTTCCTCTAGCCTAGGCGAACACGTGTGCATGGCCACTTGTCTCCACGTGGCCTGTGTCATGTGCTGGATACGCGTGCACGCGTGCACGATGCAGTCTGTGCGCAGCGTGTCTGTACGTGTTTTGGGACTTGGACACACCGTATCCGGCTCTAGGGTGACACGAAAAGACTCCTGGGACACGTGCACATGTGTGTTTGTGATTACCAACCACTAATTTATATTATTATCACGATTTTGATTTTCGAATTGCATTTCCCATTTATTCCTGATACACTGTGTACTGTTCTCGAATTCTGAAATTTGATTTCTAATTTAAGCTAATTTTTTATGTTTAATTACCAGGATTATTCAATTACATATGTATTTCATTACTGCAATGTTGGTTATGATTGGTGTTAGGTTTTGGGATTTCGAAATGGAATTTTGAATGTTTGAACTGTGAATTCCAAACTGTCATTTTGTTCTCTTTCCTGAGAACTATAACCCGAGATTTATGAACACTGAAATTCAATTTCCTGTAAACACACACCCTTATTTCAGTTCCTGACACACTCCTAGCTACTGCTATCACATCACACACATTGAACCATACATTATACACACACACACGAAATCTGGAAAATGAAATACATTGTACCACATGGACACACACACACACTGACCAATCCTGAGAATACATACATTCCTGCACTTGCACTTCTCTGTTCTGAGATTTGATGTATTGCAACCCCCTCACACACCCATTTATGTACAATGAATATAGGTATTACATATAGGTAGGTTGATATCTATGCAATGTGGGTATGCCAAAATATAATGCAAGCATGATGTAAAGTAGGTATATAGGTAAATGATGTTAAATGCATAAATGAACATGGATGAATATATATATATATATATATATATATATATATATATATATATATATATGATATGTATGTAGCTATGCAATGAAAAGGGTAAAAACAAGTAAGTTAATGACATGAATGAATGACTTGGATGAATAAATGAATATTAGCCTATGTATGTATCTATATGTGTATGAGTGCATATAGGTAATGGATGTATGAGTATGCATCAATGTATATATGTTTAAGGGCAAGCATGTTTGATATAGGTTGTTGTGGTGATGCAAGTATGCTAGACATGTAACTTTCAAGTTATCTATGCAATGTATAGTGTAAGCATGTATGTAGTCTTAAATGGGGATTTCATCTAAGCATGTGTATATATGTAAATATGTTAGGTAATGTTGGTAATGAATTGAATGCATGCCATAGTCACCATTAACCTATACACACACACATATTGTATATTGCCACACTTGACACATACACTCTCTATTCCGTCACTCTCTCTATACACTATATATTATATAATGTTATGCATGTATGTATGCAATGTATGGAGGAAAGGTATATATTTATATAGTATCTAAGTTATTATGCATTATTGTTGTTCACATTGCCTTGTGATTGTGTTTGTATGCTAGCTTAGGCTTGGTTAGGCCTAGTGAGTCTTGACTAGACTGGGATCAACCTAGTTGACTAGTGTAGTTGACCAAGGTTGACCAAAGTTTGACTTTGACCTAGTTTGACCTAGAAATTATGTAGTTTGTATTGTAGCTTTCAATTCTCTTATATTTTACATATCATGACCCATATTACTCTGTTTAGGACATTGTGACTCTGTTGCAGACATCTGATATTACGCTACTCTTTTCAGAGTGTCAGACGAGTACATTCTCTGATAGTTCTTCCATTTATTTGTCGATTACTGTACTTCAGTTGTAGTTAGTTCTATTTGATTCTCTATTTCAAACACGATTTGATATTACTGAATCCATTTCATGCGACACTCATTTATTCATGTCTGGCCTCTATTTCTGGAATCACCTACTGGAATTACCCTGAAATCATTTACTGGAATCATTCGTGTTCTGGCTAGACTTGTTCTTATTTCGTGTCGGGTTATGGATTCACTTGTACTTGTTGGGCGAGAAAATATTAGAGTAGACATGTGAACATATCCAAATACTGGAACCACTCCCTTAGAATTATACTGGAATGATAGACATCCCACACTTGGCCGAGTGTGCGGTGTGCCGTATTACCTACAACCGTTCATATGTCGATCTCGATATTTTAAAACACACTGTTAGAGTATAGACTGGACTCACCCTGGAACCTTTGATCACTGACTGGACTCACCTTATACCGGACTCATCTTGTGCTGGAATCACCTGGTATTAGATTACATTGTCTGGACTCACACATGACTCTTATTATACTGTCTAGACTTATATCATGCTACTTTAGTTCAGCTAGATTATATTTTACAGTCTTCATTGCCATATTTCTCTTCTTGTTTAGTTACTTTACTTTCCTTGTACCTTAACTGTTCTCTACATCATTACTCGTATAAACTGTCATGATTCATCAATATAACTGTTTTATAGTTCTCTGTCATTTACTTGGGATTTTTTGATGAGTTGTACTTGTTCCTGTCCTGACTGGACCTGTTAAAATTTTTACAGATGATTGTCCTGAGGACACTTGCCCTACGTATTATGGACCCGGAGACGGGATGGCTACCTTTGGCCCCGACACTCAGAAGTGATAGGGAGATTAGCTAGTTGACTTAGTTTGGATTTCATGTTTTAGAACTTGAATTGTAAATAAATTGAGATATGTTTGTTGAGATTGTTGGAGATTATATTATTTAGTAGTTGGTTTTATTGTTGTATTTAGTCTTAGTTATAATCTTCTGTGTTATCATATCGTGCTTAGACTGTGATTGAGATTTCTTATATCTATACTTGTCCTCCGTTCGGAGTTGAGATTTTGACAAATACCTTATATAATTGCGTGAGTTGCTGGTTAGATAGTGACCTAGAACAGTGTTCTACCGCCGACACTGCGGCGTAGGCTGGGCGCTGCTACGTACTCGTACCCTCACAGTGGGTGCGGGTCGTGACAGGTTATAGTTAGTTAGGGCGAGGTCATCTAAGTGAAGTATGAAGAGAAGGTAGGTTGTAATCTTGTCATTTTTCAATTGTTTTCTTTTTTCTATATTTTTTCTTTGTAATTTTATCTACAATAATCTTTAAAGTAATAAAATCCTAGTTTCATTTCTTTCATCTTGTTCACAAAGTGTGTAGTCTGTGAGTTAATGAAGAATTTTCTCATCTCTCCTTCTACTTCCATTCTACTTCCATCTAAGACAAACCTTCCATCTATGAAAGCATTAACACTCACTTATCTTACTGCGTACTCCCCAATACCGTAGTGCGACCTAAATATTAACATATATAATACTAACTATTAAATTAATTTTAGTTTCCTCTAATAACTTATATTATCAACCATTGTTTTCCAAATAAGAAAAAAAATAGAAATGAATTTTATAAAATTTGTCTTCATTTTCATTATGTTAAAACTATGTACATACAAGCCTATAAATAATATATAAATGAGAATTGTGTGTATCAGGGATGAGACCGCGAATATGGGTCATGGATTTTGAGAACTGGAATAAAGGATAAGAAGCAAATATATTAAGAGGATAGAAATGAATTATATAATAATTTGTCTTCATTTTAATCATGTTAAAACTTTGTAGATATAAGCCTATAAATAATATAGAATTCATGAGGATTGTGTGTAGTAGGGATGAGGCCGCGAATATGGGCCATGAATTTTGAGAACTGGAATTGGGTTTAAGTCCAAATAGTCTAGTTTTGAACCCAAAACGTTTTTTTTGCTCTTTATTAGCGTTGTGTGTTCCAAATCTTTCGTCTCGTTCCATGTAAATAATATTTTAGAATTTATAAATTTTTTTTTTTTTGCAATGGTGTAATAGACACATGTGGTTGTAAGTTCCGTTGAGGTAAATAAAAATTTATTGTTTGGTTGCCTTTTGACTTTGAATGAAAATAGAATCATTAAGAATGATACAAATAGTTTTGCATTTATTGCCGTAAGTGATGTTGTGGCATTTGAAAGAAATGATACATTTATTGTATTAATTCTACTATTTTTATCCAAAAAAAAAAACATATTGAAATAGGTGGAGATGATGCTAACAAATGATTTACATGATTTCTATTTACAACCGACTAAACTCCGGCTTGCATGGATTGAGGGGAAAAAAAGAGCAAAGTTAAGTGGGATTAGATGAAGAGATGTTAAGTGAGGAGGAGGAGGGAAGTCAATAAATATAACTTTATTTGGATTGGAGGAAGAATTAAGTGAGATGCGTCTAATAACTCGTATTTAGAGAAAGAATTAAGTGAATGCGTCTAATAACTCTTATTTAGATTTGATGTTTTGAATAGGAGGATGATTAATAAAGAATACAATAGTTACAAAAATACCCTTATTGCATGTGACCTAAGATTATATTTGACTAGATTTTTAATTAAAATATGCATAATATCTTCACAAAAATACCTTCACAAATTTGATGCCTATATAAAGAAAATAACTAGAATCCAAACACAATAAAATTAAGTAACATTATATGCTTCTACTGTTTAGAAGTAAGCCAGCTTTATATAATCACAACCATCTAAAATCAAATCAAATAATCCAAAAAAGTAGTAGGCTAAAAGCCAGGAAGACGGAGCAACAGATTGAAAGACATAAAGACGGAACATGTTGAAAGTAAGAAAATATGGAGGAAAATGTCATGATATTTTATGATATTTTATAGGACAAACCATCACTTAACTCTATATGGCTCTCCCTCATAATGGATAAAATAAGACTGAGCAAACCATCACTTAACTCTATATGGCTCTCCCTCATAAACTTTCCCACTCGAACCAAACATTTTTTGTTTCCACAAAGTTAACTTTTCTCCAAACAGACCTTAGAATTGAATATGTTTAACCCTAACCTACGTCACATAATTTTCCGTTCTGGGTCGGATCCAGTCTATTGGATCTCCCAATTGAAGACTCGCCACATTATAATCTTGGAGTAGAATGCCATATCATTTTTGTAATATGTATAATTTTCTTAACATTTTATTTAATATATATGGTTGCTGTTTTTTCCTCACTTAGTTCACTAATTTATACTGGGATTCTGATTATTCAGTTGATAGGAAGGTCCAAGTTTAAAAGTGAACCAAATTATAATTTACTAAAAATACAGTAAGTAAGAAGACTACGTTATGAGATCTTTTTGATATAAGAACATTATGCAGTTGAAGTAGTTGACGCAAATTTGAGGCCCATGAACAACAAAATGAAGCTGTCCAGCCTAATCTATCAAGGCTTGGGTTTAGTTTCATTTCACAAAAAAAATGCATTAGATGTATCCATCTATGTACGCAAGCCAAGAATTTGGTTTTTAAAATACAGTTTCCATAAGGGCTAATTAGTATTTGGAAAGTCGAGATGGATTGAGGGGGGAGACCGCGGCTGAAACCGAGACGTCACGTGTCACCCCCCTATTGGCTGAACCGTGGGGCCCACAAAAACCACATCCCCTGCCATCTTCGACCAAACGACAGGACAATGGAGGGCCAACACGTGACGCTGGTTTATGCGTCAATCCCCCCACGTAGTTTGTAAGAAACCGTTGTTAGTATTGGACATTGGATTTTATACGAGTTTAGAGTTTAAGTTCTGATGTGTCCAATTAAAATTTTTGAACCATGTATTTTTATTTTTGATTTTCTTTTTCCTGTGGTTGGTTGTTGCTCTTGTACTCATGTTCAGTTCAGGATATAATGGAAAAAGAAACCCAAAAAAAACCCAAGATCCAAAATTTTCAATTGGACATGATATAACTTAAACTCTAAGTTGGTATAAAATGTAGGGTCTAAATGCTAATTAACCTTTCCAGAATATGCGCAGCAATCCAATGCATGATGTTACTACTACCAGTAGTAGAACCATAGCAACTAACTCAAATTAATTGCGTTGGACCCATAAAGTCATAGAACGCAAAAATCTCAATTCCAAAGTATGAAGCTAGCAAATAACTGATAAGAGCATTGCCAACTTTCCAATTCGTATGCCAACCCCTCGTTTACAACTGGAAACATTTTTTTCCCAACAAAAACGGTACTAATTAGCGACAAAAAATGCACTGATAACATATATACACTCAGTTAATACAGTATCCTGTCCTGATATAGTTCCAATGCCTGGATGACCTTTTCTAAGAACAACTTCCTGTGCAATCTGTATCTGCAGGAATAACATTTAAGAAAAGTTGAACAACAATAGCACAACAAGGTTATTATTTGACCACATGAAATTCGCGCTATATTACTAACTTGATAGCAGCTTCTCGTGTTCTACTTGTTTCCGGATTAGAATCTGTCAACAAAAATAGCGGAGCAAAGCAGAATAATATTACGATAATATTTCATTCATAAATTGACTGATTAAAAAAGAAGAAAATTGCTAACCACTATATCCAAAATTCCAAGCTCTTAGTAAAGTGGCTAACTAACATGGTACCACAACAACACCAACTTCTAGGCTCAAGCTCAAATCCAGCTCCCGAAACTAATTCCATTTATATACATTTATATACATTGTCTTCTCATGTGTAATCCTACACTGGTTCAAGATTATGCTTATCAACGTGTGGCTTCCAATCCGGTTCCAGTAGTCTCGGAACTAGGGGCGCTTTCAGAGCCAGATTATTATTAGCTGGTTCAGATCCGGATCCAATCACAAGTGGATATGGACATTATTATTTTTATACAGTCGGATCCGAATCCAAATTTAATTTATCCGGATACAGGTATGGTTTCCACTCTATTATCAAAATACGGATACGTATATAAATACATAAATCATATTAGTATATCTACACTTCTTCCACTAGGGAGCACTATATTTAAAATATATGACAATATTCAAACATAAATTAATACATAAGTAAACCTAAATTAAATCATCACTTCTCTTACGAATTCAAACTTTAGTTTTTCCCAAACCCAATTACAACTGATTCATATCCGATCCGCATCCGGATCCATTTTTTTCGGATATGGTTATTGATTTTTATAGCTGAATAACAATGTTCTAAATGGCGGCCGCCTAGGTGGCGCCTAGGCGGTAGGCGGTCTCTCTCTGCACCGTTTTTCAGTAGGCGGTGGAGTAGGCGGCCAACGGAGGTTGGCGGCATAGGCAGAGGTGAGGCGGTGTAGGCGGAGCAATACCTAACAAGATATTTTGGCCAAAAAGGTTTTGTAAGCATTATGGGCCTATGGTTCACTTTTACAAAACTAAAACCTCATAAATCTTCGTTCTACAACTTAGTTATGCATGGAACATCCTTAAAATATGCATATTATGCAAAAAAAATTGTGGTAAAATAGTAAAAATGTTCGAAATGTATCGACCGCCTAGGCGGTAGGCAGACTCGCTTTGCCGCGCACCCGCCTACCGCCGTTTAGAACCTTGCTGAATAATATCAATATTCGTTAGTACTTAGTACAAATACGGATATGGTAATACACATATCGGATCAGTATCCGCTCCGAATGCACCCCTACTCGGAAAACATGTGAGGGGCATGCAAGGCAGGGTGTTAGGTTTCACATATATTGCAGGGCCACAAACTAACCACTGATGCTTTTACATTGGCTAACCAACAAACATAACTAAAAAACTCATATATTTTTTTGTTTGCGATCATGTTTAGTCCGAATGAATTGAATTCTGACACTTCTAAAGAGAAACCATTAGATTCCACACTGGCAGATGTGATATACAATATTTAGTATGCCTCGAAAGTGTAGATACCACCATTATCATCATATAAGTCATTTCTAATAAGACAGTCAGACATCAAGCACAACTTTGAATTGAGAAGACACTTTTTCTAATGAATTTTAATATTTTATCATGGTCAGATAGACCTTCAAACTTGCATGTTGATAGGAATCTTGATATATTCTATGCCAGAGTGCCCTCAGCCCATTATGTAGTTTGCACTATAGGATTTTGACATTCTAACTGTGATCACGACTGCTGATCTTGATTCTATGCTAGAAGGCTCTTCAAGTAGTTTGCAATACTATTCCCTCATTCTACTGAGATTTACTGCGTGTGCATAAGCGTGTGTCTGTGGGCAGGCTTTCCCCATTACAGAATCACAAATATGGGAAGCCACATGTTTCGTGATCAACTCCATTGGTTATGATCTATATGGCAACAGGCATAGAACATGTTAAAAGTTTATACAGTACTGATGCTTTAAGATCGTGATTTTCTCTTAAAACAACAATCTTAGTATTCAAGAGTACCCGGCCTTGTGAGTTCTTGAAAAAACAGAAAATTTTCAAAAAGGTAACAAAAGAGTGTAAAATTATAGAGAAGGTAATATGTTGAAAAAATTATGACAAAAGTAATGTGTCGCCAAAGGAGTTGGCGACATGAGTGCATGCACTCATGTCGCCAACACACTTGGCGACATGAATGTAATTTTCTTTTTTTTCTTTCTTTTTGTAGAGGGTGCTCTATAACTGCGGTCAACAAATACACAGCCTTTCCGTCACTAAAACCTGGGGGGAAATGCAGCGATGTCGCCAACTGATTTGGCGACATGAGTGCATGCACTCATGTCGCCAACACTGTTGGCGACATGTTACTTCCCCTACATTTCACCCAACATGTTATCTTCTATGTAATTTAATACTCTTTTATTACCTTTTTCAAAATTCTGTTGAAAAAATAGGCAAATACCCACTGAATTTAACTTCTCCCTTTTTCTTTGTTTTTTCTGTATCTGCCTTTGGACATACCATTCTCACATTCTATTGTGTTTATCCAAGCCCCACCCTCCCACATACATGTTTGATGTTGTGTTTATAACGGTGCATGCTCCTTCCTCTCAGTCCATCTCATCCCCACCCTATTCAATGTATGTGCATTTTTTTGTATGAACACGTGCTTAGTGCAGTACCTAATATTTCCTGATCTTGATTGGAAGTAGTAGTAAATTCTGCAAGCATCTGACGACATTCTTCCTGCAACTCCCTTGCAGCTTTTCTTTCAATGCTTGGCACTGGAGGAGTATCTCTGTCGGACCATGTGGGCAATGTCCGTGCTGCTGCTATTACTGCTCCATCCACAAACTTACTATCTTCCCCATTGGATAAGAGGCCTGAACACATTCAATAGAACATATTGCCACTTCGAAATAAAGGTGCTAGTTAAAACTGCATAGAAACCATAACAGGAAGAGATTTTCAGCAGCTTTACCATTGTGATAGTACTCTTCTGGCAGGCCAGAGATGTTGAAGACGGATAAGAATGAATCCAAATGGATCTGATTATTGCCTGAGAAGTTGATAACATCCCAAGGATTCTGCAAGATTAATAAACCAATAAAACAAAGAAGAACCTCAATGTGTTATCTGAACAATCAGACTTGTCAAAACACTGGTATAACAATTGCTATGTTGCATGAATGCGGACACGGGTGCGGATACGGACACAGGATACAAACACTGTCAAATAGGTGCACAGATAATTACCTATGTTGCACGAATACGGGCATGAACACGATATGGACACCATTTTGCCAAGTCCGTGCAACATAAAACAATTGTGTCACAAAAGATTGACTCTCAGCCTCTTCTACAAAACTTCAACTTGAATCATTCCTGATGGTTACCATCAATTAGTTTGCAGTAAACTCTATAAACTAGTCTTGAAGAAGCACTACAAAAGAATACTATCATGTGCCGAGGACTATATTGCACAAGTATGGTACAGATAAAGACACGATACAGATATGGGATACGGACATTTTCAGATAGATACCATATAATCACATATGTTGCACGAATATGAACACTGATACACATACGGACACAATTCCCTGTGTACGTGCAACATAGGCCGAGGAAAGTTATGCCTGCCTAGCATGCTGTTGTTGTCCTCCAACCTAAGATACGGACATTTTCAAGAATATGAACACTGATACACATACGGACACAATTCCCTGTGTACGTGCAACATAGGCCGAGGAAAGTTATGCCTGCCTAGCATGCTGTTGTTGTCCTCCAACCTAAGATTTATATATGAAAGGAGCATCAGCAAGATTACTTCTGGTTCAGCAGTAGTACCAGACATGTCTGTGTGTTTATTAAGCAAATCTCTTTCGACTTAACTCAATACACAGTTGAAAATGCAAAGGATGATGCAGTCTGACCAAGAAATTTGTTTAGAACTATTCCTTTTGTTTTATTCATGAGCACTTAACTAACTAGGTTCATATACTTTGCTAACAATAGACTGATAGAGACAATAGTTCGGGTTTCTAGATAAGAAATTAAACTTTAAACAGTATGTCTCAAGTGTAAACAAAAAGGACCAGCTCCCAAAACTGAAATAAGTTTCTGCCATAGCAAGACTAGGAACAAAATCACTCGCTCCCTGAGAGAAATACAAAACTGAAATAAGTTTTGTCTCACGAGTCTGCTCCGAAACCACTTAATGCAGATTTGAGGTCTCAAATCTAGGTCCACCACAGCAGAACTTTGCTGCACATGCTCATAATAGAGAAGTTTTGGGGGGGTTCTTCATAGTGAATGATTTCAAAACTATGCGAGATACAAATAGGTTTCCCTATCCATTAGCTGGGCATCTAGGTTTCGTTACAATCACTTGTGCTGCTCATGATCTTTCCCTCAAGGTATTTCACAGTTAAGTTAGGGCAGATCATAAAATCTGATCAATTATGCTGAGCCTTTACAGTTTTGCATTGTGTCCCAGAACCAACCTCATTTTTATTGGAAAACGTGGAAGAGTAAACTGATGCATAATGAGCAGGAAAAAAGCAACCTATATTTTGTGATCCTCAAATCTTTATTGTTGGTGGGGTAAGGAATATGAATAGACTTGGCAATGAGTGTACAGTTGAAACTTATTTGATGAAGTCTAACAATATATTACCAACTTTTTTACGCCGATACCACAAGGACAAATCCACTTTCAGTAAGACCAATGGATTAAATTTCAAGCCACCCAAAAATGAAGAAAATTTCCTCTTAGTTCTTACGCTGGAATAACATGTGATTGAGCAAAACAAGGTCGAGCAGTATCATACCTTTATCCACGCCAGAATAAATGATTGACCCACTTATTAGGGTAAGTAAAGAGTTATCTAGTTGATTCTCACTTTTCTCACTTTAGCATAGGCTATTTGCTCTCTTACATCAGATTTCAACATATGTTTTCTACATCATAGTTTATCATCACTTTAGAACTGGCAATATGCAGAACCAAAGGTTATTGTCATCATTCACTTTCCCTCTCTCAACCCTAAGATGGAACTAGGGTTAGGATGACAACAATAGAAGCAGAATCAACAGAACAAAAAAAGATTCAAGCGAGCATTGATGGAAGCAATAATAGAGGCAAGTCTTCCCTCTATTCCTACCCTCCATGTCTCTGTTTTTCTCTTTTTTAGTTTAGGAGTTAGGGGAAGTCGACAAAACCAACAAAATAGTAGAGAGTTAAATCCCGTCACATCTTTCCCTTTTAGTTTCAAACTATGGATGAGATCCAGGTTAAGATTTTGAACTTTTAGAGGCAAGGAACCAATTACAGATGAAATCAATTTTATTAAAAGGCTGAATTATCGACCAGCGCCAGTCAAACCAGCTTAAAAGGCTGAATTTTGTTAAGACCACAGCGCCAAGGCTTAGGGCAAATCCTTGATTGCTTTGTTATGCACATTAGCTTCATCAAACATTTATAAGTAGGATATATAGAACTGAGGCATGTTGATTGATAAGTCAATATCGCCTAACACAACAGACTAATAATGTATCACCTCATCTCCTTTGTTGACACGTTGTCCAGCATTAATCATCACTTCAAGCATGCGGTCCTTAAATCGCCAATGGAGGAAACAATTCGGCTGAAAGGAATGGTTCAACATGTCTGCAAGAAAGAGCTAGATTTAACAAGCATAAATGTGATAAAGAAGTACTAAATATAGTAGAGAACAGAACAAAGATTTCCCCAAAGGACAATACCCATCTAAAAGATCTCACTTAATGACTTAAATAATGCAATTGGATGAGAAAGCTTTTGAGAATCCCTAAAGAATGTAAAAGAGAATCTTGCATCTCATGGTGGTTTCTACTGTGACTTAAATAATGCAATCGAATGAGAAAGCTTTTGAGAATCCCTAAAGAATGTAAAAGAGAAGCTTGCCTCTCATGGTGGTTTCTACTTGTATACCTAGATCAGTTTTAGCCAGGAACTAATGTTAGATAAAACGAAATGCACAGGAGAAAGCCTATTTTCTCTCTTTTTGACTTAACCGAAAGATAAATTGAAGTCCATTTCTAAAGGCAAAATTTATCTGTAGAAGGTTAAATGTAGTTGAACTACACCGTATTTTCCAAACGAGTAATTTCATTGAGTGTCATGCCAAACTATATTATACTTGTTATTACATGCATGGTTTCTAACTTCTAGATGATTAAGCGTATCAATTTTCAAAAATATGTTCCTGTCTTAAAGTTTGTTCGGATCAATTGGAAAATTTTGTGGAGTTTCCAGAGTTTTTTCAAAAAAGATACTTAGCAATCTTATAGTCAAGATGTCTGGATATGTATCAAGACTTGCTCTTCTATCTATAATATTTCCTTTCTCACCATTTAAATTATATTTAGATTATTTCACCAAACAGTTCACAAGAGAATCTGAATAGTGACCTTTCTGAACAATTGAAATAAAGAAAGTTGAAGAAGAGAGAACATCTTCATTCTAAGATGGATTACATCCAAATGCACCCTTCTTGCAGGTTCACATCTTGCTATAGAGTTTTGTGATCAAAGAGAGAACATCTTGATTCTAAGATGGATACATCCAAATGAACCTCTTGAAACTTAATGGATCGAAAATTACCAGCATAAGGAACTAGCATGTTCACATCTTGCACAAGTGCACCAAGCTTTATTTGCTTGCTGAAAGAACGTGGCTGAGCAATACTTAACGCCCAACGAAATCTTTCCGGATCACGTGCAAGGCGCTTTATTTTGAGAGGGGCAGCAGAATGCTGGTTATAGTTAAACATGAAGATGATGTGTCAAAATGCTTTCAACAAGAGCCATGCAAGTTCACCGAAAATAGGAAGCACCATACCCAATTCTTTTCCCAAAACTCTATTGCACGTTGATGCTGTCCTTCCATTTTAGAAGCCAGATCTGGGTCTTGTAGCTCCAAAAGGTCTTCCTAGAGAACATGTGTTTATTACTTTAACTTGAAAATAAGTGGAAAAACTCTATAGCAAGATGTTGTTTGCACCAAGTTCTAATTGAATGTCTTGAAAATAAGACCTAAACTTGGAAAACAGTAAGTGGTCATGATCTTGTAAGAATAAATGCTTGGCAGCTTAATTAAAACTTTTGTTCCTTTTTAGGAGATTCAAAATTCCCTAGCATCATTAGTGGAGCCTACAAAAAGATATAAATGCACTTTTTCTACAAAGATAAAGTCCCTATCTAGTTCTCCAAACGGATAACGTAGTCACCATGGTTAACTAAACAGTCACATGCCATCACATGATCATGTTGGTAAATGAAATAAATGGAGGTGAAAATGCCAAAATGTAGGGCACCTCATCCTGACCTAAACTTCAGTAGGTTTAAAGAAAATTTCTTTCTAGATATTCAATGCTAATTCAACTTGACTACCTTCAAGCCTGATTAAATTGCTGATTATCCTCTGGATGGTCGATATCTCTTTGACTAGTTTATGTGTATACTTGTCATAGAAAAAAAAGCAATCACATAAAAAGTACAAAAGCTTAGGGGCTTACCATATGTAAACATCATATTCAAGTAAAATTAGGAACTCAGCTACAGAAGGATCTACAGAAAGGAAGACGTTGACTATTGTGCCTAGATTTCTATGAAACTGAGTCAAAGTCTCGAGTATAGTTTCTTGTCAAGTTTGAATCAAACTTAGTTAGGTTTAGTTAGCTTCTAGCTTTGTACTATATTGCTAGTTCTTTATTAGTGTTATGCAAAACTTTGGAGCCGGTACTATAGTCAGGATTTTTTTTTAATACAACACAGAGATGGCCGATTGTATATATACTAGGGTACTCAATGGGTAATTAATGAATGATTATTACTGAATTCCTCCATAGCTTGACATTTTTCCTCTCTATGGTTACTATGTGGTATGCATTTATCCCAAACTTATGAGGTTCGCTACATGAATCCTTATCATCCATACTCAACTCACATTAACAACAGGCATATTCTTTTCATGGCGTTAATACCAGTTTTCTAGCAGCTCCTTTGACTGAGCCTATGCCTACAAGTCTAAGTCCTACTTGGTGGTGCAATTGAGTGTGAACCCTAAAAAGTAGATAGTCTCTCTATTACTGGTTGTGAGGTTGTCCTGTCAAATTTGGCAAAGGAGCTTCAGATTCACCTGTGGAGTCACTATTTTCATCACATGTTCCATCTCGGATTCATTAAATAGTTTACTGAAATAGAGGAGAGCATAACGAGATTGTGGAGTTTACGTTCGATCACAAAATATGTGCACCACAACAAGGATCAGCTTAATGCAGGTCGTCAACTTCATCTACCAAGAGGTGAACTCTTCCAAGTCCCGAAGAATGACAAGGACTAGTCACAATACCACAACTTCAAGACGAAAAATTTAGTATTTTACATAGAGTTTTATTGAATTGAATCAAGTGGCCTCAAGTTACTAGTAGAGTCTATTTTAAGTCGAATGAAAAGGTCTCAGTGAATTGGTAGACATTGAGGTGCCAAGCCATATACATACATGGAGTAGGGCAACCAATTGAATATTGATAATATTATTGAGTACCTGCATAGCTTGCTAGTTTACTTATCCATGGTAATTGTGTGATGAAGTTAAGGGTGAAATCATAAGAGAAGGGAGTGAATCCTTCTCTTCTACTCTCTTAGGTTCGAGGTTGGCCTGCATGAAAAGAGATTAGTTTTCCACCAAATTATTGTGTTCAAGAATTTTTCATAATATGGATGATAATGTTATTACATGAAGCACATGATTTATTAGGAAAGTAAATCTAACTCACAGACCATAATGAACTCATATAAAAGAACATGTGCCAATCTCTTAATTACCAAATGCTTTAGGCATCCTTTTGACACTAACCTTCTAAGCAAGAAGCAAGCTAGTGCATTCATCTGCACTAGGTAAGAAGTCACCATAGAGCTGCCAAAAGTTGCTTTCCACGTCAAATGCCAACAAAAGAAGGCAGGCTAACCTCAGATCCCAGTCTGTCTGAAATAAATTACTTAAAATGAGAAATTGCTATTGATGCAAAACCAAAAGAAGGTAACACGTTGCAAATTTCAAATAACTGTGTTCAAGTTTTCTATAAAGAAAGAAGTGTAGACAGAATCGGTATGGAAAAGGATCATAAAAAATTAAAACCTTCAGCTTGCAACAGGATGTAGAAGTCCATTTCTTGAAGAGGGAGGGAGGGGGTAAAGTGTTGGAAGGGGTCGCTGAAACAAATTATAGTTGCAAAGGAACTAAGATATATCTAAAAGCTTTTGCAAATATATACGAGATTAAGATTTATTTAAAGCAAGCAACTAAGCAAGATATAGAAGCCCTATAAGGTAAGACCAATTGTGACATTGTCTCATCAACCTCACAATTATGATGAAAAATAATATGACTAAAGCACACAGCAGCATAATATACACACCTCCCCACCACCCAACCCCTCATGTATGGTTTCCTCTCATGCATACAGAGAAAAATACATGAAAACACCAAAAAACTACTTCAGACGAGGTTTAAAAAGTATGACCTGAAATCTGGTTCTTTATACCGGATTGGAAGCCACTTTCACCTAAAATTGCAAGCTTTCAGCTTGTGAGGAGATAATGTAGCCAAGACAAAAATGCAGTTATTCTTCCTACAATCTTATTGTTAAAAGTTCAATTTCAAGTCAAAATACTTCATCATAAACTTGGTTGTAATGCATTGCGTAAGAAGTATTAGATCTATATCCAGGGTGAATATCGATAACTCTAAGGTCTTGCAATTTCAGGTTCATTGGTTAAACTTCATATAATATGCAAATAGATCGAGCTCAATTACGAATTTATATCATATTTCATCAATTAAACAGGGTAGAGAGGAATAAGTACGGGCTTCCCTTACCTCTGGATTTGTCGAGCTGATGATATCAAATATAGGATGACCAACTGGCACTATGTCTGGAAAAAACATCCATGGTAGCTTCTGACTTATGGTCAACATCAACTCTAGCGGAATCTCCATGATCATCTGCAGAATATACGTAAAAGTCTTAGCATACCATATTAAACAACAAAGGTAGAATGAGATAAGAACATGCACAATGTATGAGTATGTTGCATTGTGTGCACACATGCACTAATTGACACACACATGCACCAATTGTACAGAAGAGTCTAAATGCTGAATTAGGCACCTTATGCTAGTATGAATAGGTGCTTTCATAGAGTTTGTTGAACTCCAAGATTTGCCAATATCTTGGTAAAGATGCCTCACTGCCCCAGCAACAAAGACCATTAGCTAAATACACCTCCATAATTCTATTGCTAGTATATGACCTCCATCACTGGAGCAATGATCTTTTTGTATTCTATCAGAGAGATTTTTTCCAGGAATGACTGGTTTTCAAAATATTTTACTTGAAAGACACTTGAGCTACTATGTACTGATCATCATACAATTAACATGTGACAAGTTGCTTGAATAGTGGTGCACACAACCTTTTATTGAATGCTTTATATTGAACCTCATCCTGTCGACAGCATCCTTCGTCATTGAAACCTAGCAACCTGTTGGTACCCCGCTAACATCACTACAATTTTTTTCCATTGTAACAGTCCAGAATTAAGTTCTTGATATGCCAAACATCATCTTCCTTTTTTTTCCCATTGTAACACTGTCCACAAAGAAAATCTTGATATTCCAAAAGACAAACACAAATCTGACGGACAACGTTGTTGCTGATAATAACTTGCAAGGATGGACATGTAGAACCAAGTGCACTAAGAAGATGATGTCAGTTGATATTTTATTTTTTTCTCTTTTTGAATATTAACATGTAAATGCTCTACAGCACTTTGAAAATATACATGATTTGGAGGTACAAAAAACAATAAACTAGTTTGCCTAAGAATTCTAATGTAACTTCTTTGGTTGTTCATTTCTCCTTTATAATCTTTGTGCTACAAAGATGGAGTCAGAACATTGAAGAGGAAGATAAGCGTACTCAGCAAACAACTCTTGCTCCTAGTCTCCAACAACAAACTACACTCTTCAAACCCTCTAACCTCTCCACGCCATTCTTTCTCCACTTTTCCTACCTCCATGTTCTCCCTAAACAAGCTCAATTTCCAGACTATTAGACCCATTGATGTCGATATTACCAGTGACAACAAGCTAGTCCCGATACGATTAAAGAAAACCACAACTAAGCACTAACATACTCAGGAGAACAAATTGTGCTGCATATTTGAAGTTGTTTTGCATATTTGAAGCACATCCTCATGTAGCAATTTGCATACAACATCAAAACTTACATACCAGAGTTACAGGATTAGTATAATCGGGAAAGAAAAGTTAGAAACTTGACATAAGAATTAAAGACCTCTTCAGCTAATTGATATAAATAGAATCAAATGTTTTCTTTGCAACTACACTAATTTTGACAAAGTACTCCAAGTAATATATTAACTAAAAAACCAACTTACTCTGGCTCTTTTGAGAGGTTCAACATCCTTTGTAGCATACACCCCGAACCCATTTGGTCCCTCCATGAACTCCACCCCGTAAGCCCGAACACTCCTCACATACCCAATTTTATAAAAATCAGGATCCGCAGGCTCCAACTGCCCAAGCAAAACTCAAACTCGCATCAATAAACCCAAATCAAAACAGGTTTTAAGTAATCATATAAACTCGGAAGACAAATTTCGGCATGAAGAGGATAATCCGCGTTTAAATGGAATAACCTCTAGTAAAGTTTAAATATGTCAACCTTCAATTATAGAAATCTTGTAAAAAAAATACTTTCTAGTGCAGGTGATGATAATTCAATGCAAGATTTTCTTTATGAACAATGTAGACCCGGCCATATGTAACTATCAGCAACAACCTAGAAACTTCATCTTTTTTTAAAACTTAATAGAAAAAAAAAAAAAAAAAAATTAGACCTGAATTAAAATGGGTTTTGAATAAAGATGTAAACTTTACATGTAGAAATAGCCACAGGTGATAATATCTTTAATAACACGGTGGTTATATGTAAAATTCCAATTACACTGCCAAAATTGAAATGAGTTTTTAACAAAGTTACCAACTTTATACCTCTGAAGGAGTGGATTCCACCTGTGGAGGATCAAAGAGTCTGAATTCAGAGAGAGGAGAGGTGGGGGAAGTAGAAGAAGAAGTAGTTGAAGCCCTAATTTGAGGAAAGATCCCATCTTTCTTCTTGTAATGTAGTGGGGAAGTGAGGGGAAAGTGAGGCAAAGTGGAAGTGGAGTTGCAGAAGAAGGAGGGAACTCCCAAATAGAGAGAAGAAGTAGAAGCCATTAGAGGAGGAGGAAGAAAGAAGAAACGTAATCTGCTGCTTTAAAGAATGGCGCCACCTCAAAAAAAGGGTTTTTCTAAGGGCACCACACTTTTTACTTGGGGCTAGCCCAAAAATGTTCAAAAAAAATTACAAGTTTGCCATCCATTTTTTTACTTGGGACTAGTCCAATTTTTTCCAGCAAGTAGGACTGCCAGCAAGTTGGCAGTCCTAACATTATGTTAGGACTGTCAGCATGTTGGTAGTCCTAACACTGGCAGTCCTAGAACTGCCAGCAAGTTGGCAGTCCTAACACATATGTTAGGACTGCCATGTTAGGACTGCCAACAAGTTGGCAGTCCTCGGAGAAGAAGAAGAAGAAGAAGAAGAAGAAGCAGCAGTAGTCCATCGAAGGTGATGGGGGCACTCCTCCGCCTAGCGTCCATCGTGCAGGAAAGGCACGTCCTGCAGATGCGGCAGAAAGAAGCAACTACAACGGCTGTCGTCGGGCCTGCCTGCCCGCTCTTATGGTACCGTCTCCTCATGGAGGCATTGCCAAGGTCTTCGATCCCTGTGTCGAACTTGAACCACTAGCTAGTCGATGCATTGCACCTCGAACAAAGATCACCTACGCCGAACCAGCACACCCGACATCCCAGACTCGAGCCACCGCAGCAGTCCATCGAAGGTGATGGGGGTCATCACATGGTCCTGCCAAATCCTTTTCCATCTGCTGGACCAGGAGCCGGTGGCGGCGCCGTGGCTAGAGAGGCGGCGCCGTGGTTGAGCTGGGACCAGGAGCCTCGGAGAAGAAGTCGAAGAAGAAGAAGAAGAAGAAGAAGAAGGAGAAGAAGAAGCGCATCGATGGTAGGAGAGGATGAGAGAATCGGAGGCGAGGAGGAGGTTGGTGTCGGTGAGGAGGGTGTCACGCCCCGCTCCCGCAGGAGCAATCGTCCTCGCTAAGGCGTGATGCCGCACGGGCCTAGGTTGCGCCCGTGCAAGGCTATGTCCAGAAACGGCCGATTCGAGCTAGGCCACAGAGTCGCACAGAGTGTCCCCATTTGCAGCGGAAAGTAAAATGAGCACAAATTGAAGCGAATTCAACTCTTTATTGATATTCAAGAAGTTTACAAGCGGCGCTAAGCCGATATTACAAATCGCTCAAGCTCTCTCTCTCTGAAACATAAAAGGCGTGCCAAGTAGCTTACAATATGGAATGATTCATGGCGATGTTCCGATACATTATGTCATGTATATGGTGCTCCAGCTCCTTGCAACGCTCCAAGGCTCCAGAGATAGCTCCGCGCCTTAGCACGTTCGAGAAAAGCTCCGCACCCGATGATGTCTCCTGCATCCTGCAAGCAGACTGTGGGGTTATCAGTACATTGTTATGCACTGGTGGGGAGGCTAGCTCGCCCACAATGCTATCATTACCATACACGTTCCATTTACTTTTGTGCACCGTCTATCATTCATTGTCTTTCTAATCTTGCCTTAGGATCAGTTTCATGGCATATTTCATAGCCTATCTCGTGTTGCCAAATTCAAGTGTCGCATGGAAATACATGCACGACTTACCCATACTTACCGTCCGGCCTTTCCTGTCCAAAGTAAACCAAGTTAGCCAACAATTCATAGGAAAATAACTTAACGTGATTCATGTGAACCTTCAATGTCAAGGGCGTGTCCCTGCCTCGAGTCCTAGCACGTCGTAGGCGTATTTTCTAACTCCTTTGCCGAAGTACTCTCGATTATCTGGTGTGTTATATTCAAGCCTGTTCAGAAGGCACTTTATTTAGTTAACTTAGACTACTTTGATTTTAATACAAGGACTTGCACGTGGATTGCCACCAGCAAAGCCCACTTAATCTATATGCATCGGTCGCTGGCATCACAAGCCAATTTGGATATGTCTTCCCCTTGGTAATTTCTCACCTATCATGGCGTACGGCTTGGTACACCCTGATAGTCTTTTGAAATACCCGGCCTTACGTCCACTGGTGGCCAAGCCCGCACTCAGGCAGCCCGTAAGCCATATTTTGATTTCCGTCCGGACCGGCACGTCCTTCACACTTTGACTGTGCCGCTGGAAATCCCTTATATCTCCCACCTCCCGTATACTAATGGATTGTCCACGGCCGTTTCGTTTTCTTTGTCATTTTAACTTAACGGCTGTCACCGAGCCGTAGGCTAACCCTTAGCCATAATGCGTTATCGACCAGGTTGGCGTCCGTATAGCGCGGGTAGCGAGCCCCGTTGCACGTGCCCGTCACACCTGTCGCTAACCATTCTTTCCTTCCTTATCTTTCATGTATTCTTTCTTTTCTTTCTTTCTTTCACTTGTTCGTTCGTTCATTGATTCATTCACGTATTCATTCATTCATTCGTTGATTCATTCATTCAAGCATTACGCAACTCCCAGTACGGGAGCCGCCTTGGCGACCCATCGGTCCTATAGTCTTTCAATGTTGCTAAACTCTACTCGGAACGACTATGTTGATAGTCTTCCCGTTTCATTGTTGTAAACCATTCATTGTTTCATTGTTTGAACGCATAAGGGACTTGAACGTAAGCTTGTGCCTTAGCACGAGCATGGAGCGCAGTACGAGAGTTCATATTTTTCTAAGTTCCTTTCCATATTCTATACAAGCATACAAGATGGGATTATTCCCTTAGCTAGGTGCGTTGAGTCATTTATTAGCATGCACGGTGTTATCGCCTAGCGATTCTCGTGATAGTGTCCGTATTGTTATGTGTCTAGGCTAAGCAAAGACGGGTTCATCGGAGCCACCCACCTTAGCGATGTTCGCATCGGCCGAGCGATACTCCGAACGCGCCTTTGAAAGTCTATGTCTGGATTCATCTTTGACGGGCCAATGTAAGTCTTGCATTGATTCTTCATTAGGTCGATGCCAACTCTTCGGGTCGACGGCTCGTTTGAGTCGTTGCACTTGCCGTTTGAATCGGCGTTCCGCTAGGACGGAGCGGGTCATTACATAATACACCACTCAAAACAAGTCTCGTCCTCGAGACTTCCTGAGTGCAGGTCATCCTACCATTCCTTAACTCGTGTCATCGTGTTTCATAGACAATTCTATCAAACGGCTCTATCGTTCGATAGCATCGAACGATGCTCGGTACCTTTCCAAGTTCCGTGTCGCATACATTTGGTCAATTTTATTGGATAACTTTTCATTCATTTTAGAGTTGATGGCACTTATTCAATTCAAGTGTTTCTTCGACTTGGTTACTTTTTCTTCGCATCATGGGACTGTAATCGTCGTACGAGGCACGTTGTAATTTGTCAAATGTGAGGGTCGTAGGCTGAGGCAAACTCACTTCCGTTTATGCGCATCGCAACACCCACTTGCAGCTGCATTCGAGTTCATCATATCGCTGAGTTTGGATCGTGCACGTATCTAAGACGTCCCCTGAATACGTACGTTTCAACCAAGCTTAGCGATTAGCGAAGTCGGACAAGCTACTCGTGATAGTTTTGATTTGCCGACCGTTTTGCTAACTTCGATTTAAAACCGAACTCATGTGCATCTCACTATCGTTTATCTCGGTCCTCGAGATGATTCGATTCGCTTCTCAAGCGCTCTTGTCAATGAAATCAATACGATTTCTTCTTAGCGGGGTCGACCAAGTCTAAGAAATTTTCGTCCGATTCAAGACCAAGTATTGTACTATCATCGAGTCCGTCTTCCTATCAATGATTCAATTCGTTATCCCAACTTTACTTACGCATCATCCATTTCTATTATTCAATTCGTTTGGGGCCAATCTCATCGTTGTTCACGCACATCCCCAGTTCCACGTCCTACTCTAAGTCTTGTTGCCCCAAGTCTATCCTCCGTCCAGACGATAACGTAAATGCCATTGCACAGGTTCGATCACTCGACATAGGGTCGTCCGCCTATCCGCTAGGTCAGCTCATAAGGTCATAGTTACAAGTCAAGTCCGTGGCTCATCGTGCAAGGTCATTGCACGACGCTCGCCCCAAGTCCTATGGTCAAACCATTTGTTCGTTTGTACGGGAGTTTCTACCCAAGTTCGTTTCCCTCAAATTTCTAAACATCAAGCAGCGTTCACCCTATTTGCATCAACATATTCTCCGTTCCAAGTTCGAGCTCGTTTAGGAAAGTCATCCTACGATAGGTTGTCCTCAATCAAATCGTGCGTCCGCAATAACAATTATCGTAGTCTATCTCTTCAAGTATGTTTGATACAATCCACCGATCCAATTCACGTAGTCGATCACAAGGTCGTCTAGCTTTGCAATATGTCGCGCCCCGATCTCACACAAGTCTGATTATCCACGGCGGACATGAATCACCATGTCAACATTTTCACAGAATAATCGTCCTCATCGGGACGTAACTCTTGCGTTGCGTCTAGACTTGCTCATTTTCGATGTGCGGATTGGGTCTACTCAATCCTCAAGTTTTCTCATTCTTCAATCGCAAGTCCTAACAATCCTCGAATTCACCTTCGCTTCAAACCACAAGTCGAAACAATCAAAATTGCCATGTCATGATATTTTGAGTTCGACCATTCCCGCTGGACATGAATCACCATGCCAACGCTCACGCGGAATGATCGTCCCAAATCCGACGTGACGTATGTGCGAGGCTGGAGTTGCGCTCGCGCAAGACAAGATCGTTGTCGTTGTGGTTATCACCGAACAATCAAGTCACTTTCCTCTCCATCCAACATTCATTTCTATCCAATCCCCAACATAGCATCCTTCAAAACAATAACTTCTAACACGGTCATCATTCATCGAATCAGAGTACTCCCGAGTTATCGTACATCGATCTTTGATACGCCTCAATACGATCGATGATGAACATAACCTGACGATCTTCTTTTTGCAACGAATTCCGAGTCGTGCAACTTAATTCCTCAATTCACATTGTCTCGTGCTAACTCTTCATTGAGCAACATCTATTCCAAATCCTTAGTCCTTCTCGTATCTTCAAACCAACATTTCCTATGCACGCTATCTTCCGATCGTGCTATCTTCGATCTCGTCCATGGGTATTTCACCTCAACTCAAGTTTCAATCCCTTTGACTAAATTCAAATTGCATGCACGATCTTCTATGTTTCCTCGACCAAGACCTCCATTTGTTTCATCGTTCCGACTCTCTATTCAATCGTTTCGTAATTCGCACTACGCATCCTTAATTCGTCTGAACGATATCTCGTCTGAGACTGTCGAAGTCAAAACCAACTAAGCGTTACTCGTTCTAAGGCTTTGTGCGATATCATCGCTTGCCGACATACTCGCACTATCCGTAAATCCTTTAGTCTCGCTCGAACAATCTCTATGTCGTCCATGCACCACTCAGGGTTCAAGTCACTCGACTAGTCGTCGACACTCGCTCTTATTCTTTCTCAAAGCTATCACATACACCACTCGGGTTCAAGTCATTCTACAAATCCTCCAAGGATCATTCGATTCCCAATCGATGTGTTCAATCGCGCGTTCGTCCATTCCTCAAAGTCTAAGAACCATTTCTTGTGTTCGCTTTAGCGTTGATCAAGTAGCGTTTATATCGACATACGTTCTAAGTCTCACTTATTCTCGTCCGAGCGATAGTCGATCTCGCTCGCAAACTCGTTCGCACCAGAAAGTCTAGGTGCGCGGTACTCGGCACAACTTAGCCGAAAGGCTGCGTGCATAACCATCCCATTTGAACTATACTCCAGTCTCGTGTACTCGTTTGCTATTGTCAGCGTAAGGTTATTCAAGCACGCCTTGCGTTTGCTAACTTTTAACTTTTAGCATTTTCGTTTCCTTTCGACTTGAGTCCGTCGTGGTTTGGCACAAAGGCCTTCGCCTATCGATCCCGTTAAACCGAGTACATATACGAGCTTTTGAAAATATTAGACTTATTGTATGGTACATCCCAAGGCACAACGAGAGAGAGCGTATACTTTCTTTGTTTCCAACCGAGCTTTCAAAACTGAGAGAATCGAAATGAAGTCCATTGACGTAAAGCCATGCTCTGATACCAATCTGTCACGCCCCGCTCCCGCAGGAGCGATCGTCCTCGCTAAGGCGTGATGCCGCACGGGCCTAGGTTGCGCCCGTGCAAGGCTATGTCCAGAAACGGCCGATTCGAGCTAGGCCACAGAGTCGCACAGAGTGTCCCCATTTGCAGCGGAAAGTAAAATGAACACAAATTGAAACGAATTCAACTCTTTATTGATATTCAAGAAGTTTACAAGCGGCGCTAGGCCGATATTACAAATCGCTCAAGCTCTCTCTCTCTCTGAAACATAAAAGGCGTGCCAAGTGGCTTACAACATGGAATGATTCATGGCGATGTTCCGATACATTATGTCCTGTATATGGTGCTCCAGCTTCTTGCAACGCTCCAAGGCTCCAGAGATAGCTCCGCGCCTTAGCACGTTCGAGGGAAGCTCCGCACCCGATGATGTCTCCTGCATCCTGCAAGCAGACTGTGGGGTTATCAGTACATTGTTATGCACTGGTGGAGAGGCTAGCTCGCCCACAACGCTATCATTACCATACATGTTCCATTTACTTTTGTGCACCGTCTATCATTCATTGTCTTTCTAATCTTGCCTTAGGATCAGTTTCATGGCATAATTCATAGCCTATCTCGTGTTGCCAAATTCAAGTGTCGTATGGAAATACATGCACGACTTACCCATACTTACCGTCCGGCCTTTCCTGTCCAAAGTAAACCAAGTTAGCCAACAATTCATAGGAAAATAACTTAACGTGATTCATGTGAACTTTTAATGTCAAGGACGTGTCCCTGCCTCGGGTCCTAGCACGTCGTAGGCGTATTTTCTAACTCCTTTGCCGAAGTACTCTCGATTATCTGGTGTGTTATATTCAAGCCTGTTCAGAAGGCACTTTATTTAGCTAACTTAGACTACTTTGATTTCAATGCAAGGACTTGCACGTGGATTGCCACCAGCAAAGTCCACTTAATCTATATGCATCGGTCGCTGGCATCACAAGCCAATTTGGACATGTCTTTCCCTTGGTAATTTTTCACCTATCATGGCGTGCGGCTTGGTACACCCTGATAGTCTTTTGAAATACCCGACCTTACGTCCCCTGGTGGCCAAGCCCGCACTCAGGCAGCCCGTAAGCCATATTTTGATTTCCGTCCGGACCGGCACGTCCTTCACACTTTGACTGTGCCACTGGAAATCCCTTATATCTCCCACCTCCCGTATACTAATGGATTGTCCACGACCATTTCGTTTTCTTTGTCATTTTAACTTAACGGCTGTCACCGAGCCGTAGGCTAACCCTTAGCCATAATGCGTTATCGACCAGGTTGGCGTCCGTATAGCGCGGGTAGTGAGCCCCGTTGCACGTGCCCGTCACACCTGTCGCTAACCATTCTTTCCTTTCTTATCTTTCATGTATTCTTTCTTTCTTTCACTTGTTCGTTCGTTCATTGATTCATTCACGTATTCATTCATTCATTCGTTGATTCATTCATTCAAGCATTATGCAACTCCCAGTGCGGGAGCCGCCTTGGCGACCCATCGGTCCCATAGTCTTTCAATGTTGCTAAACTCTACTCGGAACGACTATGTTGATAGTCTTCCCGTTTCATTATTGTAAACCATTCATTATTTCATTGTTTGAACGCATAAGGGACTTGAACGTAAGCTTGTGCCTTAGCACGAGCATGGAGCGTAGTGCGAGAGTTCACATTTTTCCAAGTTCCTTTCCATATTCTATATAAGCATACAAGATGGGATTATTCCCTTAGCTAGGTGCGTTGAGTCATTTATTAGCATGCGCGGTGTTATCGCCTAGCGATTCTCGTGATAGTGTCCGTATTGTTATGTGTCTAGGCTAAGCAAAGACGGGTTCATCGGAGCCACCCACCTTAGCGATGTTCGCATCGGCCGAGCGATACTCCGAACGCGCCTTTGAAAGTCTATGTCTGGATTCATCTTTGACGGGCCAATGTAAGTCTTGCATCGAATCTTCATCAGGTCGATGCCAACTCTTCGGGTCGACGGCTCGTTTGAGTCGTTGCACTTGCCGTTTGAATCGGCGTTCCACTAGGACGGAGCGGGTCATTACAGAGGGCGACACGGGGCAAGGGAGAGAGGGGCGGGAAGGGGAAGGGGATGCGGGTGGTTTGTCCGGAGGAGGAGGAGGAGAGATGAGAGAGAAAAACCCTAATATTGGGCTGTCCCCAAGTAATTTTTGGGCTGTCTCCAGTAAAAGTTTCTCAAACTTGGGCTGTCCCCTAGTAAGTGATAGCCCTAGTAATTTTTGGGGTACCCTTAGAAAACCCCAAAAAAATAGCAGCTTTCAAACTAGGGTTCGACATTTTTACCCGAAACCCGGATGAGATCCGGAACCCGTTCCTTTTGCCCGATACCCGTTCCTTCTACCCAATAAAATCCCAACCCAAAAGATCATCAAAACAATTAATATATAGCTTGGTGATAATTGCTTTTTTTGTCATGCATATCAGATTAGTATCATCTGCAATTCTCCTTCCCTCTTATTATCTATAATATAAAGCACAGTGAGTTTTTGGTCCGACCCATGTGCTTTGGTTCAACGATGATGGAAGGACTAAATTGCCCCTCTCTTAGGAGGTCCCATCTTGGGTGCGGAGCAACCGGTTGTTCCAACGGCACCCCCGCCTCCAGCTCCTCTTGCACCGCCCCTCCCTCCGCCGCCTCCGCTCCATCCTCGCCCACGCCGTCGTCGCCGGCCTCTTCCGCAACCCCTTCGTCGCAAGCAGCCTCCTCCACCGCACCACCGACCCTTCCTTCGCCGCCTCTCTCTTCTTCGCCATGACCAACCCCAACCCCTTCTCCTTCAACACCGCTACCGCCATCTCCGCCGACCCACTCTCCATCTACTCCCAAATGCTCCGTCGCCGTGTCCCTCCCGACTCCCACACCTTCTCTTCCTTGCTCAACACCACTACTGCCACCGCCGCCACCAGGTCGCTCCACGCAAATGCCCTCCTCCTCGGATTCTGGTCCGAGCAGACCGTCCTGCTCACCGCCTGCTTCCGACGTGGCTCTGCCGACCACGTCCTACCGGTGTTCGACGGAATGCCGCACAGGGACGTTGTCTCCTGGACCGCCGCCGTCTCGGGTCTCACCGCCCTCGGACGCCCACGACGCCCATGCACGTCTTCGCCTCCACGCTGCCCCGAACGCCGCCACCATGGTCTTTGCCGTGTCCGCCTCCGTCGGGCTCGAGTCCCTGGTGCTGGCCCAGTACCTGGGGCGAATAAAGCTTTGAGCAACGGTGGTTCATTCACCCCAGCATCTCATTCTCGCCTGTCATCGCTGCTGTTGCCTTTTACAGTAACTTCTTTTTAGAAGCTCTACTGCCGATAGTTGCCTTTTACAGTAACTTCTTTTTAGAAGCTCTACTGCCGATAGTTGCTTGCATAAAGTCTCTTTAGATTTTTTGTGTATTACGTAGAATCTTTTTAGATCCTCGTAATTCAGAATCCTCCAGGATCTCTGTTGCACATCTTCTTTAAGGTGTTGTATTTGAAACGTTGTCTGTACAATTGTTTCAGTTTCAGAATTTTCTATCGAAAATTGTGCCTCGGTACTAACAATCTCAAAGCTCTATCGAGAAGATGGATAACTCTCGTGCTTCGCTCATCGATACCGGCTTTAACAAGTTGGAGAAATTCGATGGCGAATACTTCCAAATATGGAAACGAAAGGTCACTTTAAATCTTCAACTCGTGAATGTTAATCACGTGCTGTCAGAAGAAGAACCGATCGTTCCAATCACTGGATCTGCTGCGGCTGTGGCCGCTGCTACGACCAAGCAAGCGAAGTAGAAGAGAGAAAACAGTATATGTAAACTACTGATACTCAATTCCATGGAAGACTCTCTGGCAAAGTCCTACTCCAAGAAGACATCTGCCAAAGAGATATGGGACTCCTTGGGAAAGCTCTAAGAAGATGAAGAGAACCGGTCCAAGATCTTCATGGTAGAAAAATACCACAAGTGGACCTTCGAAGACAAGAAGGCGATGCTGCCCCAAGTGAAGGAGTTTCTGAAGTTGCGTCAGAAACTAGAAGACGAGAACATGCCCCTCGTCGACAAGTTTGTCGTTGGAGGGATCGTCGCAAAACTTCCAGCAGGATGGAGCAACTTCTATGCAAGGATGCATTGAAAGAAGATGGAAATTAGCTTGGAAGATTTCTTGCAAGAGATCCATGTTGAGGACAAGATGCACTCTCAACAGAAGATGGATACTCTGTCCCAGCAACTGGCAAAGGCAAATCTGGTCCAAACCAGAGAGTACCAGGGAAAGCAGGCTGCTTCTCATCGCAAAAAGAAGGACTTCACGAATCTGAAAGTGAAGGGTCCTGCTTTCAAGCAGCAGAAGTCCAAGTCCCATGTGACTTGCTTCAATTGTGGCAAGAAGGGCCACTACAAATCCGAATGCAAGTCCAAGCCCAAAGAACAAGGTGTGCCTAGTAAGGTTTCTATGGTTACTAATCTAGTTGCCATGATAGCACAGATTGCAACTGTGGGGGCTGACTTGGACTGGTGGATAGACACTGGTGCGACCTGCCATGTCTGTTCAGACAAGGACTGGTTCGTCTCTTATGAGCCAACTTCAGAGAAGGTCATAATGACAAACCAGGCACAAGCTGAAGTACTGGAGATCGGGACGGTGGAGCTGAAACTCACATCGGGGAACACTCTGACGCTTCAAGGTGTGAAGCATGTTCCAGTAATTGCTAAGAACCTGATCTCTGGAAGTCTGCTCTGCAACGCAGGCTTGAGGATGGACATCAATGCTGGCCAGTTGGTGATGTCCAAGAATGGTACATTCTTCGAGAAAGCTTTCCAAACTGAAGGAATGTACAAAATTCAGCTTGTTGTAACCCAGCATGATAATATAAATGCAATCACTTTTTCGGATTATTCTCTTGAGTTGTGGTATAATAGGCTAGGTCATGTTCATTGTAAAAGGATTAACAGAATGTCTAGTCTAGGACTTATCTTCAAGTGTGGGGGTAAGGTAGAGAAATGCGAAGTATGTGCTCAGACAAAGATCACTAGGAAACCCTTTCACAGGGTCCATCGAAGCACAGATCTTCTGGAGTTGGTTCACTCAGATATCTGTGACTTCAAACAATTCTCTACAAAGGCCTTATTACTTTCATCGATGACTTCTCAAAGTATGCTTTTGTCTACTTGCTCAAGTCTAAAGACGAAGCATTTGAGAAGTTCAAGGAGTTCAGGGCCGAGGCTGAGCGGCAAACTGGAAACAACTCAAGAGGTTAAGGAGTGATCGAGGCGGGGAGTATCGGTCTCATGAATTCTTATCATTCTGCAAAGAATATGGAATCATCAATGAGACGACGGCTCCGTACTCTCCTCAATCCAACGGAGTAGCAGAAAGGAAGAACAGAACGTTGACAGAGATGATGAACTCCATACTGTTGACTGCGGGTCTTCCAAAGTGCTACTGGGGAGAAGCTGCACTAACGGCAACGTTCATTCTGAACAGAGTGCCATATGCAACTTTCGACATAACTCCTCATGAACTCTGGTTCAAAGTCAGACCTAACTTGAATGTCATTCGAGTGTGGGGGTGTCTGGCTTATGTGAAGCTTCCGGATCTGAAGATTCAGAAGCTGGGGACAAGGACTACGAAGGCGATCTTCTTGGGGTATGCCGAGAAGAGTGATGCTCGGAGATTCCTTGATATCGAGTCAAACCATATCATTGAATCTCGCGATGCTGAATACTTTGAAGACAAGTTTGCAAAACACAAGAATGTTGTTCTCGCGGATCTTCCGGAGAATGATGAGGGTACAAAGCAGACAGAAGTCTTTAATGAACCAGTAGTCCTAGATGAAGCTGTCGTCAAGGAGACACCAGCTGAACCAGAACTCGCTGAGCCGTCATCTAAGCGAACGAGGAGGCCGAAAGACTTCAGAGATGACTTCGTCACCTATCATGTGGAAGCAGATCCGCTTACCTATGATGAGGCGATGAAGACCAGAGATGCTGTATTCTGGAAGGAGACGATAGACAACGAGATTAACTCAATCACCTCCAACAACACATGGGTATTGGTTGACCTGCCAGAAGGAGTAAGACCCATCGGATGCAAATGGATCTTCAAGAAGAAGATGAAAGCAGATGGAACCATTGACAAGTTCAAGGCCAGGCTAGTGGCTAAGGGGTTTGCTCAGAAGCAGGGGATCGACTACTTTGACACTTATACTCCAGTAGCTCGGATGACAACCATCAGATTGTTAATTACTCTAGCAGCAATACACAAGCTGGTGATACATCAGATGGATGTGAAAACGGCATTCCTTAATGGCGAGCTGACCGAAGAGATCTACATGCAACAACCAGAAGGTTTTGTCGTCAGAGGTCTGGAAGACAAAGTCTGCAAGTTGATGAAGTCTCTGTATGGTTTGAAACAAGCTCCCAAAATATGGCATGAGAAGTTTGACAAGGTGATAAGGTCAAATGGCTACAGGGTCAGTAAAACAGACAAGTGTGTCTATACGAAGTTTGCTGACGGAAGAGGAGTAATCGTTTGTCTTTACGTGGACGACATGCTAATCCTAGGTACGGATTTAAGCTGCATCACAGAGACAAAGAAATTCCTCTCGACCAAGTTCAGTATGAAGGACTTGGGGGATGTCGACGTAATCTTGGGGCTCAAGATCATCCGGACAGGCACTGGAATAGCGCTGTCACAATCTCATTATATTGAAAAGATACTCACTCGCTACGGGTATCAAGATCTTCCTATAATTGATACACCGTACCGGAGTGATCAGAAGCTGGAGCCAAGTTCGAGGAAAAGCGTCAGGCAATTGGAGTACGCTAGCGTCATCGGAAGCTTGATGTACGCTACTACTGCCATAAGGCCTGACATAGCTTTTGCCGTGGGAATGCTGAGTCAGTTCACTAGCAATCCAGACGTTGAGCACTGGAAAGCTGTGAAGCGTGTTATGAGATATCTCAAGAAAACTCAGACATATGCACTTTTCTACAGCGGAGATCCGTCAGTAGTGGAAGGCTTCAGTGATGCTAGCTGGTGTTCAGATATGGAGAGCGAGTATTCCACAGGTGGATTCGTATTCGCCATGGGCGGAGCTGCTATATCATAGAAGTTGAAGAAGCAGACTATATTATCTCGTTCCTCCATGGAATCTGAATTCTTTGCATTGGATGCTGCTGCAGATGAAGTAGAGTGGCTTCGGAAGCTCATGTATGATCTTCCGGTGGTTGGGGCTCAGATACCGGCAATACCGATATACTGTGACAACCAGGCGGCAGCAGCAGTGGCATCAAATGAACTCTTCAACGGGAAGAAGAGGACGGTGCGGTTGAAGCACAGAGCAGTGAACGATCTCATCAAAAGGGGCGTCATTGCAGTAATCGATGTTCGAAGTCAGGAGAACCTGGCGGATCCGTTCACGAAGGGCCTCAAACGCCAGCTGGTCGAGGACACAGCAAGGAAGATGGGTTTGAAGGCATTCTAATACTGTGTCATTGTAATCCTATCAATAAGATTTATGTTATTGGTTCAAAGAGAAATCTACCAGACATCTAACTTTTGATTCAAGGGAGGACCGTTGACTGGCAAAATATTAGTTAACAGTGGGTACTTGTTCTGAGGAACATGGAAGGGTTACGGACCCATAACCACTGTTGTCTACTATGTATTTCTTGCGGAAAATTGATCATGTGGGAAGGATGGCTTAATGCCTTAATGAGTTCTCAGACTGTGTGAAGGTCTGTTATGCTTTGCAGGAAGCATGATGGCGCAATAACCACAAAGGAGTATTACAACTCCATGCTACAGTGGGGTGACTCCACCATGAGGTTCTCAGGTAGGGGTAATGCCTCGGCTTTGTTAGCCAAGTCACAGGCGGCGTAGCACCGCATATAGGCAGGTAGCCTAATATTGTATAATCGTAATAAAGAGAGGTAGACAGCACTACAAAGAGGACGATGTCCTCATGTTACAGTGGCATGACACCACGAAGAGGTACCAGGTAGGGTAAAGCCTCGGCTTTGCGAGCCATGTCTTAGCGGCGTAACACCGCACGGAAGCGCAAGGCTTCATGCTGGGTAGTTTGGCACTACAAGGAGGCCTGTGACCTCATGCTACAGTAGTATGACACTACGATGAGGTACCCAGGTGGGGTAAAGCCTCGGCTTTAAGCCATGTCATAGCGGCGTAGTACCGCAAAGAAGCGCAATGCTTCATGCCATGACTCTTTATAAAGAACTCACCTATAGTGTATGGACAGAGATATCAGGTCGTCTCTTGAGGGTAAACTTGTAGACGCCCAAAAAATTATACACTGAAACCAGGCTGGCACAAGGCCTTCAATGTGCAGCCAGAAGCACAGTTGATGTCATTATGTGAGTAGAAAGAATTGCAGGTATGGTGTAGAATTCAAGGCTTAGTCCATTCTTGTATCATGTTATTATTTAACCTATGCGGGAAGATTCAAGTCGTAGCGACATCTCTCCTAATGCATGATGGGCAGTCACTGTGAGGAACGCTCAACCCATATATTGAGATATGTGGGAGATTGTTGGTGTTTTGCCTTTGGACTAGAAAAGATAGTCCCACATCGGCTACACCAAATGGTGAGTATCTCAATATAATGCATTGCTTGTGTTGAGGTGTGCACATGAGGTGTAGTGGGGCACAAGTTTGTGCCATGTGGGAGTATTTTCCTAGAAGGAAAAAGGATTAAATCCAACAAGGAAGCAAGTTAATTTTTGTTGTGCGGACTAAGACTCGGACACGGACTCCAGGATGTCTCGTGCATGCACGGGAGTGTTCGGGGGGTAGGCGTGGACTGACACACTTCTATGCTGATTGTGGGATGATCTAAAATATCAAACTCTATTTTTGAGTATTGGTATTTTAGTCCCACATCGGATAGGAGAAGAGGTGAAGTCTCAACTCCACTCTATAAATAGAGCCCCTTGGCCTCCTTTGAAAGATGCACCAAGAAGAGAGTAAAGGGAGTCTGTAAAGTCCAGGAAGCCCGTTCAAGTCTCAAATATTGACTTACGAGCGTTCCAGAAGTTCTTCGTGAACTTGCTGGTTCCTGGAAGCTGTTCGTGCTCGTGTGGGGAGAATAAAGCTTTGAGCAACGGTGGTTCATTCACCCCAGCATCTCATTCTCGCCTGTCATCGCTGCTGTTGCCTTTTACAGTAACTTCTTTTTAGAAGCTCTACTGCCGATAGTTGCCTTTTACAGTAACTTCTTTTTAGAAGCTCTACTGCCGATAGTTGCTTGCACAAAGTCTCTTTAGATTTTTTGTCTATTATGTAGAATCTTTTTAGATCCTCGTAATTCAGAATCCTCCAGGATCTCTGTTGCACATCTTCCTTAAGGTGTTGCATTTGAAACGTTGTCTGTGCAATTGTTTCAGTTTCAGAATTTTCCATCAAAAATTGTGCCTCGGCACTAACACAACTTTGATTTCTTCGTCAAGTTCCTGCGGTTTGAAGTGCTACTACCGGATGAGGAGTTCCATTGTATCCTGGATGGCTAAATCATCATTCAACCTTAAGTACATGTGTGGGACGAATATTGTCTTAAGAACATTGAATCAAGTTCAAACCTCGGTCTCGGTCAGATTCTATAAATTTCAGTTTCTAGAATACAGATCGAATAAGAGTCTATACATTTTTCTTTTTTCTTGTTGACATACATGTTTGTTCTCTTTGTGATCTTCCCTAGCTAGTTATTTATCATTCAAAGCTGGATTAAAATAATTTTGATAAATTATCTTATTTTAATAAATTATTCTAATAATATAATAATACATATTAATTAATTATCTAATTAAATTTATAGTTAATTATTAATATTATATTTAAATATTTTTTATTTCTATTAATTAAATATCCTTACAACTTATAGTTTTTAGTGTAAAAGTTTGTTAAAAATATTCGATTAATTATTTAAGTAAGTATTTAATTATGACCCTAAGTATTTATAATAATATATAATTGTGTAGTAGTTATTCCAGACATTAGTAAAATAATTAACCATATTATTATCTAATTATTAAATAAGAGCTAGTTAATTATCTTAAATATTAATGAAGTATCTTTTTTGCTAACTTTATTATACTAACACCATAACTTATTATACTAACACCTTAATTGTAATTAAGAATAAAAAGTTTATATTAAAATGCTAACTAAATATTAATTAATTATCGATTAGTCTTTAGTAGCTTTAATATAAAACATTTAAACCCTCTCCACATCCAAATGTAAATTAATTATTCAATACTAGTTATTTGGACAACAAATAATTATTAAAAAATAATGATTATTTTTAGTATTAACTAATTATCTATATAGAGGAAGAATAGTAAAAAATATTTAAAAACCCCAAATCCATAAGTTTCAATGTTTCATCTCACATTTAGTAAAAGAGCATGTGGATGGAGCTCATATTTTAAGCCACCAGTAACTGCAAAGCCGTCATTACTTTAACTTCTCAACTTAGTTTCCATCTGCAAAGCCATCGTTACTTTCACTTTCAATATTAAGTTATTGCTACTACAATTCATATCTATAATCTAATTTTTGGATTATTTTGTATAAGGGTACTAGATTTAGGATCTAAATAGACTTTGCATACCGGATTTGTCCATTTTAGACTTTGAATTCTCGAATTTTTTTAGTGACATATTTTAGTGACGAAATTGGACTTTCAGTAACAAAATATTGAATCTTTTTATGACAAATGTTCGTCACTAAAATGTGTGACTAAAAAGTTCGAGTACCTAAAGTCTAAAACGGATAAACCCAGTACCTAAAGTCTAATTAGGTATACCCTTTTACAAAAAAATTATTATTTTTTTCTTTGTCTGCATATTAATTCATTTTTATATAAACATTGTCAAGGATATGAATTAACATCTTCTATAACTTTTCATCGACTTTTATAAATTTAATTAATTAATTGCTTTAATATATTTTTTGCAGCAATGATGAAAATGTTTATAGTGACGATGACGTTTGGATATACAACTGTTGGGACCAGAAGCATCGATATCGTGCTCCGATACCACGTGTCTGAAATTGACCGTAACAAAAACTAGGCCAATCCACATGAGATAACCAACCACTCCTCTAATGCAAGCACCAAGACAGATGAGAACAGAATATTTTCGGTGACTATGTCACCTGAACAAATCATAATCTTTATAACTTCAAGTGTAGATACAAGATCGAATAAAACTATGTTGAATCATTTGTCCAAAGATTCAATTCCCTCACTAAACTGAAGGAGAAAACAGAAGATTACAACTTAAAATCACTTACCCTAACCGTAATCGTAGCGAACTACGAAGATGACGACTCCCATTACAGATCTTCTCTTCCTTCCATCTTGGATGGCTTGACCTAAGAGCAAAAAAGAATCCCAAAAAATCATGGAGGGACCCCTCTCTCTCTTTCTTCATCCACTTCCCTTTCGTTTCCACAAACCCTAACTCCTCTCTCAGGAAGAAGCCACTCCTTTTTTTTTTCGATCCTTCCTCCAACCCGAACATTCTATTCCCGCCAAGTCCATCAACAGAACCCACAGAGTCAGTTCAATGGCTTCTCCTACGAAAGCTGCTAAGAAGCCGACTGATAGACTCTTGAGCTCTCCAAGTCCATTAAAGTTGAAATTTTGATGCGTGTTTGTCACGTCCCAGTACCGAAAATATGGAGACGGACATGGCCAGCTACTCCATATAAGGTACGAAGACGTCATACGGCGATCATGGGTGTCACTAGACTTGGGGGTATATGCGACAATCAAGTCTTCTAGGGTCTAATAATACATCTATGTCTCAATCATTCAAACAAGAACCAGCAATTAATGAGCATATAAGATAAAGCAGTAAGACGTCTGACGCTTCATCAAAATGATCATACGAACTAGCTTTGCAAGATGTTAGCTAGCATAAAGAGTCAAGCGCGTATATAGCCATAGTCAGCTGCAGTCTGATTAGTTACAATTATGTAAGGAAACTAAATATTCAGAATAGTCGGCTAAACAAGTGCCGGTGGCTAAACGTCAAGTACAAAATTGATGATTTTAGAGTGGTGGAGAAGAAACCCACTCGAGTCCTCCGATGACCATGCTTCTAGTATGCACCATCTTTAGGAAAGTAAGCTAGATCCTCAGACGCTGCTACGAGATCTGGCCAAACAAAACTAGCAAAATTAGCCCCAAATAACAAGTACCACAAGAAAGCACATAATGATAAGATAAAACCAAACAAATAAGGTAAGATTTGGGCCAAAATTATAGGCTTATATCATATCATCGAGACAATACGACACATTTACAACCAAACAAGGACAAAAGGTGCCAATATCGTGCCGAGATAAAATACATCATATAATCATGGTCAGGTTAATGGCTTATGCTTTACAACTTTGGTCCATAGCTTATTGTACCATAATAGTCTAATCCAACAACCAAACAAGGACATGGGTTGGACCACGTACCACGACAGTCCATGTTTCTTGAGTACTAACAGAAGTAACAGATCACAAACAAGCCAGTTTACATGCGGTCAATCAATCCTACGACTTTCTATAGTTTGTCTGGCTTATCCCAGTAATGCTTATATATAGGAATCCTCAGATCGTGCTATATCCAAGCAGAGCTAGCCAAACTAGTAATATAGCAGGCAGGCAGGCAGGAATGTACCGGTCCCTTGTAAGGCTACCATGCTAAGACAATCAGTAACGGTTCCAGCTCTCCTATAGAGAAAACTGGCTCGACATATGATAAGCAGATACTACACTCCACTAGTACGGGTGAATATACAGTATCTGTGGTGGCCAACCTTGCACTTCCAGAGAAATATCTGGCAAGGCCAGTAACGTAGGATCTTGAGATTCCGCTCCCTCCCAGTGTATCTATTAATTCAAGTTGCTTAGTTTAATCCTATATTGGTTTTTGAAATCACATGCCGTGGTCACATGATCATCCTCTTAGATGTCATACCTTAGTACGTGTACCCTAAGTATGAATCCACATTGGCTCATAGAGTTCCCAAATCTAGATCCATCCTTAGTGTAATGCATAAACAATAATCATCATACCACGCTAATGTCACTGACTATTTACCATGACTGTGCTGGGAGCTTGAATGTACTGACATATAACAGGCAAGGTATAACATGCAGGATCATATAACACGTAGGATAGCACCTCAGTACACACATAGATTGTACCTCAGTACATACATGAAAGAGTACAAGCACATGTATATCTAATTGAGTCAGGAACATGGTCAAGTCAAGTAGTCGCACAGAAATCTCTGGGCGCCTAGGTCATTGTAATGCCCCAATCCCAAAATACATAAGACTAGAATACGTAAACATGCCAGCTACATATCAAGTGAACTTCAGCCCTACTAGAATACGTATAAGTTGTCTAGAGGTCCAGTCTAATTATAACTAGCAAGTCCAACTATATATCAATCCACAGAATAGTAACATGATTAACGAACCAAATGCACAATAGTTGATCAGACCATAATACACTAATTCTGGAATAAATAAATGTATTAGAGTGGATCCAATAACATATATATCATGATCAAGCTAGAAGAAAGATGACACTTGTAAAATACTAGGCTATGATAGCAACATGAGTCAATTTAGGACAAGAATATAAAATAAGAAAAATATGATGACAATATCAACTAATTATACCTGACATCTTGGATAAACAACCATCAACTATCCTTCTATTCTAGCAGCTCTACAAAACCTGGAGAGATCACCAGCCCTTAGAGGACTAACAAGATACATAATATACATGCCGAATGTAACAGAAAATAAATAAGCAACTGAAAGAAAAAGAAATAACACAACGAAGGGATGACATCTAAAAGGGTGGCATGTGGTAGAGAATCGTGCTAGTAAATGTGACTACGAGTAAATCGGGATAACCGCAACTCGATGGGAGCTCACAGTCCTATAGTTAGTAGGCCGATGGGGACTCCCTAACTATAGTAAGTCTTATTCGCACTCGATGGGAGCTCAAGAACGAGGATGGTCAGGTATAGTCAACATCTAATAACAGTCGTCTAGGAACTAAGGAAATAAGTCAATTCAATCTCATATCAAGTCAAGTCTAAGTAGCGGAATCTAGTCAAGTCGAATGTACAAAAATACAAGAAACCTAGACAAGTTAGCATAGACCAAGTACGTGATAAGAAGAATAGATAAGTAGCATATATGGAAACAAGTAAAGAAACATCATGAAGCATGTACAAGACAGACATGACAAAATAAAAATAGACAAGAACAAGAACAAGTGGAAGTAAACATGCATAAACAATGTACAAGTTGGCAAGATATACTTGTTTGTAGTCTCCAAAGATGCATACAATGGTCCGACTTCGGTATCCTCGGTCACACAGTCATGAACTCCTAGAATAAATTAATCTACCAAACAAATGACACGTCGATGTCATACTCACACTATTTACATAACTATACTCTATATAGCATTAATTCAATATATTCTAACTAAACTAGTACTTAACCATATATATATATATATATATATATATATATATATATATATATATATATATATATATATATATATATATAAATCAAAATGGGGACATTTTATAAGGCCAAAAGGCAACAGACCATTACAAAAAAATGGTGAAGCCACCATGGTCAAATCCCCAGATCGAGCAAACCTGGGAATGAAAACAAAAGAAAAAAAATCCAAACCGTATACCCATAAAAAAGTGGCAAAACATATACATGAGGAAAACAAAAGAAATAAAACACGATACGCCCAGGCCACGACCACCGCCGCAATCAAACCGGAGACGTCGACGCGGACGGGATGTCCGGGGGGGCTGGGGTGCATTTCTGTATCTGTCTGTGGATCTCTGCGATCCTCTGGGGAGTAGTAAAGTGCCTGCCTTTATATTGTGTTTTGTTGCGGTTCTTCCATTGAACCCAGACGACAGTCGCGATAGCCACCAGATTGGGCCGTCCCGACGCCCCTCGTCCCTAGTCAGCGAAAAGGAGTTAGTGAAGGCCTGGAAATTGGGGACCCAGTGATCGGCAAGAAGCTCATCCAAATCTCAATAGCTGACGTGCCGTGGGAGAACAAGTGCGAAAGTGATTCGGATGACGGATCGGAGCAGAAGCAACATTTGGACGCAATGGAGAATCCCATATGCATGATAACGTCGTCCGAAGGGAGCTTCGCCTTAATGATCCACCAGAGCAAAATTGACCATTTGAGAGGGATGTTATTTGACCAAATCAGGGAGAAGAGAGGATAGGATTGACGCAACGGACGCACCGCCATGCAGACTTAGTTGAGAATCCGTCCCCCGGGATCGACTTTCAAATCAGAGTGTGAAACCCAAAATTTTGGAATTATAAATTGTTGGATTTCTTTTATCTGTAGCGTAATCTTAGCCTTATTATTATTATTATTATTATTATATTAGTCGAATCAGAAAAATATTATTTCTAAAATTAATTATTTGGATTTTTGATTGTGGCCCAGTCCCGATTCGGTGCCCGGGTTCCGACACCGAGCCCGACCCGACTTCCGTTTTCGAACCCACCTTTGGGTTTTCATTAAAACCTGAAATTATATCTAGGTATATATACGTATACATATGTTGGTTTGATTCGTTTTTATTAAAAAAAACCTATTCCTATCTTTTCCCCACGACCTGGTCCCCACGACCAGGCCGTTCCCCCTCTTTCTTCTCCTCCTTCCCCTTAAATAATCCCACACGCAACTCCCTCATTCTCCCGAACCACCTCCAACCCGAGCCCAGCCCGACACTCCCGCCGTGCCCTAGCCGTCGGCCAACTCCGGCGCCTCCGCTCACCTCCGACCCGAGGTCGGCATCTCCTGGCACCTAGCCTCCGCCCTGTATTTCCTTCCAAACTCTGGCCGACCCCGAGCTTTCGTGCCCGTCCGCGACCACCCGGTGCCCACCTCCGCCCGAGATCCGTCCGCGCGCCCGCCTCCCAAGGCCGCCTTCCGCCTCCCGCTGACCAGATCCCGACCCGCCGACGTCCCTCCGGCCAGATCCCGCCCGCACGCTGTTCCCGAGGCCAGCGTCTCCCGCCTGCCGCCTTCCCCGGCGACCCCTGTGCGCTGTTCCGCGCGGCTCCCGTGCGCCGGATCCCAGCACCCCGGCGACCCCCGTTCCCGTCCGGCCAGCGCCCCTGCCGGCCGTGCCCGTCCGGCCAGCGCTGTCCCGCCGGCCAGATCCGCCCCGGCGACCCCCGAGTCCCCGTGCAGCCGGCCAGCGCCTTCCCAGCATGACCCCGAGCCCTGTCGGCTCCGCCCCAGCGCTGCCCCGAGTTCCGCAGCACTTTTCTGAGCCGGTTTCCCGCTGTCCGCAGAATTCTTTCTTCTAGTATTTCATCTAAGAGCTCTAGCCGAGCATTTGAGGTATAACTTCGTGTCCCCGTGTCCCTCCCGTAGATAGTCTGTGATGACGCGGTCCCAATCTCGTTTCGGGATTCGATATTTTGAAATATTATTGCTTTTGGGTGATGCGTAGATTATCGGTTACGTCGCGGCGTATTTTCTATTTTGGATATATTGTGCTGTGGTTCATTTTTAGGTTGGATATTCATTTTTGGTTTGGTAATTAGTGATCCCTGGTTTGGGATATTTAATTGTGTTGTGGTTGGCATCCTCCCAGGATTAGGTTGTCCCAATTACAGAGGAGATGCTGCCCAAATTTTCAAGAAATATTTTAGAAAGGGATTTCCTTATAAAAATTAGCAATTTGAATAAAACCTATTTTCCAAAGAAAACCGATCTTTGCAAAATGATTTATAGATTGGATTTTGTTGGTTTTTGGATTTTATGGATTTTGTATCACCAGTTAGGCGACGACCATATCGGTCGAATGAGCCTCGGCGAAACGCAAACGATACAGGGTCACCTGTACGTTGAGGCGTAAGCCGCAACATGAGATTGCACGACCAAGTCTGAGACTCTTTAATTTTTAATTTAATTATAATTTATTTTAGAACTGGTACTGCTTTTAGTATTTATGGTGCAGGACCTCGGCCTACTGTTTGGACCGTTCGCGGCACTCAGAGCTCGTCTTAGGATTAATTAATTTATGTAAATAGTTTGTAAGGGCATAAGTCCAGTTTTTCCTTTATTTTTCTGTGACCATGTATTGTGTAGCGTAGCTTTTTCTTATTTTTCTGGAATGTTGATTTCTCCGTTAAACGCGTAGAATATAAAATGGATATATATTTTATAAAGAAAATTAATAAGTTTTCTCATAATAAATAATCTAGTAATTTAGCAATTCACATGTTTTCTCATTTAAAAGAAAAAGCCTAGTTTTATATATATATATATATATATATATATATATATATATATATATATATATATATATATATTTAAAATACAAAGTTTTGCCAAATTAACCGGTAAATGCTATTTTTTCCAATTAATCAGTAACCGACTTATTCAATTAAAATGATAACGAACATAGATTACGACGCTAGACAATTTCCGATAGATTAATTAAATAACTTAAAACCTGACTAGGGTCTGCTTCTAGAGATTGTAACTAGCACACCTAGAATGGTTTCATTATGGTTCTAAGTCAAGGTTCTCAACTGTAGGATCTCGGAGATATACTTGACTTCCTCTTCGGTACCGACAATCCCGATCCAGTCAATTAACAGAGGCAAGTTACGGTTATGTTTTCTTGCATTTTATTTAGTAATTGTCAAGTTGCATGTTTAAACCACATTGCTATACGGAACCCTCTCCTAGGGTTCAAATATTGATTGATATTGATTGTGTGGATATTGGAAGAATAGTGTAATATTTATGACCAATACCCCTCATATTGCATATTGTTATTATGCGAGCTTACCCCTCATACACACGGGGATAAGCCGTATCGCGTCGCTAGGACGCTATTGTACAACCCAAGCCGGTTATAGACGATTACACATTCAAATTACATTGTTTTAAATTGTTAAATTGCTGAAAAATATTATTTCAACTGTTTAGCCTGCACTTTTCTATTATTATTTGAAATGTGAGATACATATTCGTACTTGCTCCCTCCTGACTGGAGACCCACATTTTTAGGTGACATTGAGGATGCTGAGCTATTGTACAATAGCTACTATGACCCGGTATTGTATCCTGTGGTGTTGCCAGAGTCCCCCTTGGAGGACGCAGAACCTGAGGCCGATGAGCCGACCGCCTAGCTAGTTGTTTCTAGTTTTCTAGTTTTATTATTTTGGAGTTTGTTAATTTGAATTTAGTACTTTATTTCAGTTCTTTCATTTCCAGTTGTACTTTTCAATTGTTGAATAAAAAGTTTTAAAATTTTCGTATATTCAAGTTGTGACAAATGTATAGATGTTGTTGTGAATACCTGCATATAGAACAGCTTACTGCCGCCGTCTCACAACGGTGCAGGCTGGACATGATCCGGTTCGACCCAATAATTTAGGATCGAGTCGTGACATGTTTTTAGTGGTGGCCCATGCAGGTCTGATCAACAACTTAGGAGAACATATCTAGAAACAATTAGAAACTAGAACATTAATCTGTCACAACATAGGACTGAAATATATTATAAATAAATATTTTTGTTTGTTATAGACTGCTTATGTTGTTATCTTGCTTATGTTTTGCATCCTAAACCTTATCCAGCATAGGTCGATTGTATGGTGGTCTATTTTACTATCTACTTTAGTTTCTAGATTTTATATATCTTTTAGTGTCCCTTGGCTTTCAGAGGTTATTTTTCTCCATATCCTTATCATACTCCAGCATTCCTTAGCATCCATACTCTTTTGTTATTTATGGATTAGGATTAGATTTTTTTCCAATCTCCTTCTTCAACAAACCTATTTCAAAATTTTCAATTAGTTGATCAAATCATACTTCTCTATCTTTATTTAGAATCTAGATCTATTTCACTATTTAGAGTTTCAAATTCTCCTTTAGCAAATTTGGTAAACTTTTATCTATCCAGTGTATTTTTACGACTAGTGAATCCAACCATTTATCTTGACATTATTTTCAATTGACTTTCTTGGGACCAATCCCGAACCAAATTCTTCTGGAACCATAAAGCCCCAAGGTTAATTATTACCAAAAGAATTGGTTCAACTTAGCTTGTTCACAAATCTTCCAAGGGGATTATTTTCCAGAAATAATTCCAATATTGATTGATATTTCCTAAGTTATTCTAAGACCAAGAATATTTTCATTTGTTGACTTCCTCCACTCAACCTGAAACCTTACTCTCTCTAAGAACTTCTTGATCAGTTCAAGGCCTAGAAAGCCTCCAAAACTCAATACTTGAGTATCATGAAGCAGGAACGGTCAGAGAATTGATTCAATTCTATTATTGAATTTTCTTTTTGTCATTGGAAAACTTTTGAATTGTTGAGCTATCCCTTTGAAATTCCCATGGACAAAGTTAAGAAAATATTCAGTAAGCTAATATGACTTCGCACAAATGCATTACAGTCATTTATCTGAATTATGGAAACTACAAGTTTACTGCAGCTAGTTGCGCACTGGCGGAGCATAGACTCTAAGTTGAAGTGATTCAGGTGTTGATAGATTTTTGGATATTATTGAGACTACGTCCTAAATGCATCAAATTTGTCTCCTTTGTTGTTCAGCCATAAATGGATAAAGTTGATAGACCACTCGGTAACCTATCATTATTCAAGTTATGGAGCCAAAATTTACTGCAATCAGGTGCACTCTGGCGAGGCATGAATTTGAGGCAAAGTGACTTCAGATATATTTGGTTTCCGAATATTATTCAGATTATATCCATAATATGGTTGCCTTTTTAGCACCATCAAATTTTCTGATTTTTGCCGATTAGAGGATTTACATTTCTAGCGGTTGTCTCCATTTTCAGAAACATCTTATCACAACCAGAAAGAATAGTTTTCCTCTGAAATTCTACTTGATTTTTCTTAGAACTTATTAGGACCATATCAATCTGTATTGCCTCAATTCCTTCCAAGGTTCAATTTTAGTATATTGCATATATTTTGTGGATAGTTATATATTTTGCTGCTATAAATAAAGCAGATTGATAGTTATATGCGGGAAAAACCTAGATAGTTACCTACCAACCTTATTATATTATTCTGGTAAGAGCATCCTTAGAGGATCGGTATTCTTCTAATGAGATTAAATAGCTAAAGGGTAGAGAAGGTAGAAGAATACCTTGAGTAAGCTAGCCTTGAGGGAGTGGTATATCTAGCTTGTGACTTATTTGGAATAGAATCGTTAGTAGTGTTCGCTAGTGTCTAAACCTCATTCAAAAATGATGGTATTTGAAAATTTTGAGTTTTATGCTTAAAGGAAGAGTTATTGAAGATAAAGGAAGACGTAGGTAGAGTTAGCGAGAAAAGTATAGGATTTGGTAATGTTCTCCCATGGAGGAAGTGAATTTGGATTATATATGTATATAAAACATGTGAATATAATGATCAAGTAAAGGAATACTTGACGAGGATCAACTTTTATGATTAGATGACTACTATACCTAGAAGGGACGGATATAGCCATGGAAGGAATAACACGAGCAATGGAATGATAGGTTCTAGAGAAGGAATAAGCAGAGAGAAATTGAGATAAGACCATTGGCATACAACTTTGGAAAGGAGCAAATGAATTTGTAATTTCTACCAAACATTGGAGGCTCATATTGGTTATGGTAAGAACGATTGGGATTCTGTTTTGCTAATGCGTTTGGATGAGAACGATTGATAGGTGCATAGTTAAAGATTAAAATTGATTAATGATTGTAATTCTGTCAATTGATTTCAAGAATTAAAAATTCTCGAATATAGGTCATGGATCAACTTAAAGAATTTTCTAAGGATTTACTAAGGCAAGGAAAGATTGTAATTTTGATGTAGTCAGTTTTGGAAGAATGGCTGAAATTGGAAGTTGGTGTCTATAAAATGTTTTGATCGAGAGGCATACTTGAAATTGAAATACAATTAGCATACGAGTTACATACAACGATGGAAGAAAATTTAATTTAGGTGATTTATGATTCCAAATAGAGTAGTACTTCTAATACCTTGGCGACTGCCTTAGTTTTCTGTAGATACTTAGAGATCAACTAGTTTAGCAAGTTAGAAATTGGATTTTTGCATGGAGTATTAATAAGATTGTTATTTTGTAAGTTATTTTTCCCGCATATCCTATCTTTGATCCGTTGAAATAGTAATACGATCTTCTTTCTTTTTTCTTTGATCATCACTTATTTCTCAATGGAAATACCTTATTCGTTTACATTCTTATCATAGTTATATTATTCTAATCATCTTTGCTATCCTACTATCATACAACCTTTTATCTTTCCCGAGTCACAAACCCTTGTACCCCATTCCAATTTGATTTGACATTTTAGTCCCTCATCTCAAAAGATTCCATTACTTTCTGCCTTCTCAATAAACTGTGGACATTCACTTCTTTCTTGCCTTTTCTGTTTCACGAGACCTTATCTGATTTTTACCTATTTTATGATCATAATTGTACCTAGATTTTCTCGTGCCCAAAATGTTTTTTGTTGTACCCCCGGCCCTTATCCTTGAAATTTCGAGGACGAAATTTTCTAAGGAGGAAAGGTTGTGAAACCCGAAATTTTGGAATTATAAATTATTGGATTTCTTTTATCTGTAGCATAATCTTAGCCTTATTACTATTATTATTATTATTATTATTATTATTATTATTATTATTATTATTATTATTATTATATTAGTCGGATTAGGAAAATATTATTTCTAAAATTAATTATTTAGATTTTTTGATTGTGGTCCAGTCCCGATTTGGTGCCCGGGTTCCGACACCGAGCCCGACCCGACTTCCGTTTCCGAACCCACCCTTGGGTTTCCATTAAAACCTGAAATTATATCTAGGTATATATACGTATACATATGTTGGTTTGATTAGTTTTTATTAAAAAAATAAAATAAAATAAAAACCTATTCCTATTTTTCCTCCACGACCTGGTCCCCACGACATAGCCATTACCCCTCTTTCTTCTCCTCCTTCCCCTTAAATAATCCCACACCCAACTACCTCATTCTCCAGAACCACCTCCAACCTGAGCCCAGCCCGGCACTCCCGTCGTGCCCTAGCCGTCGGCCAACTCCGGCGCCTCCGCCCGCCTCCGACCCGAGGCCAGCGTCTCCCGGTGCCTAGCCTCCATCCTGCCTTTTCCCCCAAACTCCGGCCGACCCCGAGCTTCCGTGCCCGTCCGCGACCACCCGACGCCCACCTCCGCCCGAGATCCGTCCGTGCGCCCGCCTCCCAAGGCTGCCTCCCGCCTCCCGCCGACCAGATCCCGACCCGCCGACGTCCCTCCGGCCAGATCCCACCCGCGCGCTGTTCCCGAGGCCAGCGCCTCCCGCCGGTGGCCTTCCCCGGCGACCCCTGCGCGCTGTTCCGCGCGGCTCCCGTGCGCTGGATCCCAGCACCCCGGCGACCCCCGTTCCCGTCCGGCCAGCGCCCCCGCGGGCCGTGCCCGTCCGACCAGCACTGTCCCGCCGGCCAGATCCGCCTCGGCGACCCCCGAGTCCCCGTGCAGTCGGCCAGCGCCTTCCCGGCGTGACCCCGAGCCCTGTCGGCTCCGCCCCAGCGCTGCCCCGAGTTCCGCAGCACTTTTTCGAGCCGGTTTCCCGCTGTCCACGGAATTCTTTTTTCTAGTATTTTCATCTGAGAGCTCTAGCCGAGCATTTGAGGTATAACTTCGTGTCCCCGTATCCCTCCCGTAGATAGTCTGTGATGACGCGGTCCCGATCCCGTTTCGGGATTCGGTATTTTAAAATATTATTGCTTTTGGGTGATGCGTAGATTATCGGTTACGTCGTGACGTATTTTCTATTTTGGATATATTGTGCTGTGGTTCATTTTTGGGTTGGATATTCATTTTTGGGTTGGTAATTAGTGATCCCTGGTTTGGGATATTTAATTGTGTTGTGGTTGGCATCCTCCCAGGATTGGGTTGTCCCAATTACAGAGGAGATGCTGCCCAAATTTTCAGGAAATCTTTTAGAAAGGGATTTCCTTATAAAAATTAGCAATTTGAATAAAACCTATTTTCCAAAGAAAATCGGTCTTTGCAAAATGATTTATAGATCGGATTTTGTTGGTTTTTGGATTTTATGGATTTTGTATCACCAGTTAGGCGACGACCATATCGGTCGAATGAGCCTCGACGAAACGCAAACGATACAGGGTCACCTGTACGTTGAGGCGTAAGCCGTAACATGTCTTTAATTTTTAATTTAATTATAATTTATTTTAGAACTGGTACTGCTTTTAGTATTTATGGTGCAGAGCCTCGGCCTACTGTTTGGACCGTTCGCGGCACTCAGAGCTCGCCTTAGGATTAATTAATTTATGTAAATAGTTTGTAAGGACATAAGCCCAGTTTTTTTTTATTTCTCTGTGACCATGTATTGTGTAGCGTAGCTTTTTCTTATTTTTCTGGAATGTTGATTTCGCCGTTAAACGCGTAGAATATAAAATGGATATATATTTTATAAAGAAAATTAATATGTTTTCTCATAATAAATAATCTAGTAATTTAGCAATTCACATGTTTTCTCATTTAAAAGAAAAAGCCTAGTTTTATATATATATTTAAAATACAAAGTTTTGCCAAATTAACTGGTAAATGCTATTTTTTCCAATTAATCAGTAACCGACTTATTCAATTAAAATGATAACGAACATAGATTGCGACGCTAGACAATTTTCGATAGATTAATTAAATAACTTAAAACCTGACTAGGGTCTGCTTCTAGAGATTGTAACTAGCACACCTAGAAAGGTTTCATTATGGTTCTAAGTCAAGGTTCTCAACTATAGGATCTCGGAGACATACTTGACTTCCTCCTCGGTACCGACAATCCCGATCCAGTCAATTAACAGAGGCAAGTTACGGTTATATTTTCTTGTATTTTATTTAGTAATTGTCAAGTTGCATGTTTAAACCACATTGCTACACGGAACCCTCTCCTAGGGTTCAAATATTGATTGATATTGATTGTGGGAATATTGGAGGAATAGTGTAACATTTATGACCAATACCCCTCATATTGTATATTATTATTGTGCGAGCTTACCCCTCATACACACGGGGATAAGCCGTATCGCGTCGCTAGGACGCTATTGTACAACCCAAGCCGGTCATAGACGATTACACATTCAAATCACATTGTTTTAAATTGTTAAATTGCTGAAAAATATTGTTTCAACTGTTTAGCCTGTACTTTTCCATTATTATTTGAAATGTGAGATACATATTCGTAGTTGCTCCCTCCTGACTGGAGACCCATATTTTTAGGTGACATTGAAGATACTGAGCTATTGTACAATAGCTACTATGACCCGGTATTGTATCCTGTGGTGTTGCCAGAGTCCCCCTTGGAGGACGCAGAACCTGAGGCCGATGAGTCGACGCCTATCTAGTTGTTTTTAATTTTCTAGTTTTATTGTTTTGGAGTTTGTTAATTTGAATTTAGTACTTTATTTCAGTTCTTCCATTTCCAATTGTACTTTTCAATTGTTGAATAAAAAGTTTTAAAATTTTCGTATATTCAAGTTGTGACAAATGTATAGATGTTGTTGTGAATACCTGCATATAGAACAGCTTACTGCCGCCGTCTCACAACGGTGCAGGTTGGGCATGATCCGGTTCGACCCAATAATTTTGGATCGGGTCGTGACACAGAGTGTCAGGGGCGTCAATGATCATGGATGCCGTCGTACGGGCGGCCGCTACCGCCCCATCTCCGAATAACCTGCGGATGCGCTCCTGTCACGACCCACACCCGGATATACGAGTACGAATACGTAGGCCACGTCCAGCCTACGCCGCAGTATCGACGGTAGAGCGCTGTCAAGTACCCGATACTAACTACAACATCTAAAGATCCATAACTATAAAGGTACTCGTATCACATCACACAAACTAAGGAAGATAAGACAAGAAATAATAACAATATCACTAGAACAACTAGAGTCTACAAGGATCATATGAGACAAGAATAAAACAGAAGGAAATAATAACAAAACTAAATAACTACCAGACCTAGAACTCCTGAGAGACAACTCACGGTAAAGAATACCGAGAACCACCCCAGCTAGCAACATCCTGTAGTCCAATACCGAGGGCACAACTACTCTTAAAATATTGTCAACATATACAGTAAGGATGGAACGAGCAAAAACTCAAATAACAGTTCTAGTTAGACGATATTGAAAATGTAGCAGTAAATAGAGAGAATATACAAGGAAATCACAAAATGTACATGTGAGTATCATGGCAAGATAAGCTGTAAATCTAGAGCTAGAACAAGACAAGTAAAACTAATCATGGCATGTACAAGAATCAAGAATCACCTATCTAGGTGTGTGAGTACTAGCTACAATACGTGGCCGGCTTGGGAACTTGCACAATAGTGACATGCCTGACTAACCATACGTGGGGTGTATGATCAACACTCACAATCAATAGGTGCACAATGGGTGCACAATAGGCTTTGACCACATATCTACACTAATACTTCCCGCCCCTAACTAGTATAGTGGATCCAACCATGATACTTCATGATGCACGATTCTCTGAGAGGGTAGCTAGCCTTCGCAGGAATGGTGTCTATACAATGCACAAGGAACAAGAAAGACTTGCACAAGATATACCAAGGAAAGCAATGAATAACATCTCATGAAGGGATCCAGAGAAATACAAATCCGTGTGAACAATGTGTCAAGAGAACAAGGATATCTACACTAAATACAAGAAACATAGACGATATCATAAAATAGAAACATTATCAGAGAATGTACTCGCCTGAGATCTGGTAGAATATATCAACTGAGTCCAAGAACAGTGCCTCGAGGACCTATAGATGGAATACTGTATCAATATAAGGGTTTGGAAGTAAAATCAAGTCATACTAAGTCAAACTAGGTCAATCTAAGTCAAGGGTTGACTTATAGTTGACTTTTGGTCAACTGGTCAACTTTGGTCAACCCTAGGTCAACTCTAGGTCAAACTTGACTAACGTTGACTAACAGTTGACTTTGGGTCAACTGGTCAACTCTGGTCCAGTTCTAGTCAATTTTAGGCTACGGTTGACTTCCGGTTGACTTTTGGTCAAAATAGTCAACTGTGGTCAACCAAGGTCAAAACTAGTCTAACCTAGGTCAATATTGAGTTTACTTCGACGTTCAGTCAAAGCAGTCAACCATGGTCAAACAGGGTCAAGGTTAGTCTCTATAAACATCTACAGGGTCAACACATTCAATTTCAGTGGTTGTGAATCACTGGAATCGATGGATCTCAAAATACAACAAAAGGAGAAAGATTATAATAATAGGGTAAAAATATACAGATGTTGTCGGATGGTGAAACAACCATCACCAACGTGTCCAGAATGGTCAAAATAGCTAGAATAGCCTATCCATAAGTTCAATTTAGACATAGGAGCAAAAAGATAATTTTGGGTCAAAATGGTGTCCGTGTCAGACCCAATTTGTACCGAAAAATGTGCAAGAATACTAGTCCACTAAATCTAACAAATTATATGTCCACGAATCCAGAATGAGGATACGAACCCAACGGTATATCCAGAATTGGATTCCGTTGACCCGATCTCAAATTGGTCCGTTGACCAGAACATTAAAATTTCGATTTGCACGGAAAAGCGTGTCGGAGCCAGTGTCCTCAAAACTTAGCAAATTATATGTCAACGAGTCCAGAATGATGATACAAACTCAACAACATGTCCAGAATTGGATTCTGATGAACCGGCGTCAAAAAGTCCCGTTGACCCGGACTGTGGGGTCCGCTTTGTACCGAAATGCGTGCCAGGGTCCACATCCTCCAAATCTAACAAACTTTATATGAAAACGTGCCAGAACGATGCCACGAGTCTACTGGTGGTGTCAGAAATTGAATTCGGAGTACCGGGTTCAAAAATGGAATTTAACAAGTTAGAAATTACGAATTCGGACGGCCAACTTTGCCGTCGAATTCAACCAATCAAACGTGCTCACAATGAAACGAAACTTAAGGGGTAGGAAGAGGGTTAAACCAGCTGTGCATAGGAACCAGTGGCACACCAGATGGAGCTGCGATGGAGGAGATACGAACCGATGAAGTTGGCTCCACAAAACTGTCAAAAAATAGTACAATTTAAAGTGTCAACTTGGTGGCCAGTTTTGATGTATCAATCGACAAAACTAACGGACGAAACTTGAGGGATGTGAAGAGCTATATACTGAGATTGTGACGGAGCAAGGAGTGCGGTAATCCAACGGTTGGATTGCCCAAAAAATACGTACGAAGTCGACGTTGTGAAACGTGAGTTCTGGCTTGAACCCGTGCGCGTCACGAAGGGATTTCGACGTAAAAGTTGAAATCGTCTGCACAGTGTGCCAGAGAGGGCAGGGCTATGCCGGGGTGAAGCGCGGGTGGTCGCCGGAGGGGTGCCGACCTAGGGGCGGTGGTACGATGGCCGGAAGTGGCCGCACGGGGTGGTGGCGCGACGGCGGATGGTCGGATGCCATGCGGCTCACGCGCGCGCTGCTGCGTGCACTATGCACGCTGCTGTGCAGCGCATGGCCGTGCGATGACAGGCCAGGCGGGGGCACGGCGAGTGGCGCACTCACCGGTGGCGACGGAGGCCCGGCGTACGGTGGTGGTGGAGATGGTGATGGTTATGGAAATGGTGGTGTGAGGATGATGATGGTAAAGGTGATAATGGTGATGGTGGCTGTGGTGATGGTTATGATGATGATGTTGTTAATGGTAGTGGTGGTTTGATGATGAGAGATAAAGAAGAAGAGAAGGAAAGGATGATGGTGAGGGTGGTGATGTCGGCTGAAGCATGGGGGGGCTGCTCTTGCTGTGGGGTGTAGTGTGAGTAGTGGGAGAGAGAAATATATGTGAGTGTGTATATATTATTATATAGAAAGAGAGAGAGAGAGAGAGTGAGAATGAGAGATATTATTTGAGAGGGAAGAGAAAGAGGTCGGTTGGAGGGAGGAAGAGTATTATGCTGGTATGGGGAGAGAGGGGGTGAGGGGTGTGTGTGTGAGTAATAAGAGAGAGAGAGAGAGTGAGATTTGTATATATATATATATATATATATATATATATATATATATATATATATATATATATATATATAAATATATATACATATTAGAAAGAGAGAGAAGGATATTTATAAAAAAGAAAGAAATATTTTAAATAGGGAAAAAAAGAAATTGTGTGGGATATTTGGGTAGTCATGAGGGGACAATATGGAGCTTGGGTTCAGGTTCGGTTGAACCGAGTTGGGTCAAAATCGGACATGGTGCAATAATTGAATTTAAATAGGTATTTATGATCATGGGTAAATAAGTAACATGTGGGGACTCAAATAAATGGGACACAAGTATCATGTGGGTAGTAGGCTTCATGTGGGCCATGTCCATACTTTGGGTCGACTAGGTTGGATCGATGTCGGGTCCCGAAATTAAATTGGAAATTAAATCAGGTTTTACGGTAGATAATTAAGTGGCCTAAATTGACCCGAAAGTTGTGTGAAGCAAATGAAGCACAAAATGGAGTATTTGAGTGGGACACGAAGGTCATGGGTGTAGAGCGTCTCGAGTAGATCATTCATAAGAAGTTGGTTATGAGAAAATGGCTGGACTTGTGCTCCTAAATTAAAAGTCACGGTAACGTGCAAACGATGATCAAAGATAAAAGTAGAAAATCAATTAATAATTATTTAATCGATCAAACGGTCTAAATTGATCCGAAGTTGCGCAATACAAAAAGAGTACAAGGGAACGAGTTTAAGTGGGACATGATATATCAAATTGAAGATAATCTCGTCTACTACAAACTTCAAGAAGAAAGTTTCCAGAGACTAGCATCCCTGATGTTCTAGAAATCAAAGTCACGGTAAAGAGCATTTAATGATAAAAAATAATTAAATAAAAATAAATTATCGATAATAATTCATTTAGAAAATTCAAAAATAAATCCCAAAAATTTAGGGGGCTTACATCCTACCCACCTTATAAAAATTTCGTCTTCGAAATTAAAATTATCCAATAGGTCAAGCTAAAACATACAACTGCTATGGCTACAGTACTTAATCTGCTACCTTTGTGATCACCTATGTTGTTTCTCTCTACAATCATTTGGTTCAGGTTCAACAAGCTTCTTCCATAAAAACTATGTCATTTTACCCCTTAGAATTTTCATATCAATAAGAACCTTTACATATACTCTAAAATATAGGTCATCCTCGAGATACGTATATATATATCAACAATGATTAGCCATCATCCAAAATTCCAATCTCAATAGCAATTTGTTTGTTTCCTTATCCTGTCCTAAGTATCTTTATCCTATTAATCACAAGCTCCATGAAATTATACCTTCAAAACTTATTCTTGGCATTGAGCCTTCTCTCTTTTACTCGAGAACTCTTGAATATAAACCCTCAAAATCAAACTCTTAATTCAATTACCGAATTATTTATTACCTATGTACATATGTCCATATTTGTTCCTGCTATCTTTCGATCTTGCATGCAATGTTATCTCCTTCTATTTCATTCCATATATCGATCTATCCTCCAATCATAAGTAAATGGTTTGTAGATAACCAATAATCACTTGGTCATCAAAGTCTTACAATGTTCAACCCTCGAATCTAAGCGCAAGATTCTAGTCCTAAATCTGTAGTCACAAAATATAATATTTCATTACTCCTTCTTAGATACCTTAAAATCAATCTATACTATCAAACTAATCATTCTTAATGGTTTCTAAGTCCACTATAGTCAGTCACCCATATCTGTTCTACAAGCTTAATCCAATAAATTCCTAAAAAAATATACTCATCACAATCACACATTAACATATTACAGTTATACTACATAATCTGTTAACGAGGTTTGGCTATTTCAGTCATCAAAAATAGAAGGTAACAAGGGCCTAAGACTGGGTCTAGCAATCCATATCAATATTCGGACAAGGTAAGGGTCAAGCAAGACAGGAAAGATTGTCGAAATATTTCCAAGAATAGTACGAGGCCAAACGAGATGCATAGGACGTAGTCAAAGTAAAACTCAAGAACCATATACCTTCGTAATTATGTCACATGAAGTTACTATCGCGCTAGTGTGCATCTGGTTGCGATTAACTTCCTTGTTCTATACTACGACGGATGGCTGCGGTGCACAGCTGCCACGCCAGATAATATAGGTTCCTGAACTTAACTTGGCCAAATCCATGAAATATTTCCAAACAATTTTTTTGCAAAATAAAGAAGAAGATGTTAGTCAAAATGCTTAGGGAGTGGTCCAAGTAGAATTCGAGAAACATATTTAACCATGATGCCGTTATCCGAAGTCATGCCTCGCTAGTATTTCTCTGGATGCAAACTTCCGATTCCGTAATACAAGGATAAATTACTTTTTGAACTTTCCTTAAATCAATCCATGAGGCACTTTTAACAATTATCGGGAAGGACAAGAAGAATTACCCAAGAGGCTAGAGAAGAAGAGTTTAGTCAAATCATATGAAAGATGGAACACAAAACAATCCTGTCGAGAAAATCCTAGTTAGGCTGCAGATAGACAGAGTTAACCAAGATGGGGAAGAATGATGATAAGAATTTGTTCTTGCTCATCCGGTCATAACAAAGTGATCTGATTTAAGATACAGTCTGATAACCATACACGTCTTCCTAAAATTATGTTGCCAGAATTTTCGTCACGCCAGTAAGCATAGCTGCAATAAACGATGGAGTCCATAACTTGGGTATACACCCTATAATTATGTCATCTAGATTCCTTACCACGCCAACCGGTATGGCTGCAAGAAAATCTAAATTCCATAACTAGGATAGTATATCCAACATCAGGCTCCACGTCCCTGTCGTGCTAGCTAGTATGACTGCGATAAATTCTAAACTCCATAAATAAAGTAGACATTTATCGTTCTCATTAAATATGTTTATCAGAATATCTTAACTCAATTCATAAAAAACTGATTTTAGATACAAAGTCAAAGTCAACAACGAACGAACATCAAGATTCAAAATTTAACGACGAATCAAGGATAAGTAAATAGAAACTAGCGAAAATAGATTCCGATGCAGGGTTTAGGAAAAGTTATCAGGAGAAGTCCCAAAGGTACTATCTAGGTCAAGATTGAAAGTTCTGGTATATAATCTTAAATAATCTCAACCTTGATATAAGATTGGCAAATCATATTCGATTCTCAACCTAGAACATATATAAGTTCAACTTATACCTTCCTTCTGGGATCCACAACTCATCCCAAGAAAGAATAAAGTTTGATACGTACAATTATTTCAAAAATCAAGACGAATAGAAACAAGTGGGAAAAGATTTGAAAAGCTTTCGAAATAAGATTCCCAGGGATCATCTTTGGAAACTACCAAGAGTTCCTAATATGTGACTGAGTACCAAAATCCTAAAATATTCTATGACTCAACCTTAATCCTATGGCAGGCTCGTAGTAGTACAGATAAGCTCAAGCACTACCACGACTTCGCATTAATTGCAAAGACTGACCTGCATGGGCCACCACAAAAATATGTCACGACCCGTACCCGGATATACGGGACGAATACATGGGCCACGTCCAGTCTACGCCGTAGTATTGGCGGTAGAGCACTATCAAGTACCTGATACTAACTATAACATCTAAAGATCCATAACTATAAAGGTACTCGTATCACATCACATAAACTAAGGAAGATAAGACAAGAAATAATAACAATATCACTAGAACAACTAGAGTCTACAAGGATCATATGAGACAAGAATAAAACAGAGAGAAATAATAACAAAACTAAATAACTACCAGACCTAGAACTCCTGAGAGACAACTCACGGTGAAGAATACCGAGAACCACCCCAGCTAGCAACATCCGGTAGTCCAATACTGAGGGCACAACTACTCCTAAAATATTGTCAACATATCCAGTCAGGATGGAACGAGCACAAAACTCAAATAACAGTTCTAGTTAGACGATATTGAAAATGTAGCAATAAATAGAGTGAATATACAAGAAAATCACGAAATGTACATATGAGTATCATGGCAAGGTAACCTGTAAATCTAGAGCTAGAACAAGACAAGTAAAACTGATCATGGCATGTACAAGAATCAATAATCACCTATCTAGGTGTGTGAGTACTAGCTACAATACGTGGCCGGCTTGGGAACTTGCACAATAGTAACAGGCCTGGCTAACCATACGTGGGGTGTATGATCAACACTCACAATCAATAGGTGCACAATGGGTGCACAATAGGCTTTGACCACATATCTACACTAATACTCCTTGCCCCTGACTAGTATAGTGGATCCAACCATGACACATCATAATGCGCGATTCTCTGAGAGGGTAGCTAGCCTTCGCATGAATCATGTCTATACAATGCACAAGGAACAAGAAAGACTTTCACAAGATATACCAAGAAAAGCAAGGAATAATATCTTATGACGGGATCCAGAGAAATACCAATCCGTGTGAACAATGTGTCAAGAGAACAAGGATATCTACACTAAATACAAGAAACATAGACGATATCATAAAATAGAAACATTATCAGAGAATGTACTCGTCTGAGATCTGGTAGAATATGTCAACTGAGTCCAAGAACAGTGCCTCGAGGACCTATAGGTGGAATACTGTATCAGTATGAGGGTTTGGAAGTAAAATCAAGTCATACTAAGTCAAACTAGGTCAATCTAAGTTAAGGGTTGACTTACAGTTGACTTTTTGGTCAACTGGTCAACTTTGGTCAACCCTAGGTCAACTCTCGGTCAAACTTAACTAATGTTGGCTAACAGTTGACTTTGGGTCAACTGGTCAACTCTGGTCCAGTTCTAGTCAATTTTAGGCTACGGTTGACTTCCGGTTGACTTTTGGTCAAAATAGTCAACTGTGGTCAACCAATGTCAAAACTAGTCTAACCTAGGTCAATGTTGACTCTACTTTGACGTTCAGTCAAAGCAGTCAACCATGGTCAAACAGGGTCAAGGCTAGTCTCTATAAACATCTACAGGGTCAACACATTCAATTTCAGTGGTTGTGAATTACTGGAATCGATGGATCTCAAAATACAATAAAAGGAGAAAGATTATAATAATAGGGTAAAAACCTACAGATGTTGTCGGATAGTGAAACAACCATCACCAACGTGTCTAGAATGGTCGAAATAGCTAGAATAGCCTATCCATAAGGCCAATTTTGACACATGAGCAAAAAGGTAATTTTGGGTCAAAATGGTGTCCGTGTCGGACCCACTTTGCACTGAAAAATGTGCAAGAATGCTAGTCCACTAAACCTAATAAATTATATGTCCACGAATCCAGAATGACGGTACGAACCCAACGGTATATCCAGAATTGGATTCCGTTGACCCGATCTCAAATTGGTCCGTTGACCACGACATTAAAATTTCAATTTACACAAAAAAGCGTGTCGAAGCCAATGTCCTCAAAACTCAGCAAATTATATGTCAACGAGTCCAGAATGACGATACGAACTCAACGGTATGTCCAGAATTGGATTCCGATGAGCCGACGTCAAAAAGTTCCGTTGACCCGGATTGTGGGGTCCGCTTTGCACCAAAATACGTGCCAGGGCCCATGTCCTCCAAATCTAACTACCTTTATATGAAAACGTGCCACAACGATGCCACGATTCTACTGGTGGTGTCAAAAATTGAATTCAGAGTCCCGGGTTCAAAAATAGAATTTAACAAGTTAGAAATTACGAATTCGGACGGCCAACTTTGGCGTCGAATTCAACCAATTAAACGTGCTCATAATGAAACGAAACTTAAGGAGTAGGAAGAGGGTTATACTACCTACGTATAGGAACCAGTGGCACGCCAGACGAGCTTGGATGGAGGAGATACGAACCGACGAAGTTGGCTCCACAAAACTGTCCAAAAATAATACAATTTAAAGTGTCAACTTGGTGGCCAGTTTTGATGTATCAAACGATGAAATTAACGGACGAAACTTGAGGGGAGTGAAGAGCTATATACCGAGATTGTGATGGAGCAAGGAGTGTGGCGATCCAACGGTTGGATTGCCCAGAAAATATGCACGAAGTCGACGTTGTGAAACGCGAGTTCTGGCTTGAACCCGTGCGCGTCACGACGGGATTTCGACGTAAAAGTTGAAATCGTCTGCACAGTGTGCCGGAGAGGGCAGGGCTGTGCCGGGGTGGCGCACGGGTGGTAGCCGAAGGGGTGCCGGCCTAGGGGCGGTGGTGCGGCGGCCGGACCATAAAATGTTTTATAATAATATTTAGATATATAGCATTAAATCTTCCGAATAAAGTAATATTTTAATAACATAAAAAATATCATGTTTAAATCTAGAAAGAAGTTCAAAATCTTTTATAATAATATTTAGTATATTCTATTCATAAAAAATAGGTATCAATGTCTCATATTGATCCGTCATCAATACTAATTGACTTGGTTCACAGTTTTGTTCCCAAAACTATAGTTTCTTAACATATTTTGATTCTGAAAAAATACTGATAAATAGGTATAAAATGTTTTTCATATTACGACATGCACAACAATTAATTTAGATAAGTCTCATTAAGTTCCAAGTCGATTAGACACAAAGATCCTATATTTTTCGGTGACCCAACAATAATACGACGAGTTTGGATTTTATTAAAATGCCAAATCTCAGTTAACCGTCGAAAAAAATATATTCAATGGAAAGCTTAGGATGTCTAGAGTCTTATCAAAACTACGAGAGAGGTTGAAGTGGTCCTGTAACACCCAGTTTTTCAAATGATGGTAATTTTAAAATTTTGTGATTATAATCATTTAATAATGATATTTAAATCATATTGTGATTTTTGGTGATTTTTAATCAATTTAAAATTATTTAAAATGTTGATTGGTGATTTTGATGGTTAACTAGCTAAACCCTAGTATTGCTTAGCCCAGAGACTAGCCATGACGAAAGGAGCCTAGTCACGTGATTAGAATTTCATATTACCAATTTTTAGCCTAAGGGTATTTTGGTCATTTTGACACTTTTGTGAAATTGTAAATTATATAAATTAAATATGTGTTAGTTAAATTAATTGAGACTTGACCTAGAAGTTAACCTAATCTAGATTAGCCTTGGGCTTAGTGTATTGATTAGGGTAACCTAGTCATGACAAGGTAATAATATCTAGATATTCTAGGTAAGATATTTCCTTAGGATATTTGTGGAAAAGTTAGCCTATGACTAGTTGAACCAATAGAAGAGCTTGGAATTGGTTGGACAACTCTTAGCCACTCATCTAGACCTAAAACGTAACCCTAATTGATCAATGGATGCCATCAAACACCCCCTCCCCCTTCCTATAAAGTCATATTAACAAGGCCCCTTGCCTCTTTTTACATTTGCTAAGAACCCTAGAAATTCCTCTCCAAATTTCTTCCCCTAATATCCAAATTGAGCCCAAATTGAGTCAAATCAATTGCATCATTATCCCCAATAGTAGAGGATACTTGTGGGTGCTTGCTAGCAAGGTTCGAGGACGGTTGAACCGGAGAAAATCGAGGGAGACGTCGAATCGAGGCTCTTTGCATTGAGTTTGAACACTCAATAGGTAAAACCCTACAAACCCTAGTAAATTCCTGATTTCTTCCCATAGATGCATTCATTTAGGGTTCTCCTAGGTGTAGCCCAAGTTTGGTAGGAATCCGTATCCATTTCGTGTCCGTATCGGACACGTATCGGTTTATTTAATTGGGTGTTCGACGAAATGCCTCTTAGAACTTTTTGTTCTTGGTTTTCAAAACAAATTACATGGTTGTGTAGCCCTATATATGGAGATTAATTATATATATGACTGAGCATGAATTAGACCCTTGTTCGTGTCCAAAATCGGACACGAACCTGCTGTTGGATACTGCACAGGGGAGTACTGTGCTCCCCTGCTGCCCGAGTGTCCTATAGGATACGACACGGATTTGCATGGCACAATTTTTGGTTGACACGTGCGGGCAATCACTGTCAGCATGCACACCAATTTTGAGGCGACTTCGTCGAGTAGATTGTGAAAAATCACACGCGTACGGGTTTTTCAATACATTGTGCACACTGTTTTCTCTTCACTGATACGTGTCTCGTGCTCAGGACATGCGACACTTGGACACTGGTCAGGGTGACACACACGTACCCCTAGAACCCCTCTAACTCTAGCCACGTGTACGAGATAGATGGTTGACTGTGTCGTGTCCTTTTGGACTCGACATGTGTGCACGAGCCCAGCCTATGCACAGTCCTGATACTTTTTCGATTTGATTCTTGGACACCTTGTGTCCATTTACATGGACATGAATACACTCCCTAGACACGTGAATATATGGTTAACACACCTACATACCTGATTTCTAAATTCCTATGGTTTAAATTTAGTTTTCGAATGTGAAAGTTTATGTGTCAGTGAGTGTTCAGTTGGATTTTCTTTTTATGGGAACTGTCAGTTATATATGAACCTATTCTTGAGATTGAGTGCTAAATCAGTTTTGAAATTAAGTATATGTATATATGTATGAAAATTCACTTGTTATTTTCATTGGGTTTAGGTTTCGAATTTGAAATTATAGGTAGCAGTTCATATTGAACTGTACAGTTGATGAACCTGAGATAGTTCAGGATATGAACCCTGGATTGAGATGGGTTGAATCGATTAGCTGAGTTTAGATTTAGGTTGCTGATGTATTGGTTTCGAATTTTGGATATTTATACATAATAATTCATGTCATTCAAAATCAGGTTTTCTTTGAAATGTGATAGGGTTCAGAATTTTCAAATCTGGGAATGTGGTTAGTTGGGTTTGATATTGGGGATTTGATTTCATGGTTAGAGGATTCCTGAGATTCCAAATAAAATCCATCTAATTACCTGGGACTGAGTTAATGTTGTTAACTGAGATTTACCAAGTTAAGAAATTCCTGAGATTACCTATATATGAAACCTGAGATTAATTTGATTCAATTCCTGATTTCCTATTATCTACACTGTTATGTTTTCCAAATACCAACTGTCTTGACACTACAACCCCCCCCCCCCACACACACATGCCTAAATCTAAAACACACTGTCACACATTAACTGAGAATGGTATGGACATTCACTCCCTCACCAAGACACATACACACTGTTAACCAAGGACACTCACTCACTCGTATACACACACACAGGAACTGTCATTGACAGTACACACACAAGTACACACACATATGTTAGTCCTTAGCTAAATTGGTTGTATCAACCATCGCCTTGATATCAGTCCCAACCTCCACCTTGATCAACTCCCATTACATAGCAGACATTCAAGTTCATTACCTTTATAGGTTTCAGTTTCTTTGACTGATAACATGTTTCAATTGGGTTTTTTTGAGTATATAGGAACCTGACATTATATGAAATCCCTTTCTTGCATTTTCAGATGATTACATATTGTTGATGTTAACTGAGATAGGTTTGGTGTGAGTATTAGAGAGATGGTATCAGTCCTTCTATTGTTGTTCAGTCCACTTGAATATCCTATGGCCCCTTTGAAACCCTAACATGCCTAAGCCATATTGTATATGCTATATATATATATATATATATATATATATATATATATATATATATATATATATATATATATATATATATGTGAGATAGGTACTTGTGATACATTATATATGTGGATATGTATTAAGGGTAAGATATATGGATAAGGTATGGTGATATAAATTATATATATAGGTGATGTGTCTATATATATATTATAGGTATCTTCCCTATAGCTGATTTCATATGATATATCTATATGTGATATTTTTCCTTTTGTTGTTGAGTTGGTAGTGTTGGCTATAAGGTTGGTTTAAGGTATAGGTTGTGCTAGAATTTTAGCCTATAGTTGATATAGGTTAGAATAGCCTAGTGTATGTTGTTTAGGTCTAGAGTTGACCAATAGTTGGACCAAGGTTGTTAAGTATAAGTTCCAAAACCCTAGAATGACCAAGTTGACCAAATAGTTTAGGATTGACTTAGTTAGTCTAAGTTTGACCAGTTGACCAAGATAGTCTTGTTGTTGACCTAGTTTGACTAGATATTGACTTGGTTTGACCCAGAGTTGACTAGAGTTTCCTAAATTGACCTAGAAATCATGTAGATTGCATCGTAAACTTCATCTATCTTATTTTAAACACATTATAACCCATACTGCTCTATTTAGGACATTGTGACTCCGGTGCAGACATCTGATATTATATTACTCTTTTCAGAGTATCATGTGAGTACATTCTCTGATAGTTCTTTCATTTACTTGTCAATTACTGTACTTCAGTTCTAGTTAGTTCTATTTGATTCTTGTTACAAACACGTATTGTTATTACTGAATCCATGTATACGACACACATACTTACTCGTCTTACCTCTATTATACGAATCACCATACGAATCACTATTCGAATCACCCTATTCGTATCTTCATATGCTAGTTGGACTTGTATTCGTCTTATGTGTTGGATTATGGATTCATTTGTATTAGACTGGACGGGGAAATACTGATTAGACATGTAGATATATCCCCCTATTCGAATCACCCCTCTGTGAATGATATTCGAACGATAGCCATCCCACACATGGCCGAGTGTGTGGTGTGCCGTATTACCTACAGCCGTTTACATGTCGATCTCGGTATTTTAAAACACACTTGGAGAATTTATTCGAATCATTGTTTGACTACTATTCGAATCACTATTCGTATCACCTTATTCGAATCACTATTCGTATCACCTTATTCGAATCACTATTCGTATCACCTTATTCGAATCACCTTATTAGAACAATGATTAGAATCACATTCGACTCATCTTATATTAGACTCATACTGGAATTATACTTGACTGATATTATATCATCTGGACTTACATCATGTTACTCTAGTTCATCTAGATTATATTTTACAGTCTTTATTGCCATACTTCTCCTCTTGTTTAGTTACCTTACTTTCCTTGTACCTTAACTGCTTTTCTATACCATCACCTGTATACAAACTACCATGTTCATCAATAAAACTGTCTATAACTGCTTTATAGTTCTCTGTCATTTACTTAGAATTTCTTGATGAATTGTACTCGTTCCTGTCCTGTCTGGACCTGTTGAAAATATTACAGATGATTGCCCTGAGGACATTTGCCCTACTTGCCTTGGAGCAGGAGATGGTTTAGCTACCTATGGCCCCGACACTCAGGAGTGATCGGGAGACTAACTAGTAGACTTGGTTTAGTTTTCATGTTTTAGAACTTGAATTGTAATAACTTGAGATACGAGTTTGTATTTGAGTTTGTTTGAGATATTATTATTTAGTAGTTTATAAATGTTGTTGTTTAGTCTTTAGTTATAAACTTCTGTGTTATCTTATCGTTCTTAGACTGTGATTGAGATTCATTATATCTATACTTGTCCTCCGTTCGAAGTTGAGATTTGACAAGTACATTATATAATTGCGTGAGTTGTTGATTAGATAGTAACCTAGGACAGCGTTCTACCGCCGACACTGCGGCGTAGGCTGGACGTACCCACTTCTCGTGCCCCTACACAGGGTACGGGTCGTGACACGTCCACAAGTTGCCGAAAACTTGCATACGAAAGATTTGGTTAAACCTGGACACCCTGTAGCAAAACGGATGTTCCGGAGATCTTTTTTTTAGTTTTGGTTTCATGAGAAAAAGATGTCGGAAAGTATACGAAATCTTAAATGCAAAACAACTTACCTGTTGTGACGAATTCAGCATCAGCGCGATCAACTTTTTGTTCCTTTCGCATATTGTGTCGACTTCCCAGTGCTGTGTGGTAACTTGGGAAGATGATGGAGTGTTATGGGAAGGTCTTGGAAAGGCATTTGAGGTGGTAGAAGGTTTGAAGGATCAATTTATGAAACATTTTTGTCGCGTAGGAATTAATTTGCAAAAATTAGAATTCCCTAAAGGAGGCGCACGGTTTGGGGAGAATAGGGGGTATGGGAACGACCAAGGATGGTTTAAAATATAAAATTTTAATATATTAAGGGTTGGGATTCATTAGGAAGTGGTTTGATAAGATTTGTTGAAGATTTGATAGTTTAAATCAAACGTGTATCTCAAAAAGATTTAATTGGGTCCAAATTAGGAAAGTAGTTAGAATTTGGTTTAAAAATAGATTTAACTAATATGGTTGCACATTAATTCATAAAAATTAGTACAAAATATGTCTACTAGGTTAGGGTATCCTAGAATAGGCTCCTTGAACCCCAGTTGGTCTAGTTTTGGACTGGTGGAATTATTTAGATCGATTTGAGTCCAATAAGTCTATAGTTGCGTCTTGTGTGCCATTAAAATAAATAGCATATGAAAACTCGATTGAGTGACATACTATTAACATGTGTATAGTAGGCTCAAAATAGGTTAAAACCATAGATTGGGTCGAAAAGTTTGGATCGGGTTTGGGCCTCAAATCGGAATTGGAAAAATACATCGAAATTAAGACGAAGGGTAAAATGGCTATTTTGACCACAAAATTGTACATGAAAAATATAGTACAAGAGAACATATTTGAGTGTGACATGACATACCAAAATGAAGGTGGACTCGTCTAGACACGAATATGAAATTTGTTTCGAGAAATTGATAAACGTTGTGCTTCAAAAATCAAAGCTATGACAACGTGCATATATAGCCATAATTAAATATAAAATATAATTTAATAAATAAAAATCACATTAAATAAGATAAAAAATCAGGGTGCTTACAATCTACCCACCTTAAAAGAATTTTGTCCTTAAAGTTAAAAAAATGCTCACTAATAATGAACCATGCTAACATAACTATGAATAGCTCAAAGGGATACGCTATGTCACTACGGTCTCTCCTAATCAAGCAAGTAACAATCAAGCTTAAAAATTTTCTATTCAACGTTCCTATCATAAAACTATAAATTTTTATCCCTAGTCGCTTCTCCAAGTGTAAATTAAACCCAATCTTCTTTCTCTCAAATTTGTAAATTTCTAATAACTTCATCAATCATTTTAATCATTAATTCACCACCAATAAATCACATCATGCCTTGAGGTCGTCTATCCATCTTTGGTCACACTACTCCATCAAACACATGCTACCATAAAATTTATAACCCTTGCCGCTAATTACAAAAGATCAATACCACTATATACCTGTGGTATATGGCATCCTCAACCCCCTCATCTATCAAGCAACCAAAATTTAATAGGCAAATTAATTTTACACAATTATCTATTAAATTTTTGATAAATTCTATAAAACACGATCATTCGTTACTCCATATAGGAAGGGACGAGAAGCAATAACACGAGAAAGAAAAAGAGATTAGTTGATTGCAAATTCGAAGCTCAAGAATGATAAAGAAATTCTAAAATATTTATCAAAGAAGTTGTGGATTGAGAAACCTAAGAGTCAAATCCTATTCGCAGGCTCGTTCTGTACAATAGCGTAACCGAAACGGCTAACTCGACCTGCATGGGCCACCCAAAAAATATATAACGCTCTAGTCCCAAAATACATAGGACCATGATTCGTAAATATGCTAGCTACGTATCAAATGGACTCTATAATGCCTCAGTCCCAAAATACGTAGGACTATGATACGTATACATGCCAGCTACGTATCAAGTGGACTCCAGTCCAACTCGAATACGTATAAGCTGTCTACGTAAGGTCTAAAATGACAAATCAACTATATCTCAATCCATAGATAATAATCTCAAGTAGGAACCAGTGCATTAATATTGATCAAACAATAATACACTGTTGCCACTTGAATATAAATACAAGCATAGATAATGTGTAATAAGGTTGGCCAGACCTTAGTACAATCATCTGAACAAGCTCATAATAAAAAGTAAGCTTGTAAAACTAGGCTATACAGCTGAAGATGTCATCATAAAATATTATGGACGAAAGAATGATAAATGTACCACTATCGATACCTGAATCCTGGAGATATAATCGTCCACCAATCTATCTTTCTATTCTAGCAGTCTCAACAAATACCTAGAAGAAAACTAGCAATAACTAGAGAGATTACCAGGTCCTCAGAGGGACGTAGCAAGATACATAAATCATGCCAAATATAACAGTAAATAACATGCATGAAAAGAGATAAAAGTAAATCATGCAACAAATCGATAAAGACGTCTCAATACCGTAACGTCATGGGATGCTCCGGATCTCGAAACAAAAGATAAGTCTTCTATCGTAATGCTATGGGATACTCCCGGTCATAGAGATGGGATAACAGGTCGATAACAAGTCTCTAACACCGTAACACCATGGGACGCTCCCAGTCCTAGAGATGGAATAACAAGTCGATAAGGAGTCTCTATACCGTAATGCCATAGGATACTCTTAGTCTAAAGGTAACATAGGTTAATGTCTAGTAATCGATCTCGGCTATAGGTCAAGTCAACTCAGTGGAACGGAGACTAAGGACTAGCAAATATCGTCATGACACTCATAAGAAATAAAAAGTAACACATGGAGACCAAATAAGAAACGTGCACGTAAAATAAGAAAATAGCAGTATCATGAACATGAATAGAAGGTAATGAAATATGACTGAAAAGAAATAATAGTATAGGAATGCATAAAAATAAACTGTACAAATAGGCAAGGTATACTTGCCTGGAGTTTTGTCCAATCTGTGCTGAGACTGCAGTACCACAGTCTAACCGAACTATCCATGAACCAATGAATCATACTCCGTACAATATCTATCAACCCCAAATCATAAGCAAATATGTATTATTCACTACATACAAATAGTACTATCAATTTTCTACTTAGAGAGCTTGGGTTGTTCTACGTCATGTAATACCTACATCACCTAAGCCACTTACTAATCATACCATCTAGAACTAGGTTACACTAATCCCTATGATCATTATTTGTTAATAATATGGATTACAAACTCCAGGATTAAATATTATGTTGGTATCTCGTAGTTCGTACAACAAAATCTACGACGCTCGAATCGAGATAAGATGATCAATCATAAGGTTAACAATCTTACATTGGTGATCCATACGGTCACTTTATCAATTTCAGTGATATAAGATCACAGAATCGACTAATATCATTTTTGACGCACGAACTTCGAAATACGAACATAATATAAATTAACTATAATTTAATGATACTAAAGAAGAGAAAATCTAGCAGAAGCCATCAGATGATAAAACAGACATCACTAACGTGTCTAGAATAGTCAAATTAGCTAGGATAGTCTACCCATAAGACCAATTTTGAAAACATGGGCAAAACAATAATTTTGAGTCAAAACAGTGTCCGTCGTTGCACCCGCTTTGCACCAAAAAATGTGCCAAGACAAAGGTAGTCCAAATTTGAAAAATTATATATCAATCTTGGCCAAAATGATGCCATGAGTCCAATGGTGGTGTCCGATTTGGAATTTGATGTCCCAGATTAAAATCTAAATTTTACATGTTGAAAATTACGATTTCGAACGGCCAACTTTGGCGTCGATTTCAACCAACCAAACTACATCATATGAAATTAAAAATTTATGTGTCAAATATGGTTATAACTACTATGTATTGGAGTTGGTGGTTCGTCAAACGGAGCTTCGATGACAAAGAAATGAATCCACGAAATTGGCTCCACGAAACTGTCCAAAATAAATATGATTTAAATGGTCAACTTGGTGGCCGGTTTTGATCTATCAAACAATCGAATTAACGGTTGAAAATTTAGGTAAGCGAAGGGGCATATACCGAGATTGAGATGGAAGATTCGGATTGATAATCCAACGGTCAGATTGTCCAAAAAATGTGTCCAAAGTTGCTGCGACTCAATTCTAATTTTGAATTCACGCATGTCACGAGGGAATCTCGTGAAAAATGCACAAATCGACCATTTCACGCGTAAAAAAGGGAGGTGGCATGCTGGAGGAGATTGCCGTAGTCACGCCAGGGTTACGGGGGGTTACGACGAAGAGATGGTGGCCTCTGCCGCTGCGCTTGTACAACCGACCACAACAGCGGATGGCCGTGCCTGGCCGTACCGCTGGCTGCATGGCAGCATTGGCGTCCCGGTGATGGCCCGATGGCCGGGCATTCTCGCCGAACGGCGGTATGACGGTTAGCAAGCGGCGCTGCTGCTGTTTCGTTTTCACACGCAGCGCTGCAGCGTGCTCACGCGCGAGAAAGGGGGAAGAAAATAATAGTATTTTACAATAGTTATATATATGTATCTTTTTTTTTTAAAAGAAACGCCCTCCTTTTTATTGAAAAGGCTCAAAATGCCGAAGCCTGACGAGTATACAAAGCAAAAACAAAAAGTATACCGCCAAAAGACAGGGGACGGGACCACTAAGCCTTACAAAACAATTAGAAGCAGGGGTGCCAGAATGAAGGAGGACAGTGCGAGCACATGGAGCTCCTTTTACGATATTGGCGGAAGATTTCTCGGGTTAGCTGATTGGCGGTGTATTGATGGCCCTCGTATCTGGCTTTGTTGCGATTCTTCCAAATTGTCCAGGTAGCGGCCGCTGCTATGATCTGGTGGTCGTGGGACGCTGCACCCCAAAGGGCCAGAAGATCGTTAAAGCGCCCGACGCCTGGCTTGATGCTGAAGTTGCGATTGAGGATTCTCCAGATTTGGTCGGGAAGGCTCCCCTCCCGAAAGATGTGGTCAATGGTCTTCGTCTGGCGGTCGACGCAGCAGTCGCAGGCGGACGCCAGGCTAATCCCGATGGAGTTAAGGATATCATCGGTAGGTAATTTATGTCTCGTGGCTCTCCACAGGAGGACAGACCATTTCATAGGGATGCAGGAATGCCAGAATCGAGCGATGAAGTTGATCTGACCGTTCCTTTGGATGGCGATTCTCGCCGATCGTACTGAGAATGCTCCAGAAACTTCCAGTGACTATCTCAGCTTGTCCACGTCGTTCCCAATGTTAAGTCCATTCTGGCGAATGCTGTCCACCGTCTCATTGCCGGACCAATCGCGAATACGGTCCCAATTCTATTCGTTATTGGAGTGATTCTATAGGTCTTTGATTCTGCTGTTGCTGGAGGTGTCGGAAATGTTCGAGATAAGACTGGCCCCGATCCATCTCTCCAGGAAGGGGTTGGCATCGCCATCGCCCAGCTGAAGTCTTATCGCTGGCTCTGCCAAATCGTGCCCTCGTAAAATGCGGCGCCAAGCCGCTGAGGATCTACTGTTAGCTCTGGCCATCGTTGGGTGGATATGTTTGAAGTATCTGGCCTTCATAAACCTGGTCCACAGATTATTGTCCGTGCGTAATTTCTACCACAGCTTCATGGAGAAGGCATTAATGGTGTGATTGAGTTTAGTGAATCCAAGCCCTCCGTGCTCGATCGGGGTGGCCATGGCCTCCCAGCTGGCCCAGTGATGCTTGTCTTGACCTTTGTTGTGCCCCCAGAAGAAGTTGTAAAAGATCTGCTCGATCAACGCGATGACCTTCTTGGTCGGGGAGCAAGCTGCTAAGGTGTGGATTGGGACAGAGTTGAGCACATGTTTGATGAGGATAATTTTGTCTTCCGGGGATAGGGTGGCATTGTGCCATCCTTCAATCTTATTTCCGATTTTGGTGATCAGGTTCTCGAAGATGCTGGCGTTGGATTTCCCGTACACTAGGGGGCAGCCGAGGTAGTTGAAAGGAGGGTGGTCCACCGAGAAGGAAGTTAGGTTGGTCAATCTAGTTGCAATCTCGGTAGTGATGCTGTGGTGGACGTAAATGATGCTCTTGGATTGGTTGATTTTCTGCCCTGAGCATCTGGAGTACCGCTCCAGGGTGTTATGAACCACCTCCATCGATCCGACATCCCCAGATGAGAAGATGAGTAAATCATCTGCAAAGGCTAGATGGGTGATGGTGGGGCATCCGCTGGATGTGTGATATTGCTGAAAGTTGGGAGTATTGGCCATGTTATTGAGATTTCTGCTCAGGGCGTCGGCCGCAATGATGAAGATCGTGGATGATAGAGGATCGCCTTGTCTGACGCCGCGGCTGGACTTGAAAAAGCCATCGGCTTGGCCATTGATGACAGTGGAAAACCAAGAGTTGCTGACTGCCCTCCAAACGATGTTGGTCCATTTCTCAGAAAATCCGAAAGCTCTGAACACCCAAATCATGAACTGCCAGTCGAGTCTGTCGTAAGCTTTTTCCATGTCAATTTTGATGGCGATGTTGCCCCCTCTAACAGAAAATTTCATCCAGGTGATGAGTTCTTGGGCCAGCATGATGTTGTCCTGGATGTTCCTACCACGAACGAACCCACTTTGCTCCTCCGAAATGATTTTGGGGAGGGTGTCAGTCATTCTAGTGGCAATGATCTTGGATATGATTTTGTTGGTAAAGGTACATAAACTGATAGGTCTAAAATCGCGGAAGGTGTTGGGGTTGTCTTTTTTGGGGATGAGGATAAGGTTGGCGCTGGATATCGCTTTGGGGTAAGGAGCTCCTTCCATGATGGCAGCGGCCGCTTCGATGATATCCCGTTTGATAATCTTCCAGCAGGTGCAAAAGAAAACACCGATGAAGCCGTCAGGACCGGGGGCGCTATGTACGTTCAATGCCCACACCGCATCTTTCACCTCTTGGTCGGTCAGGAGGCATTCCAACAGGGCATTGTCGGAATCTTTGATAATAGTGGGAATTTGTTCGAGGAATGATGTTTCTTTGTGGACCGTCTCCTTGGAGAATAATTTGGTGTAGTAATCCGCAGCCGTTGCTTGGATTCCCTTGTGATCTGTTCTGATGATGCCTACCTCGTCCGCAATATGATGAATCGCCAGTTTGTTTCTTTTGCCATTGACGCAGGCGTGAAAATATTTGGAGTTTCTGTCCCCGTCGCTGTCCCATTTCAGTCTGGCTTTCTGCTTCCAAAAATCGGTCTCAACTTTGAGTCTGAATTTGAGTATGGCCTTAGTCAGATTCAGAGCCCTCCTGGCCTCCGGGGATCGGTCAGTAATAAATAAAGCTTCTGCTCGAGTGACGTCGTCTTCAACGACCCAGATCGCTTGGAAGATGTCGCCAAAGGCCTGTTTGCTCCACTTGGAAAGGGCTTTCCTGGTAGCTTTGAGCTTGTTGCTGACCCGAGTCAGAGGATTAGGGGAATCCTGGCTGCTCCATGCTTCTGTAACAATGCTCAGGAACTGGGGGTGGTCGGCCCAAAAGTTTAGGAATTGGAAGTTTTTTTGGATGGTTCGGTGTTGATTTTGATCTCCACCAGGATCGGGGCGTGATCAGATTCTGTGGAGTTGAGGTGGGACAGAGTGGTGCTGGTCCTCAAGTCGTGCCATCTCGTGTTGGTGAGGGCTCTGTCCAGGCGGGAGTATTGGCGGCGATCGCCGTCTTGCATATTACACCAGGTGAATTCGCTGCCTTTGTACTGGAGAGGAGTGAGATGGGCGTTGAATATGAAGTCGTTGAAGTCTTGCATAGCTGACAGGGGAGTGGGGCGACCACCGATCTTTTCTTCTCTGCAGGTAATGGCATTGAAATCCCCTATACAAAGCCATGGGGTGTTGGTGTTGTGGAGGTAGGTGTCGAGGAGATCGTTCCAAAGGAGTTTTCGTTCTGCGATGATACAGCTATCGTGCACCGCAAAAAGGATGACCCGCTCCGTGAGGGTGGGGTGGGTGACCCAGCAAGAGAGGGCCTGTTGGGAGTCCTGGATGGTGTCGTGTTTAACCTCCTTCGAGGCAATGATCCAAATATCGTGCCTTCCGGCGATAGCCGTGGGAAGGCCCAGGGTCATCTGGATAGATTTAAGTCTCTTGGCGGGGATTTTGGGTTCGATGATGATGAAGATGTCAATCTTGTGAATTTTTCGAAGACTGGAAATTCTCCTTATTGTTGGTTTGTTAGCTAGGCCTCTAACATTCCAAGAAAGGATGTTAAGCATTTGTGGGATTTGGGGGGTTGTTGTTCCGCCTTGCGTCGGATCTGGTTAGGATGGTGATAGATTTGTCGTTGCCTGATTTTCTCGATGGGTTGTGACGCCTCTGCTTTCGATGCTGCGGGGGACTTGTGGTTGAGGTGCTCGCTCGATCCGGATGAGGAGTTTATCAGATCTCCGGCTGAATCCACTGCGGGGTCCTCGGGAGGAATTGTCAGGGAGTCGATCGCGCTCTCAGATAACACTTGCTGGAGGGGGAATCCAGCGGCTATGACTCGCATTCCTCTCCTCGCTTGGTCGGGACCAAGGATTGATAGTGCTTCTTCCACTGGGTTCGCTCTGTGGGATTGATCAACCGCCTTGTTAGGGGGGAGGCCTGTGAGTCTGCCACCTGGCCAGCGGAGGGGTACGATTGGACGTCGCTGCCTGGATCGGTAGCTTTCTTCTCGAGCGAGGGAGTGGGAGATTGGGGGGGTGATAGCTTGGAAGGGCTAGTGCCTGCTGGAGGACTACTCGGATCCGGTTCCTCCGAGTCGAGAATAGCGAATTGATTAGAGGTTTCTATTTGTTGGGGAATGAAAGGGATGAGGGCTCTGCTCGGTTGTGCGCTGGGGGCTAGCTCGTCGGGGCTAGACTCGAATCGAATGTGGGAGTTCGGAAGGGGAAGAATGGGGGACATGGGGGCCCTTTCTACTGGGGGATCTTTGTCTTTCTTGGAAGACTTCTTTTTGAGCTCCGGGTGGGGGCGGTGGCAGTACTTCGGTAGGTGGCCTCTTAAATGGCAGTGGTTGCAGAACAATATATGGTTGTCGTAGAGGATTTGTTGGGTGTGGGTGTGGGTATGGTTGCCTAGTTCAATGGTTATGAAGTTGGGTGGTTCTGATGAGAGGTCGAGTTTGACACAAATTTTGGCGTAATGGGCTTTAGAGAGGTTGCTGGTCTCCGGCGCCGTAGCCACGTACGTCCTGAATGAGTTGGCAATGCGCCTAAGCGCAGCTGGAACAAAGCAAATGAGAGGCAGGTTAGGGAGGGTGACCCATGCGGCAACCGTGGCTGAGTCTTCTTTGGTGTTGAACCCTGGTGACCACTTGATTATCTTCATTTGGTGAGAATCAATCCTGTAAGTGCCCTTGGACCACACTGTCTTATGATCGCTGTCCGATGATAGGTGAAGGAGTATGTGTCTGGGGTCGAGGGGAGCCACTCGATAGTCAGACGATAGATTCCATTTCGCGATCGCTTCCTGCACTCTGGCTAGTTTGGGACATCCCGAGGAGAATTTCAGCACAAAAGTGTGAGGAAACACCTCTGACAACGACGTCAACTCCTTGTTGGAAAAGGGGATGACTGGGGAGGATGATTCTTGAGGATATTCGATCTCCGGCAGGGGGACGTCAGTTAGGATGGAGCCCTTCGAGGGATTTAGATCTGGGCGCAGAATGGCTGCATAGGACGGCAGAGCTAGTTCGGGGGTAGAAGTACCCTGGGGAGGGGGACGGGATTGCGACGAATCAATTTGGGGATGGAGGAGAGGATTGGGAGGGGTCCGGACGGGCCTGCCTGAGGGGGACGATGCATCGAGGGTGGCGGCAGCGATGGAAGATCCGACGTTGAGAAGGGTGGGAGGGTGCTGCGGTGGACTAGCCGCCGGAGGAAAAGTGCCCTGGGAAGCCGCGGGAGATGGCACTAGGCTGAGTAGGGTGGTGGCTGACGGGAACGCCGGAAGAGCCGAGGAGCAAGGGTGGGAAGAGGGAGGGCAGGGAACGAAGGCGGGAGGGAGAGGAGAGCAGGAATTGAGGGGGCGGATTGCGCGAAGGGGAAAGGGTGCGGAGCCTGGCGCACTTGGAAGTATGGGACCGGAGTGCGCAGGAGAGGGGGAGGGGATAGCGCAAAGGGGTGAGCAGGGAGGGTCTTGCGCGTACGAAGGACTAGACATATGCCTGGATTACGCAGGAGGGGGTGGGCAACCCGGGAAAGCGCGTTCCAAAGCATGTGCGCAAGCAGGGGCAGGAGATCTTCAGGCGCCAACGGATGCGCAACTTGGGATGGGCGCTGCTCAGAAGCGCAAGCTGGATGGGCCTCCTCGGGGGGAGAGTCAGGGGTTGCGTGCCCGGGGATCCAGGGAGCGGGGGGCCCGAGGCCTGCTCTGCTGGGCAACTCGCCTCCCGAGTGGGGGAATAGTGAATTCGAAATGGGGGAGGGGTAGCAGTTCGGAGCCGGCGACAAGGAACTGCTGACCGGGACTGCTGAAGGGGGGAGGCCGACGGGCCCTCTCGGCGGGGGAAGGGGAGGGCCACCCCTTGTCTCGGGCGCTGACATGCTGAGACTCGTTAGAGGCTGATCGGAGAAAGGAGGGGCTGGTGGCATGGGAGAGCACGGCGGGGGAGCAAGGGGAGGGTGGGGTTGGTGAGCGGGAGGGAGGAGCTGCCGAACTAGGGCCAACACCTCCGTGGGCCATGGATGCGCCATCGGACGCCGAACAGATGAAGCTGAGGCGAAGAGCGGGGGATCCAAGGAGATGAAGAGGAAGCGGAAGGAGGATGGCCGGCCTAGGCCGGCCAGGGGCTGGGGCTCGAACGCTCAGACTGGGGAAGGAAGACCATGGGGAATTTTATATATATATATATATATATATATATATATATATATATATATATATATATATATATATATATATATATATATATATATATATATATATATCGAACAAATCTTCTGTAACTTCTTTTGGGGGCATTGCAACGGTCAAGACAAGCACCACTAGGCTAGTTGGGAATCCATGGCCCGTTCTACCGAGGTCGGCGGTCTGGGATTTACTAAGCTCACCCACATCACTCAATCCTTCTCAATGAAATTGTGGTGGAAACTCCGTACGAGCAACAACTTATGGACCATATTTATGAAGGCTAGGTATTTCAAACACATTCATCCATCTCTGGCCATCTCTAACAGTAGATCGTCCGCGGCTTGGTGTCGTATCCTCGTCGGCCGTGATCTCGCGGAGCCCGCAATGAGACTCATTTAGGGTTTCGACGATTCGGACCCATTTCTGGAGCGATGGACCGGGGACAGTTTAATCCCGAGTATTGTGGAGACCCCGAGAAACAGTAGAATCAGAGACTTGTGGAACAACACCACCAACGACTGGAACTGGGACAAAATCCATGATTGGGCCGGTGAGGAAGCGGTGGTCAGCATCCGCCAGGCCGGTATTACTATCGGCAGAGACGACGACGCGATTCGATGAACGCTCGAAGCGTCCGGGGCTTTCTCAGTGAGGTCAGCGAGATCTGCCATCCTCGGGATCAACCAGCAGCACCACCCCATAGCTCACTATTGGCAGATCTGTATCCCCCGGAAATGGTCAATCCTCATGTGGAGAATCATTTACAAGCGACTACCCACCGACGAGATTCTCCAAACTATTGGGTTTAGCCTAGCGTCTGCCTGCAATTGCTGCACCGACCGCCAGATGGAGTCCATCGACCACATCTTTTGCCGTTGGTCCCTACCCGGTGATTCTTGGAGAACCCTCAACCAGATCTACAACATTGTGCCGGGAGGTGGACGCTTCCACGATCTGGCGGCCGCTTAGGGTTCTGCCTCCCATGGCCACCAGATCGTCGCAGCGGCCGCCACATGGGTGCTTTGGAATAATCGCAACAAGGCAAGGTACGAAGGGCACCAATACTCTGCCGACCAGATCACTCGGGAAGTACTCCGTCAGTGCCGCAAGCGGAGCATCCACTGCTCCCACACTCCGAGGAGATTTTGGGTCTCTACCCTTCTTTAGCTCTTGTTAGCGATGTCTCCTCCTTCCCTCTTCGTCCCTTTTGGCGGTATACTTGTACAGGCTGTTGTGGGTCTTGTATACTTGGACGGTTCTGGCTTTTGAGCCTCTTTAATAAATGGAGAGGGTTTTGGATGAAATATATATATATATATATATATATATATATATATATATATATTTTGTTCGACGAAACAAAAGGTTGAACAAACTTTTTGCTTTATTGAACGTATAAGGTATCTGTGTACAAAGAAGGAAGTCCTAAACAGGACATTCTAAGTACAGGGAAAAGAGGTTTCTGGGAAAGTGTGACGGTGGAGATCGAACGCTGCAGTGGCTCCTTTGCTCTGTTGATGATCTGACGACGAATCAACCTTGCTATAGCTTTCTGGCGCCTTTGATGGGACTCTGGGGTCACCGATCAAGAGGCTGTTTGGATAAGAAAATCTCTTAAAGATGGTTGGTTGGTTCTTTGGTTGATAGGTGGATGAGGGTGGTCGACTCTTCGTGGATAGAGATCGCTGCTCCTTTGAAGATTGTCGATTGTCCATGTTCTCTCTCTTTTTCTCTCTTTTTTGGTGGAAGAAGAACTCCTTCTATTTATAGAGAACCGAGCACATATGCGATGTGCATTAGGGTTCCTGAGATATGAAAGAATCTGTCGTCATTGCACGGTGAGGGCTTTTGCGGCGCCGACACGTGGCGGACATCAAGATTCCCCTCAAACGAGATCTCTGGTGGTTATAAACATAACCAAAGGAGGTGACACATGGCGCATGCCGATTTGCTTGCTCGGATACAGCCGACTAAATCTTGGGATTTCATCCTAGATTCGGAGTCTAACTGATCCTCGTCTAAGATTTAAATCAATATGATATGATATCAATCATGATTTTATCCCAATTATCTCTGTAAGAGACGGTTTCAACAAACCAATTGGGGTGGACCCAAGCTTCCTGCGCCTCTGGTGAGGACTAAGTGCTGTTGTGCTTTTGGGGTGATGAGTAGACCGTGCTTCTGGAGACGACGGAACCTCTGTGCTTTTAGGCGACGAGTGGACTTGGCTTCGAATAACGATGAGACTTCTGTGCATATATATAGTGCCCCGTCCCTACATTATGTCTCATTTTCGTCCACGGGGTGCGCGAGAAAGGAACACTGTCGCTATCGATTCGGTCGGGACCGATAGGTCGGAATCGGCCGAGTCGATCGAACGGGAACGGTTGAATTAATATCCATTCCACGTTATGAAATGTCTTCTTCGAAACCAAGTCCCATATTCAGCGGGTTGCGCCTCGAGGATTGGCTCTGCGGCTGAGTCGGGAGAGACCTCCCGTTGCTCTGGTTTTCATGCCGTACTTGATTTGGCTTTGGTTTTGGTTTTCGTGAATGCATTTTTCGTAAATGTTTTCCGATGAGTTTTTGTGACTTGCGTTTTCGAGCTTCGCATTCATATCGAAATTCCTTGAATCACACAGTGTTCTAATCGGTTGCTTATGCGATTGCAGGTGATCGCGTAGGCGACGTCAGTGCAGCCAATCGGTCGCTCGCTTGAAACAAATCTAAGGCAAGTGGCTGACCTCATTCGTCTCGTCCCTCTACTTCAAAATCAATATGAAGTAAAATAAATGCTTGTCATAATAGTTTAGAATCAAAGAAATCGTGGCATGATTCTTCACGATACACTTGCTATCAAACTACCGATATTGAAAATGGATAACGTGCTTTCTTATGCAATTCCACTTAGACTATGCAAAACAATGAATGAATCGATTAACGTTTATCGCAACGATACGACTAAGTAAGAAAAATTGACTAAGTTCAAAAGAACGGCTAAGTTTTGCACATAAAAGAGAAAGGATAAGGTTCTAGAAAAGAGAGAAAATTTTTCAAGACTCTGCAAAATGGTCATTGGACAACTTGTCGAGAAGGTGTAGTTTCCTCGAACGGTTGCCTAGGCCAAGGGACCGATTCGGCCCGAGAGGAACGAGTATAGCAAGCGCCAGCCTTTCATCGGCGTGGGTTATGCGGGAACTTTCGCACAGGGCTCGCTACCCATCGCGAAAGGGTCGCCGTCTAACCCAGCTATAGTCCGCGATGGCTTGACATTGCCAGTGGCCTTTATACCCTTTCACTGTTTAACGAATGCATGTGACACGGGATGAATATGATAGTTGCTTAATGTTATACAATTTCATATGCTTGCCTCAAAACATGTTAACATGCAAATCGAGCACGGTGGTTAGAAAGATCACATAAATAGCTAGCTAACATGTTTATGAAACTTTTGGAATCAAATACAGAGCTTGGATTTTAATTAGCCATTCGCCAGTACATGTGATCGTACTGATCCTCGCTTTTTGCAGGTCCCGCGAACCAGGAAGGACGCGCCAACAAACTCGACGACGTTCGTAATTTTGAAGCTTCGGTCGCACGTCGAAGACTTGTCCCACACCTCCACTTTTGAAGACTCTCAACAGTCCAAGGAAGATGACTCAGCGTCCCTCCCATCCAGGTCACTGGAGTACTTTATTGTATATTGAGGGATGTGTGTAATATATGGAACAGCTATCTCATCGGCACTCTTTTGTAATCGAGTCATGTTGTAGCCCGTGCGACATGAGTCTTATACTGGAGTCTGTAAAAGATGTTCATTATAAATAAATATCAAGTTTCCTTTACTTAATGTGTGATTCAATTTGTCTGCGTACTCTCTTAGATCTCGTATCTCGGATTACCTTATGACTATGCCTTGTGCGATCGCAAATTAGGTTCGCACGGCATCACGCCCGGGGGACGACTATCGATTCGACGGAATCAGGGCGTGACATAATGGTATCAGAGCACGGCTTTACGTCCTTGGCCTCCAGTGTCGAGTTCTAGTCGCCAACTGTTGACCTCGTGTCGATGAGATGAGTTGTTCCATACGCTGAACCCAGGACATTTTCTGAAACTAACGAGAGTTGTCTTTCTTTACCCTGCAGTTGCGGGAGCTCGGGCAGAGAACGAGACGAGCGCTTCCAGCGGCTCGAGTACTTCTAGACCCGAGCATTCCGTCAACCCAACGGGAATGACGCCTACTGTAGCCGGACCTTTCGGCGTCCCGATGCAGCGGATGCTACAGATGCTTAAAATACAGCAACGCCAAAACGAGCTCCATCGTCAGCAAGCGGAGGCTCGTTAGACTCAATTCGAGAATCGGTTCGAGGCTTAATTCAAGCAGCAGCAGCAGCAGCTGAATACCCTCCAGCAAATCGTACAAACGATCGTAGGCAACAACAACAATTCAACGATAAAGCATGCCTTGATCGAGCCTGCGGTTCGATCCAACGAAGCTAAATCTGAGACCCCCGTGCTCTCATCTGCGGCACCGAGAAGTTCCAACTTCGACGTATCAAAATTCACAAAAAGCTGTCGTACTTCCTTCAACGACACAGAAGATCCCTCCGTGGCGATCGACTGGTTGGAGGAGCTGGAAGACAAGTTCGAGCTTCTGGATGTCTGTTTGCAAAAACAAAAGTGTTCTTTATTTCATAAACTTTGTAAGAAGATTACAATTGAATTCTGGGAAAGTACAACTATAGGAATCCGATCTGAAGACGATCGCTTTATTCATTGGACGATGTGAACTTTGAAGACGATAGCCTCTGAAGAATGCATCAGCACTTTGGCAAGAACTCCTGATCTCTGGTGATGATCTTGAATGATAATCTGATCTCCATTATGAAGGACTTGAAACTCTATTTATAGAGTTCTGGAAATAACTAATTTTTTAGTTATTCTGGATTGCGCAGGCTGGATTGCGCAGACATTGGACCGTGCAGACATCAAACTGCGCTGGCAGTTACTTGATCGTGGGCTAACTGTATGAGACACGTGGCATTGTTTAATTGAAATGCGCATGATCGTGTACAGACGGTTGCCACGTGGTGAGCAATTGATGGCATGAATGCCACGTACAAAATGTCAGTTGTCTTGATTGACTGTGCCACTTGAACTGTGCTAGCTTCAGACTGCGCTAGGATTGAACTGCACTGAAGGGGATCTGGCAGACTGCGCTTCGATTGGGCTGGTAGCTTGCGCTGGCTGTACAACTATGCTCGAGTGCTGTGCTGCACAAGACACGAACAGTTTTCTCGTTCTTCGGACTGTCAGCTATCAGAAGATCTAATTTTTTGTCAGATAATGATGACATGGCCACGTCAGTTAGCGCGCTTGAATGAATGCGCAGTTCTGCTTGCACAATTGAATTATTGCACAGTTTGTCTCCTGCGCAGTTCATTTGAAGGGTGCACAATTTGATTTTCATTGCTTTTCTGATGGGTGCAACTTGATTTTTAGGACCTACAAGACCCCCTTCAAAGTTTTCAAAATTTTGAAAATATTCAAAGTTTCGAAATACTTTGAATTCGAATTTAAAATCAAGTTGCGCAAGTGGCACTTTGACTGCGTGTTTGGAGGAATCAGCTCCTAATTTCTCGACACAATCTGAGGTGACTGTTACTTTTGAAAAACTATAAATAGTTTCTGTTCTTCTTTCTTTCATTCTTTACTTGTTTCCAACTGTTCAAGAGAGAAAAGCTCGTGTGCCAACTCCGACCACTTCTCCTTCCTCTCTGTCTACGTCAATGGCCCCGAAACGTTCAGCCGTCGAGAAGGGCAAAGCCCCCGCTGAGTCTTCGACTCGGGTTGCGCCCCGAATTTCTCGTCATGAAGTCGGTCACCCTGCGCTGCAAGGTAGTTGTTGAACTCGATCAAAATCCTTTTTAGGGTTCTTTGACATTGTCGAATCTTCATACCTCTTTTTTTTTAGAGATTTGATGGTATTACGCCGCCCTATTTAGGGTTTTGTTTGCACACACACAATAGTTTTCATTTTTATGAAAACTATATTCTTGCACAATCGGTTGGAAAGCGCTGGCAAATGTTCAGCGCAATCTATCGATTTGTGCAAGTCTGTCCAGCGCAAACTGATGTCTTGCGCAAGTGGGTTAGCGCAACCTGATGTCTTGCGCAATTAGGTTAGCGCAACCTAATGTCTTGCGCAAGCGGATGTGTTGGCGCAACTGACTATTTTGCGCATGCAGGCTGCCTTAGCGCAATCTGATGCTTTGCACATAGCGCAATCTGACACTTGTGCAATTTGCTGATCTTTTGAACAGACTCTTTGATTTTGTATGTACTGAATTCTGTCTTTTTGTTTGATGCAGTTAACATCAGGGAAGACCCAAATTATGAAGTCTTTGCAGGGACTCTGGCTGAACCTGAGTTTAAGGAGGATCTGTCCCATATGATATTTCCTCAGTATGTCCTGCCGTCATCTCGGCAAGCCATCCTAACAGCACAAGACAATGAAACATTGCTGAGTCTGATGAACGGGCAGCCTCTGCAAACTGCTGACGCCGTTATTCATCAGAAGCATCTGTTTCTGTTTGGTGAGGCTCTTGATAAGAGTTCTCAGCTGAGACCTCGAGTTGAACAGAGACTTTTCCAAAGAGACGAAAAAAGGATACTTCTTCCGAAAATTTTCAGATGCCTTCCCCTATCTCGCTATGCTTTTGTGAGCTATCCCAGGAGGATGGAATAGGATATAACTCCTCTCCAACAAGCCCGAACGTGGAACATTTGTGTGAAGAAGGGGCCGAACAACAAGAACATGTTCTACAGTTCCTCTGAGCGTCACAGCTCTCTACTCAGAGGATTGAAACCCGGCTGCATTCCACCGGAGAACTCATCCCTACTGCTGTCGGTCAGAACGCCGATATTTGCAAATGAGTTTGCGAAGGTTGAGGGCAGATATCCAGACCAAGACATCCGATTGACGGGTCTTGTAAATCCGGATAACTAGAGATGGAATTGTATAGCCAAATGGATATTAGCTCAATTCGAAGATAAGCTCAAGGAGATTGAGCTGTACCAGCCGGTGTACTCTACTGTTTACGGCTTCCACCCCAATCCTCATCTGTTTTTCGCATTGGCTGAGAGGTACAACTACCGAACAAGAACTTTTATGACGTCCTGCGGAGAGATAGGATTAGCTCTTCACGAGATGAAGTACATCTCGAGCTTGCCAATAGGGGAATTCCCCTATGAAGAATTTGTTCCGACCAATGACGAGTTGGACAAACTTCGTCAGGAGAATGCTGACATGGTGGCCGTCTTTGAAGAGCTGTTGTGCCACTATAAGATCTGCTCCTTGTACTACAAGAGTGGTACCTCTGGCACCTGCTATTCGACAAAATGGTTGCCATATCTCTTTCTCAACCATATCATGGAGAAGAAGACTAAGGAGCACGATAAGTGCAACCCCAACTTCTTCAGACCACTTAGCAGCAGTAAAGTGATTGGGTTGATGGAGGGGAACCAGGAGATGGATATCAAGATCGATAATGATCTTCAATATCCTCCTTTCAAGACAGGAGATATTATTGAAAGTTTCATGAGGATGGGCTATAGGCCCATGTCAAAAGAAGCCCAGCTGGCGGGTTTTTTTACCTACTGGCTTCGACGATTCGTCGTCCCTGGAGCCAGCACTGTCGATCGCTTTCATCGAGGCGTATTATTCGCTGCCGTCCGCTTAGTCTTTGGCTACCGGATGGACCTGTTGTCGGCGATGACTTGCAGAGTGAATGCTGGTCTTCGCCTTTTTGTCGATTCGATACTGAAAGGAAAAGGAGAGAAAGGGAGCTTTCCTCGACTGGAGCTACCCTACACATATTTGTTCGGATAGCTGCTTCTGCACTATCCTTCATTGATGAATCCCGATATGGGGGCGGTCAGCGGTAGCTTCTTGCGAAGATTCTCCAAGAGTAAGTGGATATACACCAGTTTAAGAGATTGCAGACGCGCTCTGAATCTAAGAAAGGAATAAAACTTCTACAGTGTTCCCCCTCCAACCGGCTACGAGCACATGTCTACAAATCTGGTTGATTCTGGAAGGCAGCCTTTGGGTCGTGCAGTTTTTGATTGGCTGAGAACAATCCGGCCGTCACACCTGGTCTACCTATTTGAAGACGAATGTTATTTGGAACCCTATCTTCCCAGCCGTTTTGTGCGCCAATTCGGCTATGACCAATTCCATGTAGGCAACGCTATAACGTGCCTGCAATGAAAAGATTATTTGATCGATGGTGCCAGGGCTTGGGCTTATTATAATGCTCGAGACACAAGAACAACATTCTCGATGCCGACGAAGAGCGATCATGGTCCTCGGATGCTGTACACATATTCGCTCTTCTACACGTCAGCGAATACCTTTGCCGAGAACTTTAGTCTCGCAGATAGCTTTGCGACAGCAACGCGATTAAAGAAGGAATTAGCAACTGTTGTATCGGCTCCGGGTAATGACGAAGAGTATGAGCCAGTTGATGTCCCGTTGGAAGCTTCGAGGGAAGCTAACTTCCCTGAAGAAGTCAACGAGCCACTGCGTGTCTCCTTGAAGGTTGTTAAATAACCAGCTAAGGAGAAGAAAAGAAAGATAGAAGAACCTTCTTCTCCAGTCGCTAAGAAGAAGCTCGTTTTGGAACCATCGGACAAGGTCACTACTCGGTCGCAATCTCGGCAGCAAGCTGAGTCAACTCAGAGAGAAGAGGCGGCGACTCCGACCTCTCTTCAAAGACAGGTAGATGTTGTAGATGTAGAGAGTCCAGAGAGACCTCTACACAGAAAGAAAATGGCCTTCCAAAGAAAGAAGGTAGTCACTCCTCCGAGACAGATCCTGTCATCGGTCGTGGCTAGTACTATCGCCGGAGTCACAATATCGTCTCCTACACCTGCCCCTGAACCCAGGCAGGAAGCTTCCAGTCCAGAGCATAGGGACGAGGCTGTAGAGACCATGGAGGAAGTCGTGGAGAAAGAGGATGAAGTGTTGCGATCTCCTACACTTGCAGTGGAAACTACCCAGCTTCCAGCTACACCGAGAACTCTTCGAGATGAAGAAGATCGATTAATGATCGATGCTCTGAATGATTGCGACTTCGACCTGTATGATGATGTAGATCCGATCACCGCAAATGATAGCGAAGAAGCACCAGAAGAAAGTGTAAGTGATGAAGATACATCAACAGAGGCTGTTGATGATACTCTAAATCTGGAAGAGGATGCCAATGTACATGTATCTCCAGAAGCTGTTGATGACACGCTGAATCCTGAAGAGGATGTTGATGTGCATGTGTCCCCTGAGAAGAATACGGTTGAAGCAGTAGCTCCTGAGGAAATTACTATTACTTATCCCAAAGGTATTGAATGATATTATCAATCTTCTTTTCATAGATTAAATAGCTGACATCTACATTCTTTATTCATGCAGAAATTGAATCTTCCCCAATTCCTCCCATATGCACTGATATAGTGCCAATAAAGGCGATAGCCAGCGGTAGCCAACATTTTTCGGGCGGCTCCCATCTGTACCGGCACCTGCTGCTTCGACATCCATGGGAGTAGCTGCTACACCGGGTGCCATAGCTACCAACAAATTCATAATTGGTTCCTTCACCAACTTCTTCTTCAATTCACTAGGACCCTTAGTAGAGAGGGTAATAGATAAAGAAGATGTTGGTTTCATCACCGTTAGAGGTCCAACCTCTTATCTGATCAGTGCCATCTGCAATCAAGGTGATGAAGCTCAAGCGGTTTATCTTGAACACATACTAGATGAGCTGGAGGAATCGGTTAAGATATACAAAGATCTGAATCGGGGGGAGGTGGAACCCTTGGTACATGCGGAGTTCGAGAAGATGTCTCAAGAGGCTGCAGTTACGAAAGTTGATTTCCAGATTATCTTGGACACTTTCACTGCCAAATCTTCAGAGTATAACTCTCAAATAGAGATAATAGCATCTGCTGCCGGGGAGAAGAAAAAGAAAGTTGCTGAGCTAAAAGCAGAATCTGCCCGTCTTCAAGAAGAGTTGAGACTTGTTCAGCTTGCTCTGGAAGATGAGGCCATACAACATCAAGCTGCAGTTCAGCAACTGGATGCTCTGACCCAGGAAAGAAATGAGTATGTCACAACTCATCAAGCTGAAATCTCCCGTCGACTAATAACCTTGCCGACTTTTGATGATAAGTCTGGAATAGAGGAAGCTAGGAGGCGAGTGATAGATTCTCGAGAGGAGCGACTTCACACTTTAAAGCAGCAAATGACTAGCTTGATGACTCCGCCAGCCGAATAGAAAGACTTTTTGTATCTTCTGTTTTGTAACATGTCTTTTTTTTGTAATGCCTTTTGATTTTGATCAATAAAAGATATTTTCTTTGTGGCTCTATTATTTATTGTATATCTTATTCAGATATAAATAATAGCGATAGAAAATATATTTAGAGGTACAGGACATGATATATTTCTTTGATTTTAGAAAATAATTATATTCACTATATCTGCTCAGAGGTAATGTGGACATGGCAGAATATAATTTGTTGAATATCATTATTTTAGTAGACAACTTAATCAAAGATAACAAATATATGACAAGTTGTTGATATGGATGAATGGATGAATGAACGAAATAAATCGTCAAAATGTGTGAACGAAATGAATCGTCAGAATGAACGGATGAACCGTCGAATGAACGTAATCAACGGGCGAACCGTCAGATGATGGAATGAACGGGCGAACCGTCGAATGGATGTAATGAACGGGCGAACCGTCGGATGAATGTAATTAACGGGCGAACCGTCAAGATATTTGAACGAAATAAATCGTCGGAATGAATGAACGAAATGAATCGTCAGGATGAATATGATAAATGGGCGAACCATCGGATGAATGCAATGAACGGGCGAACCGTCGGATGAATATAATGAACGGGCGAACCGTCAAGATGTTTGAACAAAATAAATCGTCGGGATGAATGAACGAAATGAATCGTCAGGATGAATATGATAAATGGGCGAACCATCGGATGAATGTAATGAACGGACGAACCGTCGGATGAATGTAATGAACGGGCGAACCGTCGGATGAATGTAATGAACGGGCGAACTGTCGGATGAATATAATGAACGGGCGAACCGTCGCTTCGTTGTTTCACGAATCTCTGTCTATAAATAGAACAGAAATTTAGATGGAATAATCACTTTCACTTTTTAACACAAAGATGTCGTCTGGAGATGCATCCAAGAAGGCTGAGATCACCCCAAAGGTTGAAGCTGACACTGAAGAACGTCCTGCCGAACCAACCCAGCCAAAGCAGACGGAGGCAGGCGAAGGTTCGTCTGTACCCCAGCCACCGCAGGTTATCCTGGACTTCCTGCTTGAACCAGGGAAGACTGAAGAAGAAGAGGCCATGAGGATGGCTGCTTACAAGTTCCTGGTGGGTTCGAGCAAGGATGTTCTCGGCTCTTTTGCTGATTATGTTTTTGAAAAGGACGGTAGTGGTTCTCGTCCTGTCTTCAATAAGGACGATAGTGATTCCCGTCCTTGATATTATGTAACAACGTTTATGATGAAATAAAAATCAAACTTTATTTATGAATTGTCTGATCATATTTACATAAAATCTCTGTTACATTCATACATAGTATTTCTTAAGGAATTTGCCATTGATAGGCATCATAGCAACTCGACCGTCCAGCTCGGAAAGTTGATAGGCTCCATTTGAAAAGACTTTGCTCATAATGTAAGGCCCTTCCCACTTTGCGTCGAATTTGCCTTTGCTCATGTGAGTCATAGTCATAGGACGTCTGACCGTTAGAACGGACTCTCCTTTCTGAAAGGCTCTGACTTTAACTTTGCGGTTGAAAGTCTTCGAGATGCGGGCTCGGTATAACTCAATATGTTGTTGAGCCAATAGCCGTTTCTCGTCAAGCGCCTCCAGTTCTTGAAGTCGAAGGAGATCTTTGTTCTCTGTAGTGAGCTCGTTAGCGATGGCGATCCTTAAGGACGAAATTTGAAGTTCCAGGGGTAGAACTGCTTTACAGCCGAACACCAAAGAGAAAGGTGTACAGCCTGTGGGGTTGCGGACCGTAGTACGATAGGCCCAAAGACATTCTCTAAGCTTTTCACTCCAGTTTCGTTTGTTAGTAGACACAAACTTTTTAAGGAGCTTGATGATAGTTTTGTTGAAGGCTTCGGCCAAACCATTAGCAGCAGGATTATAGGCTGTCGAAGCGACATTGTCAATCCGGTGATCATCGCAGAATCTGATAAACTTTTGACTAATGAACTGTGGTCCATTGTCGTGAATGATTCGTCGAGGTACACCGAATCTGTAAATGACATGGTGTTTGACGAAGTTGATGATGCTACTGGTCTTGACTTCAGCCAGAGGTATAGCTTCAGCCCACTTGGAGAAGTAGTCGATTATTGCTAGTATGAACCGATGTCCTCTACAAGAAGGAGGATTGATGGGACCTATAATATCCATGCCCCAAGCTTCGAAAGGCCAGGAAGCAGCAGTCAGATGAAGGAATTCTGACGGTTGATGGATGAAATCTGTATGGATTTGACAAGCTCGACATTTTCTTGTATATTCGATGGCATCGGATACCATAGAGGGCCAGTAGTAACCCATGCGTCGGATACGGTCTTGTAGTTTAAGGCCAGGCTGATGTGCTTCGCAGACACCATCATGAGCTTCACGCAACACCTGCTTCGCTTTATCACCAACAAGACAGTACAAAAGAAGACCGTCATAAGTTCGTCGATAAAGAGTCTTGGTAGTCTGGTTGTAGTAGAACCGGAGAGATCGTCGACGAATACTCGTAGCCTCTTTGGGATCTTCGGGAAGTATGTCGTGGACTACAAAATCGATGAAAGGAGCTCTCCAATCTTCAGTGATAATATTGGCTTCAGTAAGAATATTGAACTCAATATTGCGATTGTTTTCGATGTAAAACAATTCCCGATTAGAGACAACCACCACCTGCTGTCTTTTGATAGGGATGGCTAAGACTGCTGCAAGATTGGCCAAAGCATCTGCTTCGGTATTGCAAGCTCGGCGAAGATATTCGATGAAGAAGGCTTTGAATGATGTAGCTATGCTGATTGCCGCTTCATGATAAGGCACTAGATCTTGATGATGAACTTCATAGGTTCCTCTAACTTGGTTAACAACCAGCTTGGAGTCACCATAGACTTCAAGATATTCGACGTCCAGTTGTTTAGCTAATTGGAGTCCGATGAGTAGAGCATTGTACTCTGCTACATTGTTGGAACAAGGTTCATCTAGGGAGTAGGCTCTTTGGATAGTTGACCCGTCTGGAGAAACAAGAACGATCCCAACTCCTGCGACAATAGCACCATTTGGTCCAATTCTGGACTCTCCGTCGAAGAATAGACGCCAAGTAGAAAATTCTTCGAAGATCATGTTTGATTCCAATGTCTCGTCTGGAATTTCATCATAAAGTTTAGATGTCTCTGGTACAGGATGAGCTGCTAAAAAGTCAGCCAGTGCTTGACCTTTGACAGACTTCTGAGGAACATATACCATGTCATATTGGGCTAGCAGAATGGCCCATGTAGCTAACCGAGAATTGAGTGTGCTGAGCTTCTTCATCAGTACCCGAAGAGGATTAACTCGGGATATGACATGAATAGTTTGTCCAATGATATAATGCCTTGTCTTTTGAACGACGAACATAAGAGCTAGGCATTCTTTCTCAACCGGACTATAACGGTGTTCAGCACCAATCATAGTACGACTGAGATAATAGATGGCCTGTTCATGACCTTCTTTGTTCTTTTGGGCAAGTAAAGCACCCAATGAATGGTCCATAGCACGGACATACATTAATAATGGTATGCCTGAGATCGGTGGCACCAAGACTGGTAGATTCATGAGATATCGCTTTATGTCATCAAATGCTCGTTGACATTCTTCGGTCCAAATGAAAGATACACCCTTCTTCATTAGCTGAGTAAATGGTCTACAGCGTTCAGACAGATTTGAAATAAACCTCTTGATGTACGCAAGTCGACCTAGGAATCCTCGTAGCTCTTTTAGGTTGCGTGGAGGACGCATCTCTTGAATGACTTTGATCTTCTCGGGATCCACGTGTATACCCTTAGAGGTAATGATGAAGCCGAAAAATTTACCACTAGAGACACCCAAGAATGACTTGGTGGAATTTATTTTGAGTTGATGTTAGCGCATCAGATTGAAGATTGTTCTCAAGTCCTGGATGTGATCTTCTTTTAGACGACTTTTGACAGCAATATCGTCGACGTAGCATTCGACAGTCTTGCGCAGATGATCTCAAAATATGGTACTCATAGCACGTTGGTAAGTTGCACCAACATTTTTGAGACCAAATGGCATCACAGTATAGCAGTGAACTCCGCGAGGGGTGCGAAAAGAGGTGTATTTTTCATCTTCGGGATTCATCCGAATCTGATTGTATCCAGAGAATCCATCCATGAAGGATATTCGCTCGAACCCACAAGTGTTGTCAATCATGACGTCCGTGATAGGGAGAGGAAATTCATCTTTTGGACATGCTTCATTAAGATCCCGAAAGTCGATTTAAACTCAAACTTTACCGATTTTCTTCAGGACTGGACCGACGTTGGCTACCCAATCTGGAAGTTGTTCTTCTCGAATAAAGCCACAAGCGATAAGCTTCTTGACTTCATCATCGATTGCGTCCATCATTTCTGGCTTGAATCGCCATTGTTGCTGTTTGACTGGTTTTACATTAGGCAAGATATTCAATTAGTGAGTAGCAACTTTGGGATCTAAACCTGGCATGTCTTCATAATTCCAGGCAAAAATATCAATATATTCTCGAATAAGAAGAATCAATTCTTGCTTATATGCCTCTGGAAGGTTCTTGCTGATAAATATTGGACGAGGTGACCCGCTCTCTCCTACGTCAACTTGAACCAATTGATCTTCGGTAGGAGGTTCTCGTTGTTTGAATCAGAGTTCCCATTGGGTATCCATTCTTTGAACCCAAGGATCTGTTTCGGGATTTTCTTCAATATCCTCGTCATAGCCTTCTGGAAGTTCAGCGGAGACCATGTTGGAAGATACAATCAGTCGATGAACCTGACCAATGCTGGTGTCAGAGTCCCATGATCTGGAATCAGAAGAGTTAGAGCGCTCCTCACTATCGTATTCGAAGATTGCTGGGGATAAGACTGGAGGTGACGTATATCCGAGACCTCTTTTAGTCCTGCTGTAATACATCTCTGATTTTCCTTTCGGAACAGCCGTACGGATAGGAGTTCGTCTACCCTTATAATAGTTGAGGCCATTCTTGAAGTCATAACCCATCTTCCGGATAATGTCTTTTGATTGTTGACTGTAACGACGAAGCTGGAGATGTCCTGTATCGTTACTTTTTGCTATCATCAGTATAGCTGAATTTTTGTTCTGGTCCTTTACTAAAAAGTATTGGACTCTCGCCTCTCTTTCGAGAAGGAACAACAAAGTATGAATCATCTGGGTGTTCAAATGAGACTTCTGTCTGAAGAGACTGTACAACTCCCATTGTAAATGACTGAAAGCTATCTAACATATCCAAATAGTACTTAGCATGATAAATGACATCAGTATACTGGAAAGAAGATGCTTTTTCATTGATTTGTACATCTGTATTTACAACAGGACCTTTAGCCTTAGCAGGCTTGGTCAGATTGATTACAAGAGGGAGAGAAGAAGAACGTGGAGGAGGATTGGACTTGTTGCGATGGAGGTCGATAACAAGCGGCTCAGAAGAGGTGAGCTCCCTTTTCTTCTTATTACGAGGTAAATCAATAACAAGTGGCTCAGAAGAGGTGAGCTATCTTTTATCCTTGTCACGACGTAAGTCAATAACAAGTGGCTCAGAAGAGGTGAGCTCCCTTTGATCTTGATCACCATCAGTTGATTGCTTCTGGACTGGCAAGTGAATAGCCACCGGTTTGGAGGACTGAGGATGAGAAACACGCCCTTTAACAGGTATGATGAGGGTGTCTTTAGGCACTGCTTCTTGTTCTTTTTTAGTGTCTAGAGCCAGTACTACCTTCATGAACTCATCTTTATACATGCGAGCGTCGTTGTAATATGCTTCGACGCCTTTGAAAGGATAGAGATCCGCAATCTCTTTTTGAACCTCTCCATTATCATCAATATATTTGAAATATTGATGGAGAGTCGAAGGAACAATGTTGTGTTCATGCAGGAATGGTCTCCCCAAAAGAGCATTGTAAGAACAGCTATGGTTGTCTATGATGTAGAAGGTCACCTTTGTGCGAAGATTGCCTATTTGGAGTTTTAGGCGAATCTTGCCCAGAGGTTCACTTCTTCCCTGGTTGAACCCCAAGATGGTGGTGATTGTGCCTGAAAGACTATGTACTGGGATCTTCAGTGCGTCTAGCATTGTCTTCGGCATGATGCTGAGTGCCGACCCTGGATCTATCAGAATACGATCGACTTTCATCGAGTTGACATATCATGTATAGTATAGAGGGCGGTCATGCCTATATTGTCTTCCATCATCATGTCATCCTGTGTGAAGGTAATGTTTGGAATTAATTCCAATACACTGTGACAATGGAAGCAAGAGACAGGCTCTGCTTTTGGCTTCTTTAGAAGGGTTAGGCAGGTTTCTGCCTGCATTAGAGCTTCACTCAGAGTTTCTCGAGTCTCTTTGGAGAGGCACAAGAGCTCGAAGATTGACAGCCTAGCCGGTGTATTGGCTAGTTGAGCCAAGATATCAAAGTTGTATGGCTTCTCAAGTCCTGAGGGAGATGACTTCTTCAAAGGTTTGTCAAAGCGGACTTGTTGTTTGCCTTTGTCAGCTACCGCCGGCTTAGGAGGAGTAGGTTCTACAACCGGTGAGGATGCAGAAGGGATGTCCTCAGTGGAGACAGGTTGCGCTGGAGCAGACTCGGAAGACGAAACGAGATTCTCCTGAGCTTCGGGATACTCCCGTAGATAAGCTTTCCCTGATCTAGTGCCCAGCAAGATTTTCTCTTCAATTATGGGGTCAAAAGACACCATATTGCAAGTCTTTGTCTTGCCCTTGGAGCGATCTTTCTTTTTGGAGGAAGAGGGAACTTCGAACTCTGAAGCAAGATCAGGGTAAATCCACATGATCTCACCATTGTCAAAAGATAAGGGGATGAGACCTTCACTTCGTAGAAGAGGGAGATTCTCAATCTCGAGAGTGGCTTTGGGGATAGGGATGACACCATACTGTACCATCTGTGGAGGGAAGTTATCGAACTGTACTGAGACCATGTTCGCGGTAACAGTCTTCTCGTCTTGTTGCAGAGTGACAACACCAGCGTTGACTAGCTCTTGAATTTTTCCTTTGAGCACGTAACATGCTCGAGTGGGATGCCCAATGAACCTGTGATAGACACAATATTTGGGATGATCAGTCTTACCGACCTCATCAGGCTTCTTCGGGTCTGGGAGTTGGAGCTTATTGCTTTTGATCAAGCAATCAAAGATGCTCACGGTGTCATTCTCGTCAAAAGAGTACTCCATTTTAGGACGAGGTTCCCTTGGTGGAGGGGCAGAAGGAGTAGAAGTAGACGTAGGTGGAGCTACATTAACAGCCAGAGATTCTTTGCTTTTCAAATTGATGTTCAAAGTCTCTTTCCCCTTGCGGTTGTCCTGGAGGTTACCGCTACTAGATTTAGGGTATTCATCGCGGTCGGGGTTAGACATGTGTACTCCCAACTGCTTGAACTTGTTAGCACTAACTTCAGCTGCTTTAGCATTGACAATGAAGGATGGCCAGTCTTGGAACTGAGTTGACCCCGTCCACATGCTGATAATAGGCAAAAGATTTGCCTTGCAGGTGTCTATAGTTACAGCGGCCGGAGTCCCAGGAGGCATCTTTAAATCTTCTCGGCAGAACCTTTCAATGAAACTCTCCGCGGTTTTATTATGTCTTTATTTGATTTTATTAAGGGCTGACATGGTCATGTCGTTGATCTCCTCATAGAATCGCTCAAAGAAGATTTGTTTAAAACCCGAGAAAGAGGTGATACAGCCATCAGGCAAGCTTCTGTACCAATCGTATGCTACACCAGCTAAACAACCGACGAATACTCTGGTAAGAAGAGCGTCATTTGGCTGAAGTTGGATAGTCATTACCTCAAAGTGGTTGATGAACTGGCTCGGAGAAGTGCTGCCATCAAACAGGGTGATTGTTGGAATCTTATATTTTGGAGGGAATGGGACTTCCTTCCATTCAACCGGATAGGGTTATTTAATTTCCAATCTCTGCAAATTGTCCTTCTCTTTGAAAGCCTCAAATTGAGTGCACAAGAGTTTGACAACTTTATTAACATCCTCCGATGATGAAGAAGGAGCAGACTGAATCAGAGTGTTAGGGGGAAGAACAGCGTGGTAAGCACTACCCCCAGCCCCTGACTGACTGGATGTGGGTTGAACTTGTACAGAGGGTATTTGAGGAGATACTACCCCCAGCCCTGCATTGGCAGGCACCGACGATGCTATGATCTCAAGATTTGCAGCAGGTACAGTTGGTGGTACTGTATGTTGAGCCACGATGATAGAATGTATACTTGCAACCATTTTAGCCATGGTCTTCAGTTTGTCCTCTAGTATAGCTATTCGTTGTTCTTGATTTGCTGAACTAGAAGCGTCTGGGTCTTCAGTGACAACATAAGCTGTCACTTCTCTAGGTACAGTAGAAGACACTGTCTTTTCAGAACTTTCGCTGTATGTATCATAATCAGAGAAGGAATCATCTCCTGAGTGAGAAAAAAGGAGATGATCGGAAGGATCTTGGAGAAGATTCTTTTGACCGATTGTATCTCGGCTTCGGGATCGGGTATGTTGGAATACTCCTTCAGAAGATTCTTGGAGTAAATCTAAATACCGTTGGCTGGGCCTACGAGGCTTATCATGCTTGGAGCACTTTCTACCCCCAGTGTCTCGAGAAGCCATATTGACGGAAGCATACAACATTTCGTCCTCATCTTCCGACATTGGTTCAGGGTTTGCAAAGTTCAGACGATCGAAAACAGATTGCTTTGTTGTTTGGCAACAACACTTGATGACAACCTTGTGATTACAATGATGTTCAAGTGGCTGAACTGGAGGTGTTGAGATATTGTCCCGTTTTTGCTTGAGATGCTCTCGGAGGTCAGGAACAACGACGGGACGAGAAGAAGTTTGAGGAATATGTTCTTTGACAACATTCGAAACATGGTTCCGGTTCTTCAGATGTTTTGTCCCTTGAGTGTACAGGGAAGTACTCACTTCATTAGCATAGGTGTCAGGATTTTTGATCCTGGAAGTTGCCTTTGATGCAGGTTCGTCTTCGGCATTGGCTGCTTGTGTTTCGCCGAAGTTGACGTAGACCGAGATCTATTGAGATAATCCCGTAAATCAGCAAACTCACCCCTAGGGGTTTCTGTCTGAGATACCCGTAATTTTCCTTGCTTTGAACGGGATATCTGGAGAGTTGGGAGATCTTGGAATTCTGCTACCGGGGTAGGAAAAATACATCTTTGATCAGTACAAGTCCTTTTGGCATGGAGAGAAGAACTCTTGTTTGAGAGAGTTCTTGTACTGATTGGTGCCAAGGCACGTTCAGATTGATCTTCCGAGGTAAAAACCTGAAAAGACTGAGAAAAGATCAAAGGACCTTTTTCCTTGTTTTGTGAAGAAGGGTTGGCTAAAAAGTGTTTCCCTCTGTTGTCTTCCAAGTCGTGGAACGAGAAAGTTTGAGAAAAGACCAACGGGCCCTTTTCTCTGTTCTGAGGAGGAGGAGGAACAGTCAATGGACTACCCCCAGTGGATTGCGCTGGAGCAACAGGGTGCATGGAAAGAGGAACAGAGTTTTTTCTCTTGCTGTGAAAAGAAGGGAGATTAGCCAAAAGGCTATCCTTCATAAACTGCGCTGGAACAGCTTGCGCAGCAGTTAAGGTGGCAATGGGCGCATTGGTTGATTGCGCTTGGGGAGCTTTGACAGATGGGCTTTTGGCCACAGATACTGTAGTTTGCGCAGCAGGAGTTCTGGCCATAGAGTGTTTGAGTTGCACTCTGGTTGCTGGAGTGGTGGACTGCGCAGGAAGAGTTGCAGCCAACTGCGCAAGGGGAAGAGGAGTCTTGCACTTTGCCAGAGCAGTATAGGAAGTGGTTTGTGTAATGGCAAGAGGAGCAGTGCGCTGCGCATAGGCAGTAGAGGCAGCAGACTGCACAACAGTCTTGGCAGCAGAGACAGTAGACTGTACAGCAGTCTGGGTAATAGAGACAGCAGACTGCACAACAGTCTTGGGAGCAGAGACAGTAGACTGTGCAGCAGTCTTGGTAGCAGAGACAGCAGACTACGTAGCAGTCTTGGTAGCAGAGACAGCAGACTGTACAGCAGTTTTGGTAGTAGAGGCAGTAGACTGCACAGCAGTCTTGGCAGCAGAGGCAGTAGACTGCGCAGCAGTCTTGGCAGCAGAGGCAGTAGACTGTGCAGCAATCTTGGGGACCCACACTGGGTGAACTTTGCTCATGGCAGAAGTTGTTGCAGTACGAGGGGTGGTCCTGGAGTTGATCATGGCTTCGTAGGCCATCTGGTTGACCTTCACAACCAGCGTCTTCTGCGTCTTTCCGATAGACGCAACGTCACATTGAGTTGTCACTTTCTCGTCGGAGGAGAAAGTCGTCCCCAGCAGAGTCGCCATTTTGTTTGCAAAAACAAAAGTGTTCTTTATTTCACAAACTTTGTAAGAAGATTACAATTGAATTCTGGGAAAGTACAACTATAGGAATCCAATCTGAAAACGATCGCTTTATCCCTTGGACGATGTAAACTTTGAAGACGATAGCCTCTGAAGTATGCAGCAGCACTTTGGCAAGAACTCCTGATCTCTGGTGATGATCTTGAATGATAATCTGATCTCCATTATGAAGGACTTGAAACTCTATTTATAGAGTTCTGGAAATAACTAATTTTTTAGTTATTCTGGATTGCGCAGGCTGGATTGCGCAGACATTGGACCGCGCAGACATCAAACTGCGCTGGCAGTTACTTGATCATAGGCCAACTGTATGAGACGCGTGGCATTGTTTGATTGAAATACGCATGATCGTGTACAGATGGTTGCCACGTGGTGAGCAATTGATGGCATGAATGCCACGTATAAAATATCAGTTGTCTTGATTGACTGCGCCACTTGAACTGTGCTAGCTTCAGACTGTGCTGGGATTGAACTGCGCTGAAGGGGATCTGGCAGACTGCGCTTCGATTGGGCTGGTAGCTTGCGCTGGCTGTACAGCTATCCTCGAGCGCTGTGCTGCACAAGACACGAATAGTTTCCTCATTCTTCGGACTATCAGCTGTCAGAAGATCTAATTTTCTGTCAGATAATGATGACATGGCCACGTCAGCTAGCACAATCTGTCTCCTATGCAGTTCATTTGAAGGGTGCACAATTTGATTTTCATTGCTTTTCTGATGGGTACAACTTGATTTTTAGGACCTACAGTGTCGAAGACTCGAAGAAAGTCGCGTGTGCTTAACTTCTACTTCGAATGAACGCGCACGATTGGTGGGCTGTGCAGAAGCGGGCTACTCGACGTGAAGACGAGACGACGGCGATCTCATGGGCTACATTCAAAAATGCGTTCTGTTTTCCATGAAATATAAAAGAGCAGAACAATTATCGGAGGACTGGACTTTTACTTCACGTTACAAACTCGCTTGTACAAAGAAAGCCTAGGGACGAAAGCCTAGGTACAGCAGTCTAAGTATAATTGTTTATTTTAGATTCTGGGGGGTGACGATAGAGGCTCGGAAAGGCGACGGTAGCCCTGCCTTACTCCTTGGACGATCGGTATGCAGCCTTGGCTCCAGAAGATTGCTTGGCGTTGAAGAAATGCTCTCTTTGCTCTCTCTCTGCTCTTTTTCTCCAAGTCTTCTAATGCTCTCTGATCTCGAAAAGGGGTCCTCTTTTGCAAGGGAATGTCACCTTACTATTTATAAGAAAGGAAAATATAATCATTAGGGTTTGCAATGATTCCCCCTTAGAGTGGCGGCGACCTGTTGATTGATTAATCTGGGCCATTAATCTTGAGTGTGATGAATCTGGGCCACTTAATATAGATTGCACCAAATCCCATCAGTAATTAATGCTGATTGGAATGAATCTTCGTGATGATGATTTGTTGATGTCTGCGAATCTGAACGAATAAGTTTAATTCATTCTCCTGCCACGTGTCCCAGATTATTGGGATTTGACCCAATCTTTGATTGCAATAAATCTGGAAAATTGATTGGCTTTATGACACGTGTCTTGGGAGTCATTGAGAGGATTGAGCCGCATAAGGATTGAGCCGCATAAGGATGGGGCCGCATAAGACTGGCCACGTGCCAGGTCTGATTGGGGAGTGGCCCCCCCCGAACCTTCGCTCCATATAATAATTTGGGCCGCATAATGGGCTGTGAGCCGCATGGAGATGATCCTCTTGAACCGCATAGGAAAGCCTCTGCTTAAGCCGTATGGAGATGGTCCTCTTGAGCCGCATGAGGAGGCCTCAGCTTGAGCCGCATGAGACTGTTTCATCCTGAGCCGCATAGGGCAGCTTCATCCTGAACTGCATGGGAAGTCTTTGCTCGAGCCGCATATGAACGCCCACGTGGCAAGGCCACGTGGCATTTTTTGGGTCTCGGGGGATTGTGTCAGAGATCTCCTTCGTTTTCCTAGGGGTCTGTCATTATGACGGAGTCATAATTACTTTTTTGTGTCAGGGCTGTCACTTCGTCAGAGCTGTCAGCCATCAGAGTAATTAATGCAGTATAGGGCGGAGGGGAGGACTGTCAAGCCACGTGTCTTTTGAGCCGCATGGCATATCTCGAGACGTATAGTCCCTTATGCCGCATGACTCTCTGAGCCGCATAGGCTTTCTGAGCCGCATGGGTTTTTCTGGCCGCATGGATCCTTCTTTATTATTTTCCATGCTTCTACAAGACCCCCTTCAAAGTTTTTAATTTACAAAATTGAAATGCTTTGAATAAGAAGCATGGTTGTATTCTTCTGGCCGCATATGAAGTCCTGGCCGCATGGATGACTTAGCCGCATAGATGGTTCAGCCGCAGGGATGTTTCAGCCGCAGGGGATTTCTGCCACGTCATCGTTGCCACGTATGGCAATCTTTTGTATTAAATGCTGTTGATTTGTTGTCAGCTTTAAAGGCCACTTTTCGGTGCGGGATCCGAGGAGTTTGGCCTTCATTTTCGGCGGCTCACCTTGATAACCGAGGAGTCATCGATCAATGGAGCCGTCGAACTAAAGATTGCACGACTCGGGAAGTGGATGCCTCCCGCGGGGTAACTGACACCCGAAAATAGATCCTCGAGCTCCAGAGAAAGCTGGCCTTCCTGGAGTCCGAGCTCGAGGCTTCTCGTACTGAGAAAGAGATTGCGATTCAGGAGGCTGACAAGTACAGTAGGGCTTCTGCTAATCTAGAACTTGCCCTAAAGAAGATGGAGAACAACTGGCAGGCGTATCTGTATTTGAATGACGCAGAGCAGTTGTCCCAAGAGGCCGAGCGCCGAGATAAACAGAGGCTTGAGCGGGGGGCTGCCTTGGTAAAAAACCGCCTCTTGGAGTTGTGTAATGCCGAACAATAGTCGGCCTTTTCTTCTTTTGTTTCTGTTCTCTTTCCCTTTTTTTTGAGAGGGACGTGATCCCGAAACATGTAATACTTTTTTTCCTTCAAATAAAGAGTACTTTTCATTCTATCCTTCATTTGTATTGCTTGTTGTTCCTGTGATATGATGGTGGTGTTTGCCCCGCGCGGGGGACTTGTTTGTGGACCCGTCATCCATGGCATACCTTGGTTTTAGGTACGGATAACAAGTTTGATTAGGATATCTGGAGCAGTCATGGCAAAGTGGTCATGGATGCTCCTAGTATCGGAAAAAAGAATGCCGTAGAGCAGCGGGGCTCCCGGGACATGATGAGAGATGGTGGGCTTGTGCTAGGAGACTTAGCAGAGGATATTTGTGGGCCTATTATCCTTGGTGTACCCTGGCTTAGGACACAGATAATAGGATGAAAGGGAACCGACATATTTGCTCAGAGGTAATGAGGACATGGCAAGCATGAGGGTTTTACCGTAGAATCTTCCTACTCAGAGGTAATAAGGACATGGCAGGAGTGAATTCAACGGAGGATATTTATGGTCAACATAGGACATTTGTGGACCTATTATCCTTGTCGTACTCCGGTTGTGGGTACAAATAATAGGTTGAAAGGGAATCGACATACTTACTCAGAGGTAATGAGGACATGGCAAGTATGAAGGTTTCTTCGACGGAGCCTTTCCACTCAGAGGTAATGAGGACATGGTAGGAGTGGGCTCAATGAAGAGAGGGTACATAGAACGACTCAGAGGTAATGAGGACATGGAAGTTCTATGTAGAGGGGTGATTTGTTTTTGGCGGAATTGAGACGACTCAGAGGTAACATCGACATGGTCGTTTTGGAAATTTGTGGATCCGTTACCCTTTTTGTGCACTGGGAGCGCAGGTAGTGGATCATTGTTTGCAATTGATTGTAAAAGAACAGAACAATTATCGGAGGACTGAACTTAGACTCACAATACAAACTCGCTTGTATAAAAAAAGCCTAGGGACGAAAACCTAGGTACAGCAGTCTAAGTACAATTGTTTATTTTTGATTCTGGGGGGTGACGATAGAGGCTCGGAAAAGCGACGACCGTTCTGCCTTACTCCTTGGACGATCGGTACACAGCCTTGGCTCGGGGAAGATCTGCTTGGTCGTTAACGAAGAAATGCCCTTCTTGCTCTCTCTCTGATTGCACTTCTGGCTTCTCTATCTTTCTGTGTATATTCTCTCTCTGACTATGGAAGAAGTCTCTCTGTGTATACGTATTCTTCTCTGATGTTTTTGTTGTATATCTCTATCTCTTTTTTTTTCACAAGGGAATGGCACTTTGCTATTTATAATAGTGAGATCTCATCATTAGGGTTGCCAATGATTAGCTCTTGGAGATGGCGGCGGCCTGGGGATTGATCAATCTAGGCCGTTCGTTTCTGATTGTGATGAATCCGAGCCATTAAGGATAGATTGTACCAAATCCCCATTAGCAATTAATGCTGATTGGCATAAATCTTCCTTATAATGATTTGCTAATATCTGCGAATAAATCAAATTTATTCTCCTGCCACGTGCCCCAGATCATTGGAATTTGACCCGATCTTGGATTGCCATAAATCTGGAAGATTGATTGGCTGAGGACACGTGTCCTGAGAGCCAATGGTGAGACTGGAACCGCATGCAGATTGAGCCGCATGAGATTTGGGCCGCATAAGTCTTGGGACACGTGTCAGGGCTGTCTGGGCAGTGGCCCCCTCCTCCTATGGACTTTTGAACCATATGATGAGCCGCATGAACCGCATAATGGTGTGTCTGCTTGAGCCGCATGGGCATGGTCTTCTTGAGCCGCATAGGGGTGCTTCCACTTGAGCCGCATGAGACTGTTTCGGCCTGAGCCGCATGGGAAGTCTTCACTTCGAGCCGCATAAGCACGCCCACGTGGCAAGGCCACGTGGCATTTTGTTGCTCTTGGGAGATCGTGTCAGAGATTTCTTTCTCTTCCCTAGAGATTCATCATCATGACAGAGTCATAATTACCTGCTTTGGTGTCAGGTCTGTCAACTTTTCAGAGGGGTCAGCTGTCAAAGCAATTAATGCAGCATGGGTCGGAGGGGAGCGCTGCCAAGCCACGTGTCTTCTGAGCCGCATGGGTCCCTGAGCCGCATGCATTTTCTGAGCCGCATGGGTTTCTTGCCAAGCCACGTATCTTCTGTGCTGCCTCATGTTGAGCTCCTTATGCCGCATGACTCCCTGAGCTGCATGCGTTTTCTGAGCCGCATGGGTCTTTCCTGGCCGCATGAATCAATTTCTTTAGTATTTTCCATGGTTCTACAGGACCCCCTTTAAAGTTTTCGATTTGTAAAATTGAAATACTTTGAACAAGAAGCATGGCTGTGTTAACCGCATATGCAATCCTGACCGCATGGATGTGTTATTCGCATGACTGTTTCGACCGCGGGGGTGTGTTAGCCGCATAGATGGTCCAGTCCACATGTGCGGGCCTTTAATTGCCTCAAAGTTGCTTCAGCGCCGTCTTTGTAGGGGGAATCTCAAGGATCAGTTCATTAAATCTTTTTGGATTTGATGCCTTGGGTGAATCTTGGAGACGAAACCCAAGGAGTCGGTTTCGCTCTTCAAGAGTCGGTCATTGGCCCACGTGTCCTCCTTCTCCCGTCCTCCTATAAATAGGAGGGGTTTGAAGAGAGAGAAGACTTCTTTATTTTCTTTCTTCTCTTATCTCGCTTGCCTTTCTTTCCTTCTATCATTGATGGCTCCCAAGAAGATCGTGGCAGTGAAGGGCAAGAAGGCGGCCTCCACTTCCACCTTGGATGCAGTTGCTGCTCCGCCCGTCGTCGTGCCTGATATTCATCCTGACGTCCATCCCCCCATTATTGGTAAGGACAATGTATGAATTAAGGAACTCCAACCGCCATGGCTACGTCGCATACTTTATGCCCGAGCCTTCGTAAATCGTATGTTCGCCCTACGGCTGAGCTGCGAACCGCATAAAAAAAACTATTGTGTCTGTATGTGCGCCTTATCAGTGAAGCTGCACAGACTTTTACTGTGCGGAGCCGCATAAGCGGTCTTCTGAACTTGAGCCGCATGGGACTTTTTGGAGCCGCATAAGACTTCTGAGAACTTCATGGGGCGGCACGGATGTTTTCTTGAGCCGTATGTGGTTTGAAAACACCTAATCAGCTCTTTTTTATTCTCCGTTTAACTTATTTTTCTTTGTCTGTTCTTCAGTGAATTTGCCGATTAACGCCGCCGGAGAACTCTTGGTGGGTAGCGCTCAAGCTGCTCTCGGCTATAGGTACGACCATATTGTTCAGCACGTGGCGGACCAGTTTCCGAGCGATGAGCCTATGACTAGGTTGAATGCCATCAAGAATCAGCCTTTCCATTTCCTTAATGCTATGATGAACTCCGGGAAATTCGAAGAAGAGTTTTTGAAGCCTGCGTTCTTCTTTGGAGACGCCTTGACCGTGGAGAACGATCATGTTCTGGAGGTGTCGGAGGATTGGAATTTTGTTTCTAACGGGATGGCGATCCGTATCCCTCAGATGGAGCGACACTTTCCATTATCTTGGTTCAATATGCTCCCTTTGGACCGGAAGATAGAGGGGACTTTAACCCCTACCAGGAGTGGGATGTTCGTGGGAAACATCCGTTATAATAACCATCTGAAGTCAGTGGCTGCTGTCAAGGTGCATACCAGTTGTTCTGTGACAGGGATGGTCCCAGGTTCTTTCCTGAATGTGGCAGGTCCTAACTTCACGTTTTCTACCGCCGATACTTTTATAAATCGTCTTGCCCGGAAAGGCTCCTATCCCGTTGGTCGGTTGACGTTTCCTGGTTGGATACACCCTATTCCCTCGTGGATCAATTTATCTACCTGGATCCTGCAGAAGTATGAGGCTTTCTTGTGCGAGATTGGTCTGTATCATGCTATCCGAGGTACCAGTCATGGCTTGTTCATAAACAAGAAGCTATTCATGTCCCTGCTGGAAATGTATAATTGTCGTACGGGGACCTTTTACACACCTGTAGGGGAGATGGGACTTGCGCTCCATGAGATGTACGCGGTCTCCAAGCTTCCTTGGGGGGACGAAGCGTTTGAAGTGTATACTCCTACTAATGAGGAACTTGAAGATTTGGAACGACGGTATCCTGGCTTTGCGGCCCTTTATCAGGAGATATTGTGCCATTATAACGCATGCCATCAGATAACTCGAAAGGACAATCTGGAAGGGAATGCTCCTTATACCAAGGATTGGGTGCACTATCTCTTCTAAGCAGATGCCTCAGGTCTAGTTACCTCTCGTCGCCCTAGGTCTCGGGAAGCGGTCAAAGAATTGGTGTCATCTACCAGTGACAGATTCGGGAGCCAAATTGATACTTTCGATTACTTTTACCAGGATACTCAAGAGTTGTCTGAGAAAGCGCTTCTGGCGGGATTTTTGATGATCTGGCTACAAAATTGTGTAGTCTCGGGAGGAGCCGGTTCTATTGAGAGAATTAGTTGTAACTTCATCCTTCCAGCTGTGAAGTTAGTTTTGCGAATCAGGCTAGCTCTCCTTCCGGCTATGGTGTGTAGCATACACCGTGGCCTTCGTACCTTCACGTCCAAGGTCATTGCCCGCGATATGACCAAGGATTTTGAACGAACTGAGTTACCTTATCATTATTTGATGGGGTGGCTGCTGATACATTACCCATCTTTGATGAGGTCGGGCTCTGAGGGCGGTGTGACTGATAATGACGCCCTTATCTTCCGTTATCGTGATGAGCTTTGGGAATATGAGACCATGCGGGTTTACCTGATGGCCTTGGCAAGGGCAGATAAGTATCATATTTTCGTATCCGTCCCTCGCTTCTCTGCCAAGGACATAGAGACTGTGCATATAGACGGTATTGTGTCTCCTCAACTTTTGGATGGCCAGTTGCTCTTATGGTTGCGTAATATCCGTCCCTCGCATCTGGTGTACCGTAACCGCAATGCTGTTTTTCTTGAGCCGTATCTGCCTAGCAGGTTTGCCCGGCAGTTTGGGTACAGCCAACTGTGTCTAGACAGCCCCAGCTCGTGTCTGGGTTACGAGGGAAGTCTTCTTGATGGTATCAGAGCTTGGCAATATTATGATTCGTTCCATACTCGCGCTATTTTCTCGGTCCCTTCCAATAAGGAGTCAGTGGGGATCTTGTACATGGCGGCCATGTATCACGTTATGGCGAACAAGCCTCCGATCGGTTTTGACCTATATACCAGTTTTATTGTTGGTACCGGTCTGGAAGAAGGCTTTCAAGGGGCCAAGAAAAGGAAGACTAGGGCCGAAGTGCCAGATTTGGATTCTGCTGCCGAGGGTGATGAAGGCAACGAGCGTGATGTAGATGACTCTATCCTCCTGGTGGTAGACGCAGAGGTGGGTCAGTCGCCTGTTGTGTCAGATGAGATGCTGAGGGATCAGTCCCCTGTCGCGCCTGGTCCTATTCCGAAACGTAGCAGGCAAGTTTCTCCTGTAGGCAGTGTTTCTCGATCCCAGAAGTTGGTTGCGACTAGACGCCGTCTGCTAGCTATAACGGCAGGTGGAGAAGAAGTCAATCCTGCGTCAGAGGTAACAAAACTGCTCTCGATCTCTTTTTTCTTTCTTTCCTTTGAGTTTTGATCCCGATTGTCTTCGTTCCCCTTTTTAGGTGTCGGGTGAAGAAGCGTTTCAGGATGTCGAGACGGTGACTCGGGATGACGGAGGCTTCCCTGAGCCTGTTCCTATTCAAGAGGCCGCAGATCGATCTGTATCCCCTTTTAAGGTGACAGGGGCAGAGGACTTGACTAAATTTAACTCGGGGATCGTGGGTGAGGGGACCATGCCAGTTGCGGAGGAGCCGCGACCTTCATACCCCTCCCTTGGTAAGATTAGCCAAATCCTAACCCGTGAGGAAGCTTATCTGCTCTATCATCATATCCTTCGGGTTACGTCGATTGATTGTTATTCTGGACGTTCAGGTCCGCCCCCTTCCGTATCGAGGATGGACGTTGCTGGGATAACCCCAACCGAAGGGGCATCGGTAGAAAGGGGTGTACCTCTCCATTGGCCGATTTGTCTTGATGGGTCTTCCGGGGGCCCGGGTTTGACGGGCCAGTCCTCGGGGCAGTCGGGGCAGGGAACGATGGTCCTTGCATCGTCCTCTGCTCCTATGGCTTCGAGAATCGACCTTTCTTCCCTGCCGAGTATCCAAGCTCTCCGGACGGCGGAAGACGAGTTGGCTGCTATTCATGCATCGTTCTATTCTGACTCCGTTCCCCTGGTGGCGAGCTCCAGCGTTGCTCCTTCGACGTTGCCGCTCCGGCTTCCCTTAACGCCCTCCTCTGCTGAAGTTTTGAACGACGCATTGCAGGACGTAGTTACCAGCTTCCATCGTCATTTGAAGAGGGGGATCGAGGCCACTGTGGAAAGAGGGACCTCTTTTACTTTGGTCCGACGATGCGCCCAGGGTCAAATAAACATCCTTAGGGATCTGCCTGATGATGTAGGGCTAGCTTCGCTTGAAGTGTCAGACCTCGCATTGGGGTGACGACCCTTCTTAGGCAGGCGTATCGTCAGAGGTCTATCGGAGGGATTGAGCTTCTCTGTTTGGGATTGACCGACTCTCGGCAGACTGATGTAAGTGGCCCTGTTGTGGGTCTCGGTACTTGGCCGGACCTTGGCAGCCGGATTCTCATCTGCTCTTCTTGTGCCGAGAGACTGATTGCATCCTTACGCAGCGTGGCCGTAAGGGGTGCGAAATTGCCTGGTTTGCGAGCCTGGAGGTGGATTGTCAGAGGTTCTTCTGATCCCATGATCGCTTCATCCTTAGTTTGCTCATTTTCTCCTTCAAGGTGCCTTTTCGACTTTTCGTATAGGCAGGAGTCCGAGTAATAAGACTCGACCCCTTTGAAGGGATCGATGTCAGCAAATTCTGTCCTCACGAAGCCGTGCTTGTCGACGTATTTGAAGCATTGGTGTAGCGTGGAAGGCACGATCATGTAATCGTGTATCCAAGGGCGCCCCAAAAGGATGTTATAAGAAGTGTCGGCATCTATGACGTAGCAAGTGACTTCTGATTGGAGATCGCCGATCTGGTATTTCAGACGGATCTTTCCGATTGGGTAGCTCCTGCCCGAATTGAACCCGCTGATGGCGGTGTTTGTAGGGGGTGAGGCGATGCATCAGAATGCGAAGATGATGCAGTAGTCCTTTTGGAATGATGCTTATGGAAGACCCAGGGTCAATGTGCATCCGGTCCACCTTTATGTCGCAGATGTAGCCTGTATAGTATAATGGGCGATCGTACAGATTAGTCTTGATGAGCATGTCTTGTGGAGTGAAGACGATGTTGGGCATTGCTCCCGTACAGGCACTGTCTTGTAGGTCTGCGGGCTAATTTTCTCCCGTGAGGTTGACTTGAGCCAGGTACGCGTCGGCATTTTGAAGCGCATCGCTCAAGGCTGTACGGACATCCTTCGAGAGCCTCAGGAGTTCGTATAAGGACAATTTGGCCGGTGTATTGGCCAATTGCGCCAAGATGTCGAAGTTGTAGGGCCTCTCCAGCCCCTGAGGTGTCTTCTTTCGGAGGGATTTGTCAAAGCGAGTCTCCCTCGGCCTAGGCTTGTCGGTCGTCGAAGGCTGAGCCGGTCCCGGAGCGTCCGGGGTAGTGGGCGGATGATCATCAGTCGAGTTTTCAGTCACGGGTTGAGATTTTGCTCCAGATCGAGTAACAACGGCCGTGACTTCTTCTTCATCTGCCGAGGCGGTACGGCAGGATATGACTTTTCTACTTTTCCTTTTAGAAGGTGGAGTGGGCTGAGTTACCTCATGGACTAGGTCCGGATGGACCCACATGATTTCTCCTCGTGATGTGGTGAGGGGTACTAGACCAGCAGCTTGGTCGCGAGCAGGCGGAAGATTAGCAATCTCCATCGTTGCCAGAGGGATAGGTATAACCCCGTCCTGAGTCTCTGTTGGAGGGAAGCTGCCGAATTGTACGGACACCATGTTGGCTGCCACGGTTACCTCCTCGAAATCGATGGCGAGAGCGTTCGAATCGATGAGGTTTTGGATATATCGTTTCAGTTGGTAGCAGTCGTGCGTAGCATGGTGGACGTAGCGGTGGTAATGGCAGAACTTTGGGTTCTCCAGATCAGCCGGCCGAGGTTCCCGTCTTGGTGGAGGAAGCTGAATCCTATCTCCTTGTATGAGCATGTCCAAGATAGGCTTGACGTGACCGTCTTCAAAAGAGTAAGTGATTTGAGGCCATTGTTTGTCTGCTGGTTGCGACTCAGGCTTCTGGGCTGTATCGGCCACCATAGCCTGCTTGCCTCTGTTGTCCCGGTTGTTGGAGGGGCTACCCCCATTGTCGTTGGTGGTGTTGGGACGCTTGCCCTTGTTTTCTCCCTCTGAGATATGTAATCCCAGTTGGCGAGCCTTCTTCAATCGTTCTTCGGCACTTGTAGCACTAATGATAAAAGCCTTCCAGTCCTTGAATTGACTCTCGCCCATCCAGAGACTAATTGTCGGGAGTAGTCTCTTTTGGCAAATTTCGATCAAGGAAGAGTCCGGGTTGCCGGATGGTAACTTCATTGCGGTTTGACGAAACCGCTCAATATAATTCCTTGTAAGCTCTTTCTCTCCTTGAACGACGTCCATGAGAGTAGACATCGTGACGTCCTGCCCTACCTCATAGAATCTCTCCAAGAACAAGCGTTTGAAGCCAGCGAAGGAGTGGATGCAATTGTCTGGCAGGTTGCGATACCAATCGAAGGCGACTCCTTCCAATGTCCCAATAAATAACCGCGTGAGGATAGCGTCATCATGGGGCAGATGGTCGGTAGTGACCTCAAAGTAAGTGATGTACCGACTTGCTGAAGTCTTGCCATCATATGGGTTGATATTGAACGGCTTATATCTTGGTGGAAAGGGAACATCCCTCCATTCCGCAGGATATGGTTGCCGTATTCTGAGGTCTTGAGAGTTTTCTCGGGCGTGGAACATTGCTCGGAGCTCCTGAACCTCTCTTCTTACTTTTCGGGCCTCATCTGTCGCGGTAGGGGCCGTTATCTCGGAAGGATTATTGCCCGGGTTCGGTGCCGCTGAATTTGAATCTATGTTGATTGCAGGACCCGTGCTTGTCTAGCCAGGTGTTACCCCCTGCAGAGCAGGAAGTGCCGCTTTGATCTCGTCTACAGATTTGACCAAGGCGTGCAATATGGCCTCCAAAGTGTCGATGCGCTGGCGATCGCTGGAACCGCCTTGATTGCTGTCTGTCATGAACACCGTCTTCACATGAGGAGTGCCGGAGGGAGTGGTGGAGGATGTACCCTCCGAGTCGTACCCATGCGTCGGGAAATCATCAGGATATGTGGGGATGTTCTCTTCAGGTTCAGACTAGGAAGGAACAGTACCCCCAGCTTCGGAGCTTGCTTCGTCTAGGATGTCCTCGGGGACGTCGATATCTGTTGTATCCGTCGGAGGATTTGCTTCCTCCAGTCCGTATTCCTGGAATGCCGGATTGTCGTGGACGTTTGGAGGAGTGCTACCCCAGTTCCGACGACCCCCAGCGATGCAGACGACGAACTTCTTACTGCAGCAGTTTTCGTCTTCGACCGGGTGTATTGGAATACTCCAGTGGAGGACAACCCTTTAGACGACGGTTTCTTAGCTGCAGTAGTTGACACCTTTGGGCTGGAGATGCTTGTCTTCTTCCCTCTTCCCTTGATGGGAACTTTCTGTGCAGAATTGCAGGAGACAACAGGAGGTGCCTCGTCTTTCGAGCTCGGGTGATGTAGTCTTTGGAAGACGGATGGCCGGTCTTTCGTCACCGCCGCGTTGCTGCAACAGCAGTTGACAATGATCTGGGTGCAGTGATGTCCGTGTGAGGACTTCTTGCACCTCGAAGCTCCTTCTCTTTTCTTGCGTTTGTGGAGGATAACCTCACGCAGGTCAGAGGAACCACTTTGTCCGTTTGCCGCCGGGGGCTGGACTTGAGTGGTTTTATACAACTTCCCATCGGAGGCTCGCGTGATAATCAGCGGGACGCCCCGATAGTCAGAGGTTAGGGCAGCCGTCTGGACTTGATGAGCCCGCGCTGCCCTAGACTTCCTCCTTTTAGCACCTGTGGGTACGTAATAGGAGGAGTCTAAGTTGAATAACACAGAGTCTGGATTATTATACAGAGAATGATCAGAGTCAGGACCGCGTGAGAGCCGGTCGAAGACTGTTCGAGAGAAGCGTAGAACGGACGCTATGCGGCTAGCATTGGGTACCGTGCAGGCTGTCTGCATACGGCTGTCTTCTATTGTGGGATGAGTCCTTATGCGGCTAGGGGTCACGACCGTGCAGGCTGACCTCATGCGGTTGGCATCTATGGCCGCATGGGCTTTCTGCAAGCGATTGACTTTAATAGCCGCATGAGTCTCATCCGTGTGGTTGGTCACTGTAGCCGCATGAGTTATGCGGCTGACAGATGTGGCCGCATGAGTTTTCTTTATGCGGTCGGCGGTTGTAGCCGCATGGGGTTTCTTCCTGCAGCTAATACCCTTCTGCGGCTCTAATCGCATGGAGTTCCTCTTTGCCCCTGCAAGTCCAGCATCATAGTGTTTTCTTCTGCCGGACTTAGGGACAGCAGAGTTGTCTACGGTCTGAAGCGGGGCCGCAGGAGAGTCCTTCTCGCTATCTTGAGCAATAGAGAGCACCCCATCAAGGGCTTGCGGAGGAGCAAATGATTTTGGCCTCCACTCTTTGCGAGCCTTTATGGTGCGGGTGCGCTTCTAGACCGGGCCAGCGCTGCCTTCAGAGAGCATCTCTTCGAACGCCTGTTGGTCGAAGCGGACGACCATCTTCTGTTGTGTAGAGCCAAGTTTGGCTGCGTTCGATTGCGTCACCAACTCCTCAGCCGTGGAGAAGTTAGTCCCCAGCAGAGTCGCCATCGTGTTTGCCATTGATTGTAAAAGAACAGAACAATTATCGGAGGACTGAACTTAGACTCACAATACAAACTCGCTTGTACAAAGAAAGCCTAGGGACGAAAACCTAGGTACAGCAGTCTAAGTACAATTGTTTATTTTTGATTCTGGGGGGTGACGATAGAGGCTCGGGAAAGCGACGGCCGCTCTGCCTTACTCCTTGGACGATCGGTACGCAGCCTTGGCTCGGGGAAGATCTGCTTGGTCGTTGACAAAGAAATGCCCTTCTTGCTCTCTCTCTGATTGCTCTTCTAGCTTCTCTCTCTCTGTGTATATTCTCTCTCTGACTATGGGGGAAGTCTCTCTGTGTATACGTATTCTTCTCTGATGTTTTTGTTGTATATCTCTATCTCTCTTTTTTTTCACAAGGGAATGGCACTTTGCTATTTATAATAGTGAGATCTCATCATTAGGGTTGCCAATGATTAGCTCTTGGAGATGGCGGCGGCCTGGGGATTGATCAATCTAGGCCGTTCGTTTCTGATTGTGACGAATCCGAGCCATTAAGGGTAGATTGCACCAAATCTCCATTAGCAATTAATGCTGATTGGCATAAATCTTCCTTATAATGATTTGCTAATATCTACGAAAAAATCAAATTTATTCTCCTGCCACGTGCCCCAGATCGTTGGGATTTGACCCGATCTTGGATTGCCATAAATCTGGGAGATTGATTGGCTGAGGACACGTGTCCTGAGAGCCAATGGTGAGACTGGAACCGCATGCAGATTGAGCCGCATGAGATTTGGGCCGCATAAGTCTTGGAATACGTGTCAGGGCTGTCTGGGTAGTGGCCCCCTCCTCCTATGGACTTTTGAACCATATGATGAGCCGCATGAACCGCATAATGGTGTGTCTGCTTAAGCCGCATGGGCATGGTCTTCTTGAGCCGCATAGGGGTGCTTCCACTTGAGCCGCATGAGACTGTTTCGGCCTGAGTCGTATGGAAAGTCTTCACTTCGAGCCGCATAAGCACGCCCACGTGGCAAGGCCACGTGGCATTTTGTTGCTCTCGGGGGATCATGTCAGAGATTTCTTTCTCTTCCCTAGAGATTCATCATCATGACAGAGTCATAATTACCTGCTTTGGTGTCAGGTCTGTCAACTTTTCAGAGGGTCAGCCGTCAAAGCAATTAATGCAGCATGGGTCAGAGGGGAGCGCTGCCAAGCCACGTGTCTTCTGAGCCGCATGGGTCCCTGAGCCGCAAGCATTTTCTGAGCCGCATGGGTTTCTTGCCAAGCCACGTATCTTCTGTGCTGCCTCATGTTGAGCTCCTTATGCCGCATGACTCCCTGAGCCGTATGCGTTTTCTGAGCCGCATGGGTCTTTCCTGGCCGCATGAATCAATTTCTTTAGTATTTTCCATGCTTCTACAATCATGAGGAAGGATCTCCTTCAGGACGGAAGTTCAGAGGTATGATCATACATAACTTTCTTCCAAAAGAGTGACCGGGGTATGAGTTCAGCGGTACCAGCGGGTACATGACTCGAAAATCTGAAAAATGGAGAATGTGAGTTCAGCGGTACCAGCGGGTACATAACTCGACAATGTGAGTTCAGCGGTACAAAAGGATACATGACTCGATAATCTGGGATTTGGAGGATGTGAGTTCAGCGGTACCAGCGGGTACATGACTGGATGCTTTGGAAAATAGAGAGTATGAGTTCAGTGGTACCAGCGGGTACATGACTCGATGAATCTGGACTTTTGTGAAAGTGAGTTCAGCGGTACCAGCGGGTACATGACTCAATGATCTGGAGAATGTCGTTTAGATATAATATTTCTTCAGGAACTTGCCGTTGACGGGCAACATGAGCAAGTCTCCGTTTTATTTTACGAGGCGATATGCTCCGTTGGAGAATACAGCCTCAATGATGAATGGGCCTTCCCACTTCGGCTGGAACTTGTCGGCGGTCTTGTGAGTCATAACCATCGGCCTCCGGACTGCCAGGACGAGATTTTCCACTTGGAATGTTCTGATTTTAACCTTCTTGTTGAAGGCTCCAGATATGCGTGCTTGGTATAGCTCAATTCGTTGCTGAGCTAAAAGGCGCTTTTTATCTAAGGCCTCCAACTCTTGTAGCCGGCAACGGTAGTTATCGTCCGTCGTCAATTGGTAAGTAAGGGCGACGCAGAGCGAGGGTATTTGAGTCTCCAATGGGAGGACTGCTTCGCTCCCGTATACCAAGGAAAATGGCGTGTTCCCCGTGGTTGTTCGGACTGTAGTTCAGTACGCCCATAAATATTTACCAAGCTTCTCGTTCCAGTCGCGTTTGTTGGAAGAGACAAACTTCTTGAGTAACTTGATGATGGTCTTGTTGAACGCTTCTGCCAACCCGTTTACTGCTGGGTTGTACGGTGTCGAAGCAATATTCTGGATGCGATGCTTGTCGCAGAACCGATAGAAGGCGTGGCTTGCGAACTGCGGACCATTATCATGGATGATCCTTCGGGGCAGTTCAAAGTAATAGATGACGTGATGCTTGAGGAAGCTGATCACGTTTGACGTCTTTACTTCTGCAAGTGGGATAGCTTCCGTCCATTTGGAGAAATAATCTGTAATGGCGAGTATGAAACGATGTCCTCAGAAAGAAGGTGGAGCGAACGGACCGATGATATCCATTCTACATGCTTCAAACGGCCAGGATGCCACCGTCGGATGCAGAAACTTGGATGGCTGATGGATGAAGTCCGTGTGGACTTGGCAGGCTTTGCATTTTCTTATATAGTCTATCGCATCTGCTACCATCGTGGGCCAGTAGTAGCCCATTCGGCGAAGACGGTCTTATAATTTGGGGCCAGGCTGATGGGCCCCGCAGACACCGTTGTGAGCTTCGTGTACGGCTTCTTTGGCTTCTGCGTCTGACAGACATCGAAGCAATAACCCGTCGTAGGATCGCCGATATAGCATTTTTGTCTCTGTATCATAAAAGAATATGAGAGAACGCCTTCTGATGGAAGTAGCTTCCTTTGGGTTCTCGGGCAGGATGTCATAGACTATAAAGTCTATGAATGGTTGTCTCCAGTCTGGCACTTCGTCGATCGTCTGAGCGGAATAACTCGTCACGACTTGAATGTTGTTCTTGGGACAGACCAGTTCGTGGCCTATCACGTCGATCGACTGATGAGTATGGTTCGACACCGCTAGGGAAGCGGCGAGGCCTGCTAGGGCATCGGCTTCGATGTTCTGGAGTCTGGGAACATGTTCGATAAAGAATTCCTCAAATAACGAAATAATGTTGATCGCTATTTGGTGGTAGGAGATCATGTCTTCATGGCGGACTTCGTACGAGCCCCGAATCTGGTTGACGATTAACTGCGAATCGCCGTATGCTTCAAGATATTCTACCCCCAGCTCTCTTGCAAGCTGGAGACCAATGACCAAAGCGTTGTACTCGGCCACATTGTTAGAGCAGGGTTCCGTGAGGGAGTAAGCGCGATTGATCACCAACCCGGAAGGAGAAATCAATACCACCCCGACTCCGACGATGATGTTGCTCTTGGGTCCGGTCCTTGAAGCGCCGTCGAAGAACATTCGCCATATATCATCGTGAGAGGTTGCATGAGAGTCGGCGACCTCGTCTGGGATTCCTTCATATATTCTAGTGGACTCCGAGCCTGGGTAGGCTGCTAAAAAGTCTGCCAGAGCTTGACCTTTAACAGCCTTTTGCGGTACGAAGATCATATGATAAGGAGACAGCAATATTGCCCATGTGGCGAGGCTGGAGCTGAGTGCCCCTGGTTTAGTCATGAGGACCCTGAGAGGGTTGACCCGCGAGATCACATATATAGTTTGTCCAGTGACATAGTGTCACGTCTTTTGAATGGCGAACACCAGGGCGAGGCATTCCTTCTCCACAGCGGTGTATCGATGCTCTGGCCCAATCATCATCCAGCTGAGGTAATATATAGCTTGTTCATGGCCCATAGCGTTGTTTTGTGCCAGCAGAGCGCCGAGGGAATGTTCTATTGCTCGTACATATAGCAAGAATGGTTTTCCAGCAACCGGAACCACCAGGAAAGGAGGGCTCGATAAATATTCTTTGAGACTGTCGAAGGCGCGCTGGCATTCTTCATCCCATACGAACGAGACACCTTTCTTCATGAGATGGGTGAATGGCCGACATCGCCCGGAGAGGTTAGAGATGAACCTTCGGATGTAAGCTAGCCTCCCTTGAAGGCCTCTGAGTTCGCAGAGATTTCTCGGGGGACCCATCTCCATGATTGCCTTCGTCTTTTCTGGATCGACATAAATTTTCTGGGCTGTAATAATAAAACCCAAGAATTTTCTGCTGGATACGCCCAAGAAGGATTTTGTGGGATTCATCTTCAGATTGTGTGCTCATGTCAGGTCGAATACCGTCCTCAGGCCCTGCAGATGGTCTTCCTTATAGCGGCTTTTGACGACGATGTCATCAACATAGCACTCTACAGTCTTGCGTAAGTGATCTCTGAAGATGATGCTCATGGCTCTTTGATATGTGGCGCCAGCATTCTTTAAACCAAAAGGCATGACTGTGTAACAGTACGTGCCAATTGGTGTTCGGGATGATGTGTGCTTTTCGTCGTCAGGAGACATCTTGATTTGGTTGTACCCCGAGAAACCATCCATGAATGACATGCGTTCGAAGCCGCATGTGTTGTCGATCATGATGTCTGTGATAGGGAGGGGGAATTCGTCTTTGGGGCATGCCTCGTTCAGGTTGCGGAAGTCGATGCAAATTCGAATCTTCCCATTCTTCTTGAGGACAGGTACTATGTTGGCGACCCAGTCAGGATGTTGTTCTTCGCGAATGAAGCCACTGGCTATCAGTTTGTTGACTTCGGCTTCGATCGCATCCATGATGCTCGGGCGAAAGCGCCGCTGTTGTTGTTTGACTGGCTTTGCATCCGGTCGAATGTTGAGCTTGTGAAGGGCGACCTCGGGGTTTAATCCTGGCATGTCTTCGTAGCTCCATGCGAACACATCAATATATTCTTTGACAAGTTCCAATAGTAATTCTCGTTCTTCGTCTGTTAGGCTTTTACTGACGAAGATTGGTTTTGAAGAAGATTCGTCGCCGAGGTCGACCTGTATAACCTCATCTTCAGTAGGAGGTTCCTTCTGTTCGAACCACTTTTCCTATAGTGCATCTAGCTGTTGGGCCCACGGCTCTAACTCGAGGATTTTAGGAATATCCTCATCTTCTTCGTAAGCGTCGGAGAATGCCATATTGACTGACATGACTTGTCGAAATACGTCTCCGATGCTGGTATCTGAATCAGAAGTTGGTGACCCAGTTGAATGTGAATGCCAGTCGCATTCCTCATCTGAACTTTCGGGGTCGTTGTGGGCGTGACATACCCTAATCCACATCGGATCTTGTTGTAGTAGTCCCGTGGTTTGCCAGCCGGGACTGGTGGCTTGAAAGGTAACCGTCGACCGGTGCCATAATTTAAGCCTGGCGTAGTCTCCATATCATATCCCTGTTTTTGCATGAGGTATTTGGATTGGGGACTATAAAGATACAGAGGCAATCTCCCGTCGTCTGATTCAGGATCGACTTTCTCTATGATGAAGGGCTGTGGATCATCTTTCCGGCCGAAGATGATTGGGTGGTCTCCTCCTTCGACTATGCGGTAAGCGTCTTCCACTGGAATAAGTTGGTTTACGGTGTAAATATTTGTCACCTGTGTGTGTAGGTGAGCGTCTATACCGTGTTCCATAGCGTATATTGTACAAAGCTTATTAAGATCGAGGTAGTTCAAAGATAGCCCTTTATTGATGAAATAAGGTATCTTTTCTAGCGGGATTACATCATCCGCGGAAGGAACATCAGTGTGGGAAGCCACATACTTGGCCAGCTCCGGTTCTTCTTCGGTCACCCCCTGTATAAATGACGACTGGGAGGACGACCTGGGCAGCTTGATTACCAAAGGTTCCGTCAGTGGAGCCGAACGTAGTTTTGTTGGCAAACTAGCGACCCCCAGTTTGGTACTTGATGCCGGGCGGGAAGTAGTTGGTTCGCTAGAAGCCCCAGCTTTTACATCGGAATGACGATTATTCTTGGGAAGACGTATCGTCATTGGCCTGTCAGAGGGGTTGAGCTTTCCTGCTTGTGGTTGGCCGACTCTCGGTAGCCTGATTGTCAGTGGTTCCGTCGTGGGTCTCGGTGATTGGCCGGACCTTGGCAGCCGGATTGTCATTTGCCCTTCTTGTGCAGAGAGGCTGATTGCATCCTTACGCAGAGCGACCGTAAGGAGTACAAATTTGCCAGGTTTGTGAGCTTGAAGGTGGATCGTCAGAGGTTCTTCTGATCCTGAGGCCGTCTCAGTTCGAGCCTTTACATCTTCATCCAGGTGCCTCTTCGACTTCTCGTATAAGCAGGAGTCCGAGTAGTAGGATTCGACTCCTTTAAAGGGGTCGATGTCGGCGAATTCCGTCCTCACGAAGCCGTGTTTGTCGACATATTTGAAGCACTGGTGCAACGTGGAAGGCACGATCATATAATCGTGTATCCAAGGGCGCCGCAAGAGGATGTTGTAAGAAGTGTTCGCGTCTATGACGTAACAGGTCACTTCCGACTGGAGATCACCAATCTGGCACTTCAAGCGAATCTTCCCAATTGGGTAGCTCCTGCCCGAATTGAAACAGCTGATGGCAGTACTTGTTGGTGTCAGGCGATGCATAGGAATGCGGAGATGATGTAGCAGACCCTTCGGAATGATGCTTATAGAAGAGCCCGGATCAATGTGCATCCGGTCCACCTTCACGTCCCCGATGTATCCGGTGTAGTATAACGGACGATCATGCAGATTGGTTTTGACGAGCATGTCCTGTGGAGTGAAGACGATGTTGGGCATTGCTCCTGTGCAAGCACTATCTTGGAGATCTGCAGGCGAGCTCTCTCATGTGAGGTTAGCCTGAGCTAGATAGGCGTCAGCATTCTGGAGTGCCTCGCTCAAAGCCGTGCGAACATCCTTTGAAAGTCTCAGGAGCTCGTATAATGACAATTTGGCTGGTGTATTGGCCAATTGCGCCAAAATATCGAAGTTGTAGGACCTCTCCAGCCCCTGAGGTGCATCTTTTCGGAGGGATTTGTCAAAGCGAGTCTCCTTTGGCCTTGGCTTGTCGGTCGTCGGAGGCTAAGACGGTTTCGGATTGTCGACAGTAGCTGGTGGATGATCTTCAGTTGAGTTATCAGCCACAAGTTGGGATTGTGCCCCAGACCGAGTAACGACGGCTGTGACTTCCTCAATATCTGCCGAGGTTGTGTGGCAGGATTTGACTTTTCTACCTTTCTTCTTGCGAAGGGAAGGTGGTGTGGACTGAGTCACTTCAGGTACTAGGTCCGGATGGACCCACATGATCTCTTTCCGTGATGTGGTGAGGGGTACTAGACCAACAGCTTGATCCCGAGGAGGTGGAAGATTAGCAATCTCCATTGTTGCCAGAGGAATGGGTACCACGCCGTCTTGAGTCTCCGTCGGAGGGAAGCTGCCGAACTGTATGGACACCATGTTGGCTGCCACGGTTACCTCTTCGAAATCGATGGCCAAAGCGTTCGAATCGATAAGGTTTTGGATGTATCATTTCAGTTGATAGCAGTCGTGTGTAGCATGGTGAACGTAGCGGTAGAAATGGCAGAACTTTGGGTTCTCCATATCTACCGGCCGAGGTTCCCATCTTGGAGGAGGGAGCTGAATTCTGTCTCCTTGTATGAGCATGTCCAAGATAGGCTTGACATGGCTGTCTTCGAAGGAGTAGGTCATATGCGGCCATTGTTTGTCTACCGGTCTTGACTCAAGCTTCCGGGCTGTGTCGGCCACCATAGCCTGCTTGCCCCTGTTGTCCCGATTATTGGAGGGGCTACCCCCATTGTCGTTGTTGGTATTGGGACACTTGCCCTTGTTTTCTCCCTCCGAGATGTGCAATCCCAGCTGGTGAGCCTTCTTCAGTCGTTCTTCGACGCTGGTGGCACTGATGATAAACGTCTTCCAATCTTTAAATTGACTTTCGCCCATCCAGAGAATGATTGTTGGGAGCAGTCTCTTTTGGCAAATTTCAATCAAGGAGGAGTCCGGATTACCAGACGACAACTTTATTGCGGTTTGGCAAAACCGCCCAATATAGTTCCTTGTCATCTCCTTCTCTCCTTAGACGACGTCCATGAGAGTGGACATTGTGACGTCCTGCCCTACTTCGTAGAACCTTTCCAAGAACATGCGTTTGAAGCTGGCAAAGGAGTGGATGCAGTTGTCTAGCAGGTTACGATACCAGTCGAAGGCGACCCCTTCTAATGCCCCGATGAATAATCGTGTGAGGATGGCATCATCGTGGGGCAGATGGTCAGTGGTGACCTCGAAGTAGGTGATGTATCTACTTGCAGAGGTCTTGCCATCATAGGGATTGATGTTAAACGGCTTATATCTTGGTGGGAAGGGGACATCCCTCCACGCATCAGGGTATGGTTGTCGTATTCTGAGGTCTTGAGAATTTTTCCGGGCGTGAAACATGGATCAGAGCTCCTGGACCTCTCTTCTTGCTTCCCTGGCATCATCTGTAGCGGTAGGAGCCGTTATTTCGGGAGGATTGTTGCACGGGTTCAGTGCTGCTGAGTTCGAGTCCGTATTGACTGCGGAACCTGTGCTTGTTTGGCCAGGTGTGCCTCCTTGCAGAGTTGGAAGAGCCGCTTTGATTTCGTCTACAGACTTGACCAAGGCCTGTAGTATGGCCTCCAGAGTGTCGATGCGCTGGCGATCACTGGAACCACTTTGATTGCTGTCCGTCATGAACACCGTTCTTACATGAGGAGAAACGGGAGGGACGGTGGAGGACGCATCTTCCGAGTCATACCCATGTACCGAGAAGTCATCGGGATATATGGGAATATTCTCTTCTGGTTCGGACTCAGAGGGAATAGTACCCCCGGCTTCAGAGCTTGCTTCATCTTGAGAGTCGTGGACGTCCTCGGGGACATCAGCAACTGTTGTATCTGATGGGAAAGTAGTTTCTCTGGGCTCATCTCTTTGGAACATCGGATTATCATGGATGTTCGGAGGAGGGCTACCCCCAGTTCCAGCGACCCCCAGTGATGTGGATGATGAATCTCCCATTGTAGCAGATTTTATCTTTGAACGGGTGCCTTGGAAAACTCCAGTAGTGGACAACCATTTAGACGACAGTTTCTTAGCTGTAGTGGTTGATATCTTTGGGCTGGATATGCTTGTCTTCTTCCCTCTCCCCTCGGCGGGGATTTTCTGAGTGGAATTGCAGGAGACAACAGGAGGTGCCTCATTCCCGGAGCTTGGATGTTGTAGTCTTTGGAAGACGGATGGCCGGCCTTCTTTTACTGTCGTATTGTTGCAACAGCAGTTGACGATGATCTGGGTGCAGTGACGTCCATGTGAGGACTCTTTGCACACCGAGGCCCCTTCTCTTTTCTTGCATTTATGGAGGATGGCCTCACGCAAGTCAGATGGGTCCGGATCGACCATATTTGCTCCCTGGATTTCGGGAGACTATTGGGAATCTCTCTGTCCGTTTGCCACCGGGGGCTGGACTCGAGTGGTTCCGTACAACTTCACATCAGAGGCCCACATAATAGTACACGGGACGCTCGGATGGTCAGAGGTCGGATCAACGGACCGAGCTTGCCAAGCTCGTGCTGCCTTAGACTTCTTCACTCTAGTGCATAAGGGCACATAGTAGGAAGAGTCTAAGTGGTGCTGGAGAGAATAAGACATGTCTTCTTGGGAGCACAGGAGATCAGGACCATAGGAGAGGAGGTCGAAGACAGAGCCACGTGGAGTAGGCGTCATGCGGCTGGAATCAGCAATCCTCATGCGGCTGGCAGTCGTAGCCGCATGGGTTTTCTCCATGCGGCTGGAAACCCTGGCCGCATGAGTGCCTTCCATGCGGCTGGAAATCCTGGCCGCATGAGTACTATGCATTTGGCTAGCGGTTTCAGCCGCATGGTCATCATTCATGTGGCTAGCAATCTGGGCCGCATGAGTCTTCGCTCTGCGGCTGGTGCCCTTGTTAGGTTTCTTTCTAGAGCCCATAGAATCGCTCTTTGCCCCTGCAAGTCCAGCATCGTAGTGCTATCCTCTGTCGAACTTGGGGACAGCAAAGTTTTCTATGGCTTGAAGTAGGGCCGCGCGAATGTCGCCTTCACCGTCTTGGGTAGCATCGAGGACTTGGGGAGGAGCAAATGATTTTGGCCTCCACTCTTTGCGAGCCTTCGTTGTGCGGGTGCGCTTCTGGACTGGGCCAGCGCTTCCTTCGGAGAGCATTTCTTCGAACGCCTGTTGGTCGAAGCGGATGACCATCTTCTGTTGTATGGAGCCAAGTTTGGCTACATCCGATTGCGTCACCAACTCCTCAGCCGTGGAGAAGTTTGTCCCCAGCAGAGTCGCCATCGTGTTTGCCATGAGATATAAAAGAGCAGAACAATTATCGGAGGACTGGACTTTTACTTCACGTTACAAACTCGCTTGTACAAAAAAAGCCTAGGGACGAAAGCCTAGGTACAGTAGTCTAAGTACAATTGTTTATTTTAGATTCTGGGGGGTGACGATAGAGGCTCGGAAAGGCGACAGCAGCCCTGCCTTACTCCTTGGACGATCGGTATGCAGCCTTGGCTCCAGAAGATTGCTTGGCGTTGAAGAAATGCTCTCCTTGCTCTCTCTGCTCTTTTTCTCCAAGTCTTCTAATGCTCTCTGATCTCGAAAATGGGTCCTCTTTTGTAAGGGAATGGCACCTTGCTATTTATAAGAAAGGGGAATACAATCATTAGGGTTTGCAATAATTTCCCCTTAGAGTGGCGGCGGCCTATTGATTGATTAATCTGGGCCATTAATCTTGAGTGTGATGAATCTGGGCCACTTAATGTAGATTGCACCAAATCCTCTTAGTAATTAATGCTGATTGGAATGAATCTTCGTGATGATAATTTGCTGATGTCTGCGAATCTGAATGAATAAGTTTAATTCATTCTCCTGCCACGTGTCCCAGATTATTGGGATTTGACCCAATCTTTGATTGCAATAAATCTGGGAAATTGATTGGCTTTATGACACGTGTCTTGGAAGTTATTGAGAGGATTGAGCCGCATAAGGATTGAGCCGCATAAGGATGGGGTCACATAAGACTGGCCACGTGCCAGGTCTGATTGGGGAGTGGCCCCCCCGAACCTTCGCTCCATATGATAATTTGGGCCACATAATGGGCAGTGAGCCGCATGGAGATGATCCTCTTGAACCGGATAGGAAATCCTCTGCTTAAACCGCATGGAGATGGTCCTCTTGAGCCGCATGAGGAGGCCTCAGCTTGAGCCGCATGAGTCTGTTTCATCCTGAGCTGCATAGGGCAGCTTCATCCTGAACTGCATGGGAAGTCTTTGCTCAAGTCGCATATGAACGCCCACGTGGCAAGGCCATGTGGCATTTTTTGGGTCTCGGGGGATTGTGTCAGAGATCTCCTTCGTTTCCCTAGGGGTCTGTCATTATGACGGAGTCATAATTACTTTTTTGTGTCAGGGCTGTCACTTTGTCAGAGCTGTCAGCCATCAGAGTAATTAATGCAGTATAGAGCGGAGGGGAGGACTGTCAAGCCACGTGTCTTTTGAGCCGCATGGCATATCTCGAGCCTATAGTCCCTTATGCCGCATGACTCTCTGAGCCGCATAGGCTTTCTGAGCCGCATGGGTTTTCCTGGCCGCATGGATCCTTTTTTATTATTTTCCATGCTTCTACACGTTCGAGACTGAATATCTTTCTGCAGCCGTGCGACAGGAAATAGAAAACGAATTTATGCTGTTAAGGTAAGGGAATATGTCGGTACGATAGTACGCGGCAGAATTCAACAAACTAGCCAAATTTGCTGGAGACTATCTACCTACCACTGCAAGTCGAGCTCAACGATTCGAAGTGGGCCTGTGTTCCACTATCCGTGCTCATGTCTCGGTGCCTGAATAAAAAACCATGGGCGAGGCACTCAACATGCCCTCCGTCTAGAGTCCGAGTATCCTCCTGCTACTACTGGCGCTGTTCACTTTAATAACAAATGCCATAGTAATGAGGGAGGCAACAATGCACACAAGCGTCAAAACCGCGGCAACGGAGGCGGCAACCAGACGAAGGATCGAGTAGTCTGCAATTTCTGCCACAAAAAGGGGTACATGGCCAACGAGTGCCGATTGAAGAACGGTGCATGCTTCGGGTGCGGCCGAACGGACCACATCGCATACAACTGTCCGGAGAAGCCAAACCAGCGTCCCGAACAACACCATCAGAACCGAGGCCAAGCACCTCGGGCTCCACCAACCGCACAATAGAATGGCCAAGACCGTCGCCCTAATGCTCAGGGCCGCGTCTACGCCATTACTCGAGACGAAACGTTCGCATCTGACACAGTCGTGACAGGTATACTGCAATTCAATAATAAACCTGCTCGTGTATTATTTGATTCAGGTGCCACGCATAGTTTTATATCGGCAAACTTCACAGCTGAGCACAAATTCCCTCTGACACCACTGGGTCTCAATCTCACTGTTAACGTACCATCGGGCATGCCACTACTTACAAATTTAGTCTGCGGAGACGGAATCATCTGTATAGGTGGTCAAAGGATCAGTCTCGATACGATAGTTCTAGATATTAAAGACTACGACATCATTCTAGGGATGGATTGGCTCGGTTCGTACAACGCAACCATAGACTGTGCTGAAAAAAGGTCACGTTCCGCATACCTGGAGTGCCTGAATTTTGCTACTCATGTGGTGAGGTATCGCCGACCTGCATGGTGATCTCCGTAATATCTGCTCAACGGATGCTGCATTCTGGGTGCGAAGGCTATCTAGCTTCCGTTCGAGACATGCGACAGGATGGTGCAAACACGGGTCAGACCGACGTTGTGGCAAAATTCCCAGATGTATTCCCGGACGAGCTGCCCGACATGCCGCCCAATCGAGAGATTGAGTTCATTATCGATACATTCCCCGATACTCGACCGATCTCGAAAGCCCCATACAGAATGGCCCCTGCAGAGCTTAAAGAACTCAAAGTACAGTTACAAGAGTTGCTCGACAAGGGATTCATTCGACTGGGGAGTGCCCGTGCTGTTCGTCAAGAAAAAGAATGGCTCTCTGTGTCTTTGTATCGACTACCGCGAGCTGAATAAAGCCACCGTCCGGAACAAATATCCCCTGCCCCGCATAGACGATCTGTTTGATCAGCTGCAAGGAGCCACGGTGTTCTCTAAAATTGATCTGCGTTCGGGTTACCATCAAATCAAGATCAAGTCGGACGATGTGCCGAAGTCTGCCTTTCACACTCGATACGGCCATTACGAGTTCCTAGTAATGCCGTTCGGCCTAACGAACGCCCCTGCTGCTTTCATGGATTTGATGAATCGGGTGTTCCGACCATTCCTCGACAAGTTCGTAGTAGTCTTTATCGATGATATACTCGTCTACTCGAAGAATAGGCAGCAACACTCTGAGCATCTATGGACCGTGCTTCAGACCCTTTGAGAAAATCAGTTGTATGCAAAGCGAAGCAAATGTGAATTTTGGTTGAGTAGCGTCGCATTCTTCTGACACATCATTTCAGCTGATGGCATTGCGGTCGACCCAAAGAAAGTTGAAGCCGTTGTCGATTGGAAGCGGCCAACGTCCGTCGGCGAGATTCGAAGTTTCTTTGGCTTAGCGGGATACTACTGACGCTTCGTGAAAAACTTCGCGAAGATCGCATCGCCTCTGACTCGCCTCACCCAGAAAGGAGTCGCAATTAAATGGTCAGACGACTGCGAAGCTTCATTCCAAGAGTTAAAGCAACGGCTCGTCTCGGTCCCGATACTCGCACTTCCAGAAGGGACTGAGGGTTTTCAGATATTCAGCGACGCGTCCGGTCATGGCTTGGGGTGTGTGCTGATGCAGCAGAACAATGTGATATCTTTTGCTTTTCGATAGCTAAAGTCGCACGAGAGGAACTACCCTACTCATGACCTGGAGTTAGCGGCGATTGTGTTCATATTGAAATTGTGGCATCACTATCTTTATGGCGTAGCATGCACGATCTATACCGATCACAAGAGCCTCAAGTATCTATTCACGCAGAAGGAACTGAACTTGCGGCAAAGGCGTTGGCTTGAACTGATCAAGGATTACGACTTGACTATTGACTATACGCCGGAAAAGGGAAATGTTGTGGCGGACGCTCTGAGTCGGAAGTATATTGCCTCACTATCCATCGACCGCAGACTGCTACGCGACCTAGAAGAGATGGGCATCGAACTCCGAGTCCGATTCCAAAATGTACAGTTGGCAAAGTTACAGTTAGAGCCGATTTTGCAAGAAAAGATCAAGACAGCTCAGAAGGACGATCCGTACCTGAAGAAAATGCGAGAGCTAATCTCGACGGACAGGACGACCGATTTTACGGAAGACGAAATCGGCATGCTTCGATTGAAGGGTAGGCTATGCGTTCCAGACGATTCAGAACTTAGAAAGGAGATACTTTCGGAGGTGCACTATGCGAAATATACCTTGCATCCCGGTAGCACGAAGATGTACAAGGACCTCCGCATGAACTTCTGGTGGCACGGGATAAAAAAGATGTGGAACTTTTCGTATCGTAATGCATGACCTGTCAGTAGGTGAAAGCTGAGCACCAGAGATCGGGCGGGGAGATACAAAATCTGGCGATTCCGGAATGGAAGTGGCAGCACGTGTGCATGAATTTTATTGTTGGTCTGCCGAAGACCTTGCGGGTAAATGATGCCATCGGGGTCATCGTCGATCGACTAACCAAGTCAGCGCACTTCATTGCCATCAAAGTTACTTGGAGCGTTGATCGTATGGCACAGATTTATCTTGATGAGATAGTACGGCTATACGGAGTTTCAGTATCCATCGTCTCTGATCGGGATTCACGATTCGTGTCACGATTGTGGAGTAGCCTTCAGTCGGCCCTGGGTACCAAGTTGCAGTTCAGCTCAGCTTACCATCCTCAGACCGACGGCCAAATGGAGCACGTCAATCAGATTCTCGAAGACATGCTACGACTCTGCGCAATTGACTTCAAATCAAGCTGGAATGTTCATCTATCTCTGGACGAATTCGCATACAACAATAGCTATCAATCCAGCATTCAAATGGCGCCGTATGAAGCCTTGTACGGACGAAAGTGCCAATCACCCATTTGCTGGGACAAAGTCGGAGAGCGGCAGATTCTCGATCCAGAACTGATGGAACAGACTGTGTAAAAAGTTTGGCTCATTCGGGAAAGATTAAAGACCGCGCAGTGTCGTCAGAAAAGCTATGCGGACATTCATCGTCGACCCCTCGAGTTTTACGAAGGTGATCACGTATTTCTCAAAGTGTCGCCCATGCGGGGAGTTACTCGGTTCGACGCAAAGGAAAAGTTGAGTCCGAGATTCGTTGGGCCGTTCGAAATACTCGAACGGGTCGCCCCAGTGGCCTATAAAATTGCCCTATCACCGGCGCTAGAAGGTGTACACAATATCTTCCACGTCTCTCAGTTGCGAAAGTACGTGCACGACCCTAGCCACGTGGGGGATTTTGGCCATCTGGAGCTGAAGTCTGACTTATCCTACGTTGAAGAGCCAGTTCAAATCTTAGAACGCAAGGATAAGTTGCTGCGAAATCGAGCGATCCCTCTCGTCCGCGTCCTCTGGAGGAACCATTCGGTCGAAGAGTCGACGTGGGAGCTTGAATCGGAAATAAAAGAGAAATTTCCTTCATTATTCTCGTAAAGGTAGGTTCTATCCTTAAGTTTCGAGGGCGAAACTTTTTATTAGTTGGTTATGGTGTAGTGCCCCGTCCCTATATCGTGCCCCATTTCCGTCCACGGGGTACGCGAGAAAGGAACACTGTCGGTATCGATTCGGTCGGGACCGATAGGTCGAAATCGACCGAGTCGATCGAACGGGAACGGTTGAATTAAGATCCATTCCATATTATGGAATGGATTCTTCGGAACCAAGTCCCATATTCAGCGGGTTGCGTCTCGAGGATTGGCTCTACGGCTGAATCGGGAGAGACCTTCCGTTGCTCTGGTTTTCATGCCACACTTGTTTTGGCTTTGGCTTTGGTTTTCATGAATGCATTTTTCGTGAATGTTTTCCAATGAATTTTTGTGACTTACTTTTTCGAGCTTCGCATTCATATCGAAATTTCTTAAATCACACAGTGTTCTAATCGGTTGTTTATGCGATTGCAGGTGAACGCGTAGACGACGTCAGCGCAGCCAATCGGTCGCTCACTTGAAGCAAATCTAAGAAGAGTGGCTGACCTCCTTTGTCTTGTCCCTCTACTTCAAAATCAATATGAAATAAAATGAATGCTTGTCATAATAGTGTAGAATCAAAGAAATCGTGGCACGATTCTTCACGATACACTTGCTATCAAACTGTCGGTATTAAAAATGGATAACGTGCTTTCTTATGCAATTCCACTTAGCCTATGCAAAACAATGAATGAATCGATTAACGTTTATCGCAACGATACGGCTAATTAAGAAAAATTGACTAAGTTCAAAAGAACGGCTAAGTTTCGCACATAAAAGAGAAAGGATAAGGTTCTAGAAAAGAGATAGAATTTTTCAAGACTCTGCAAAACGGTCATTGGACAACTTGTCGACAAAGTGTAGTTTCCTCGAACGGTTGCCTAGGCCAAGGGACCGATTCGGCCCGGGAGGAACGAGTATAGCAAGCGCCAGCCTTTCATCGACGTGGGTTATGCGGGAACTTTCACACAGGGCTCGCTACCCGTCGCGAAAGGGTCGCCGTCTAACCCAGCTATAGTCCGCGATGGCTTGACATTGCCAGTGGCCTTCACACCCTTTCACTGCTTAACAAATACATATGACACGGGATGAATATGATAGTTGCTTAATGTTATACAATTTCATATGCTTGCCTCAAAACATGTTAACATGCAAATCGAACACGATGGTTAGAAAGATCACAGAAATAGCTAGCTAACATGTTTATAAAACTTCTGGAATCAAATGCAGAGCTTAGATTTTAATTAGCCATTCGCCAGCACATGTGATCATACTGATCCTCGCTCTTTGCAGGTCCCACGAACCAGGAAGGACGTGCCAACTAGCTCGGCGACGTTCGTGATTTTGAAGCTTCGGCCACGCGTCGAAGACTTGTCCCGCACCTCCACTTTTGAAGACTCTCAACAGTCCAAGGAAGATGACTCAGCGTCCCTCCCATCCAGGTCACTGGAGTACTTTGTTGTATACTGAGGGTTGTATGCAATGTATGGAACGGCTATCTCATCGGCACTCTTTTGTAATCGAGTCATGTTTTAGCTCGCACGGTATGAGTCTTGTACTGGAGTCTGTAAAAGATGTTCATTATCAATAAAGATCAAGTTTCCTTTACTTAATGTGTGATTCAATTTGTCTGCGTACTCTCTTAGATCTCGTGTCTCGGATTACCTTATGACTATGCCTTGTGCGATCGCAAATTAGGTTCGCACGACATCACGCCCGGGGAACGACTATCAAGCGGTGATCGGCCTTGTGTAAGTTGGCTGCTAGTTGAGGCTTCTCACGTTTGTAGGAGCCACATTCTTATGGAGAAACTCTCTGTAGAAGGAGCCGTCGCTGCCCTTGAGAAGTATGCAAATCTCCTTCTTAGGGAGTTCAACTCTGAGTGACGTCTGAGAGATGTGGGAGATCCAAGCCACGGGTTCGAGATCGGTTTCTCACCCGATGAATAGTCGACCGTTCTCTGCCTTGATCTTTGGGAGCAATGGGGCTTCGTCGTGCTATGATTCTGGGTCTTCTATTGCTTCAGTATATTTTGAAGTTCTAGCTTCTCTTGGTGACAAGAGGGTTGGCTCTGATGACACTATGAGTCAGTGGGGAAGAGACTTTGATGTAGACTGTATATCTCTCTTCTGCCCATGGCGATCACACTGTGAAGGCTGCCCATCGAAGACGATCCTTTCCTCATGTTCATAGAAATTTCTATTCTCACTTGTGTAACAAAGAGCTTGTAATTGATCCTTATAAATGAGGTTCAAGAAACTTCTTTCTTATGTACTTGCGATAAGCCTGTGTAATAGACCCTTATAGCTACAATCAATAAGAAGAGTGCTTTTTTTTCTAAACTTTATCCTGATAATGTCTTCGTCCTTGGTTGGTCTACGCATCTCACTGTCTGCGCCTCTGTGATGTTAGGTCGGTAGTGGGGAAAGTAACCTGTACAATATGTCATCTGGACCATGGTAGGAAGAGGGTGGGCGATGAGAGCACCCTCCTGCGCCTTGTATCAACTTTAATTTTTCATGCTTCTACAAGACCCCCTTCAAAGTGTCTCGAATTTGGGTCAAGCTCGGGGCACTTTGAAAAGAAGCATGACACGTGTCTCCTCTTTTTTTGTGTGTAGATGACATACCCATCACCTCCTGCGGACAGGCTGACGATGTGCTTAGGCTCCAACATTAAAAGCGTTAAGTCGTCTCTTCCTTAAGCGTGATCATGACGCCTCGTATCACGCAAACGTTTATTATGACCCTTTTTTCTGAACCAATGTCGTCCAAGGCGTTTTGTCTTCTCTCGCGAACGTGTCCTTTCTTATAAGTAGGCATTTGGAAGGATAGAACCTTTCTGCCTTCATATTTGCTTCAGTAGTCTACACCAGAGTTCTTTATTTCTTCAAAACCCTAGCTCTTTGCCATGGCCCCCAAAAGATCCGAAACCCTAAAAACACCTGCTGGCTCTCCGAGAACCTATGGTGGCGTAATCGGTTTTCCTCGATCTGTAGCAAGGGGTAACCCTCGAACAGCCATGGAGTCGGCGAGGCCATCTGAGGTCTCTATCCTGGAGCAAACTAGCAAAGAGGGGACGAGCGGTCATCCGGCTTGAGGCAAACAGTTGGCTTCTGAGGATGTCGCCGTCGAGCAACTCTTCATCGAGGAAGAAGTACGACCTTCTGTTGTCAGTAAGCATCTGACTTCATTTCTTGATTTTTACCATAAATGGCATGGTTTCTGCGATATGCTCTTGAAGCGGCATTTGGCATTTTCGTCTTGCTGATGTTGCTTTTGAAGACATACATACTTTCAATGCCTAACTTCTTGTCCTTCTGACGTCTTTTATGCAGTCCCTGTACCTTCAGCTTTTCTTAGGGACTTTCTTTGGCTTTAACCGTAGGCACCGAAGGCAGTGGTGCCAGAGAGACACTTGCCCATTCTTCTGCTCAGCGACTCACTTCAGGTCAATCAAGAAGTCATCTGGCCATGATTAGGGAGCAAGGCCTTACCTATCTCCGTCGCATGATGGATCGAGGCCGGTTGTCGGATACTCGCAATATTGCTAAAATGCTGAAATCTCGTTTCTTGTTTGGCGATGAATTGGTATTGAAGAACGCGGCATTTTTAGACATCACCGAAGACTGGTATTTTGACAACGCCGGTGGCACTCCTTTGTTCGTGCCTTCCATTTCTCGTCATCTGCCACTTTCTGCTTTCTTCTGCCTATCTGAAATATGCAGCATACGCTGGGATCTGACATCCGAATGCCAGAACCTGCTAGTTGGCCATATTGAGGAGGACATTTGTTCTGACCCAAAGGACTGTTTCTATGCTGTGTCTGTGTGTTTGCCTACTACGTTACGCGTCCTGCTCCCCAGCTAGGTATTTGGTGCTAAGACGTACCCCTATCGTGCTTCTCTTTTTGCTAACAGGCTATTATTTTCCTGCTGTACGTACCCAAAAGGTGACTTTCACGCGGATGGCTGGATTCATCCTGAATTGGAGTGGAAGGCCCTGTCCCTCTGGGCAATAAGCAAGTTCAGGGGAGACTTGAAGGAAGCGGGTATTTACTGCTGTGTTAGAGCCTTTATGTACGGATCGCTGTCAACCGTGCTCTTTTCCTCGCCCTGTTGGAGATGTTCAATCATCATACGGGGACGTTCTTTACTCCCTACGGGGAGTTGGGTTTAGCTTTTCACGTGATGCGTGCACTATCCAAGCTACCATGGGGAGATCGACCTTATGAGGAGTACACTCTCTGTAAGGAAGAGTTCCTCTCTTTGGAGACTGAGCATCCTGCTATGATGAATGTATACAAGGAGCTATTCTGTCATTATCATGTGTGTAAATATCAAGACCAGGCGCATGACCTATCCCAGACCCAAGCTTGGGTCAATTATATTTTTATTCGGACTCCTTCGATGCCAGGGATGCCTTACTATACCTCGCGTCTAGCGTATACTGTCGATGAGGTAGATGAAATAATGAGCACCGCTAGGGCGTCAGCTCCATCTGTTGATGTCGAGGGTGGTCCCACTTCTAATATTCACAGCTTCTTCATCCATAATCTGGTCCCAGTGAGCCCGAAAGCGACCTTGGCGACCTTCTTGATGGTATGGCTGTGGATGGTCGTAGTGCCAGGGGGCTCTGGTCCAGCTGGTCGGATTAGCCAGGATCTGATCCTGCCTGCTGTGAGGCTTGCCTTTAAGCAATCGTTGTCATTTTTACCGACGATGGTGTGCAATCTACTGCGCGGCTTAAGAGAATTTTCCCAGAAGATTCTTGATTGTCAAGGGAGTGGAGAGGACTTCCCGCCAGTTGAGCTTCCTTACCACTATCAAATGGGTTGGCTAGCTCTTCATCGTCCTGGTCTGACACTACTAAAATATCATCAAATAGCGACGTAATGTAGCGACGACAATAAATGACGTCGCCAGTAGCGACGTCGTTTTAAACACGTCGCAAAACGTCGCTGTCTAGCGACGTTCTGCGACAGGAGGGTACTACGTCGCCGAAAAGCGACGTTCCGCGACATATTTTATGTACATGTTGCCAAGTTTGTGACGTTTAGCGACGTCAAAACGTGACGTCGCTAAGTTATTTTACTTAGGGCACGCAGCTGCCTTCTTTCCCCCTCATTCTCACTCGAAAACCCGAAAATTTCATTTTCCCCCCCACCCCCCCCCCCCCGGCGACTCCTTTCCCCTCTGTCAGTGCCCCCCCCGGCGACCCCCTCCCCCCCGGCGACCCCCTCCCCCTCCGGCAAGCTCCTCCTCCTCGAGATCCTCCTCCTAGAGCTCCTCCTCCCCCAATCCGACCTCCTCCTCCTCTTCCTCAGGTAAACCCTAACCTAACTCCTCTCCTTTCTCCTCCTCCTCTCCCACGGACACACACACACGCACACGGACACACACGGACACGGACACACACGCACACACACACAGACACGGACACACACACACACACGCACACACACACAGACACGGACACACACGCGTGGACACGTGCACGAGACTGCACTGTGTCATTTGTGTTCGTGTGTGTTAAAAAATAATTTGGACACGATTGTGTCCTGTTTTGGTGGACACTCGACACCTGTGACTCTATGACACATACACATATCATTACCAACCATTAGATTTTGCTATTAATTGAATTTGGATTTCGAATTTGGTTTATCCCCAATTTTCTGATACGTAGTTCACTATATATTAATTTTCTGAGATTAACATTGGTTTAAACTGATTTTGAATGATTAAACCATTATGATTAATCCCATATCTTCTTTGAGAATTAATGTGCATGTTAGGGTTCACATTGATTGGGGATTCTTGGGTTTTCGTATGCCATTGACTGTCAAAACTGAGAACAGTTTTTATACACTGTTTTCACATATTGGCACACACATATTACACTAAATTTTTTCGAGAAATTATGCACTGTTTACACCTATCTACACACACACATAAGTGTAACCTGAGAATATAAACACACACTACTGCTATCTACTGATTTTCCTGAGATTGATACACTGTTTGTGTATACTGTTTCTCTTATAGCTCACTCACATTACACTCAAAACCGAGAATAGCTAATTCACTCACACTATTGATTCCTATGTACACACACACATTGAGACACCTAGCCCATGTTATGTACACACACATGGCACACTTTACCCTATATACACACACCCTATTGTACACACACACTGTTAGCACACCACGCACATGACACACACACATATATATACGTGTCAATCTGAGAACAGTTTGTGCATTGTTTCCTCATATTTTATGTATATATATATATATATATATATATATATATATATATATATATATATATATTGCAGTCCATATTATCTCTTCATATCAGTCCAGGCATTTATTTAGTTCCAGTACTATTATTTGTCTTGTATTCAGTTGTTCAGTCCCATGACTGACATATAGATTAGGTATTGTTTGGTTGAAGGATTACCTTTTTAGTTCATTCCACCCTTGCACATCGACATTATGTTGGACACGTACACATAGCCTAGATCCTTTACCAACCTTTTTAGTTCATTCCACCCTTGTCTTGTAATATAGGCATATAGTATATACATGCCTATATATATATTATATGTGTATATCTATATAGATATTACTTGTGTGTATGAGATAGCTTGAGTTGACTTTGGTCATTATTGGTACTTAAATTGATCGGAACAAAGACCCCCAATGTCGGTATCGGTCAATATTTGGTATCGGTCGGTATCGGATCGGAACATGCCAAACCGTATCGGTATCGGCCGTATCGGATCGGTATCGGCCGATACTTTAAAATTATATGAAATAGTAGTCACCCCCAAGGTTGACTATTTTTACTGAAAGTCAAAGTAGAGTAAACATCTGACCTAGATTGGACTAAGAGTTGACAAAGTCAACTATAGGTCAACCCTTGACCTAGTTTGACCTTATTTGACTTTGTTTGACTTAGCTTGACCTTGTTTGACTTTGTTGTCTTCATGTTTGTTAAATGACATCCAGATACTAGTTTTAGTTGTTTAAATGACACCCAGATACTAGTTTTAGTTTCAGTTTGCTTTGGTAACTCACTATTGCTCATTACTTGGTACTAGTTTTAGTTGATTGTGTTTTTTTAAGACTAAACAAATGACACCCAGATATTACTTGTGTGTATGAGATAGCTTGAGTTGACTCTGGTCATTATTGGTACTTGAATTATAGGTTAGGCTTGTATAGCCTTGAATGGTGTGTGCTAGCTAGTATTGGGACACCAATAGCGATAAGGTAAAGGGTACCTTGGTAGGTCATGACTAAAAATAGGATATTTGACTTAGATTTGACCTTGTTTGACCAAGGTTGACTATTTGACCTAGTTTGACCTTGTTTGACTTTGTTTGACTTGGCTTGACCTTGTTTGACTTAGTACAACCTAGTTTGACCTAATTTGACCTTGTTTGACCTTGTTTGACTTTGTTTGACTTTGTTTGACTTAGCTTGACCTTGTTTGACTTAGTACAACCTAGTTTGACCTAGATTGCATATCATTGTTATTAGTAACTGTCCGCTACTAATGTGTGTCCCATAATAAGACATAATATACGAATTTGTGCCTGTTGGATAATGTGTGTCCATCTTTGCAGAATTATTTCCAAATGGATATGAATTACTACTTGCGGAATCGTTCATGGATGTACAATCGTCGTGCTGATGATATGTGTGGTGTGCGGGATGAATACATAGCGGGAGTAGAGCAGTTCCTGCAGTTTGCTAAGGCGTTCCCTCAGTACATGGACGGTACCAAAATTAAGTGTCCGTGTGTGAAATGTCATAACGTGAAATATTATCCAGAAGTGGAAGTGACATATCATTTGTACTCGAGGGGTTTCACGCCTAATTATTATCAGTGGACCGCACATGGAGAACTTGTGTCTTTAGCATCAGAGCCGGAGCCTTACGTTGAGCCGTATATGCATGCGGGACCTAATTTTGTTTCAGATAATCATGCATACGACGACGGGTGCGTGAACATGGTTTTCGACGCTGCGGGGCCTAGTTTCGTTCATGATGCACCTGAGGAGGCATCGAACGCCGATGCTGCACAGTTTATGGAGTTGTTGGAGAATGCAAGGACTCCATTGTATCCTGGTTGTGAGGATCATTCACCGTTGGAGGTGGTTACAAGACTGTTGAGCATTAAGTCAGATTTTAACATGTCGCAAGAATGCTACAACCGAGTGTTGGAGTTGATTATAGAGATCTTGCCGGCGGGTGCTAAGTTGCCTAAAGACTTCTACCGGTCTAAGAGGATGGTGAGATCGCTCTGGATGGGATACGAAAAAATCGATTCCTGTCGCAATGGGTGCATGCTGTACTACAAAGACGATAAGGACGCAGATGTGTGCAGATTTTGTGGTGATGATCGCTATAAGACAACTAGTACAGGAAGGTCTACCGGTGCAAGAAGACCGACCGATTCAATGCACTACTTGCCTTTAACGCCGCGGTTGCAAAGATTATTTATGGTGAAAGAGACGGCCGAAAATATGAGTTGGCATATGCGAGAACAGATTGAAGGAGTGTTGGATCACCCATCCGATGGAGAAGCGTGGAAGCACTTTGATCGAGTGTATCCAGATTTTGCTTCAGATCCGCGAAATGTCAGGTTGGGACTATCTTCTGACGGTTTTACTCCTTTTGGTCTTTCGGGATCCCAGTATTCGTGCTGGCCTGTGATTGTCACTCCGTATAACCTACCGCCTTGGATGTGCATGAAGACTCAGTACATGTTTCTAACCGTTATAATTCCTGGTCCGAACAATCCCAAGAGGAACATTGACGTGTACTTACAGCCTTTGATAGATGAGTTGAATCAGTTATGGGAAGTAGGCGCTAACACGTACGATGTTTCCAGGAAGCAGAATTTTCAGATGAAGGCAACCCTTATGTGGACCATCAACGACTTTCCGGCCTATGGAATGTTATCTGGATGGACCACTCATGGCCGTCTCTCATGTCCGTATTGCATGGACCGTAGTAAGGCTTTCCGCTTGAAACACGACGGAAAACCGTGCTTCTTTGATTGTCATCGGCAATTTCTGCCAAAAGATGATCCGTTCAGAAGGAATAGGAATGCTTTCCGTGCCGGCGTTGTAGAGAAGGGTGATCCACCGCCAAGGTGGTACGGAGACACGATATGGGAGGAGGTTAAAGATTTTCCAAGTGCTATCGAAGATCCTACAACTGGGTACAAGTGCGATGGATTTGGTAGAGTTCATAACTGGACAAAGAGGAGCATATTCTGGGATCTGCCATACTGGAGTACCAATCTGATCAGACATAATCTTGATGTCATGCATATTGAGAAGAATGTGTTTGATAACATAATTAATACTGTGATGGACGTAAAGGGAAAAACGAAAGACAATCCCAAGGCCAGGTTGGACTTAAAAGAAATATGCAAACGCCCTGCGTTGCATTTGATACAGCAGAATGGAAAACAGTTCCTGTCGAAGTCAATTTTCTCGCTGGACAAGGAGGATAAAGTGAGACTTTGTCGGTGGATCCAGGGCCTAAAATTTCCAGACGGATATGTGTCAAATCTGAGAAGATGTGTCGATCCGAAGGAAAACAAATTGACGGGTATGAAGAGCTACGATTGTCACGTATTCATGGAGAGGTTAATTCCGATTGCATTTCAGGAATTCTTACCGCAGGCAGTTTGGGATCCATTGACGGAGCTTAGCATATTCTTCAGGGATCTTTGTTCTAAGAAATTGCTCGTTGATCGTCTAGAAAAGCAAGAGAAGGACATTGCGGTAACACTATGCAAGCTAGAGAGGGTGTTTCCTCCTGGATTCTTCGACTCTATGGAGCATTTGCCGATTCATCTATCCTATGAGGCACGTGTTGGTGGACCCGTCGAATATCGATGGATGTACCCGTTCGAGCGACATTTGAATTACCTAAAAAGAAAGGTAAAAAATAAGGCACGGGTCGAGGGTTCTATTTGTGAAGCCTATGTTCTCGAGGAGATTACAAACTTTTGTTCGATGTATTTCAAGCCTCATGTTGTAACTAATAGAACGAGAGCTTCCAGAAACGATGAGGGAGATCATGAAAGTAATGATACAATACTGAAGGTATTCAATGCTCCAGGAAAGCCATCGGGTAAGATGAAAAAGAGATATCTGAACGATGATGAGCTAAGGGCTGCTCAGGTGTATGTATTACTCAACTGCGACGAGGAGGAAGTAGAGAAACTGGAGGGGTAAGTAATTAATACGTCTATATTATTTTAATAGTGTTAATTATTATACTATTACATTAATTGAACGATGTTGTTTTCAGCATATTTAATGATGATGTGAGGTCGGGTAGGCCACACATAACAGAAGAAGAACTAGAACAAGAAATGAGGCATTATTTTCCATCATGGTTGAGTGCATATGTAAGACTTGAGAACTCTGTAATTACCTTTTTGTATATGCACTTGATTGAGAATGAGCTTAGTTGCTTCTTTCGTGGTATTTAGGTCGATCGTCCATACGCAAGACTTGAGAATGAGTCTATTAGAACGCTAGCCAAGGGACCAATTTATGCTGCAAAAATATGGCCAAGCTACTGTGTTAATGGGTTTAGGTTCAAGTCAACAACTTGCCCGATCAGAGACAACTTTGTGGATCTCGATTCCACCAAAAACAGCTGTTTGTGTATCAGATCTTCGAACTACAAAGATGTTGATGCGGGCAACGATTTCTATGGCGTGTTACGGGAGATCGTGGAGCTGACATATAGTTATGGAATAGAGCCTGCTAAGATTGTGTTATTCAGGTGTGATTGGTTCGATCCGATTGAAGGTCAAGGTTGGAAAGTAGACAAGCACGGTCTTGTTGATATAAACTATCGGCGTCGATATCAAGCCTATGAACCATTTGTCCTATCAAGTCAGGCTCAGCTCGTGTACTTCACAAGTTATCCTAAACGGGGAACAACAAGGTCGGACTGGTGGGCAGTATGCAAGACCAAAGCTAGAAATACCTTTGAGGTTGACGATATAGCTTATCAACAGGATGAACTACCTCTTGTAACAAATATTATCGAAGTGGACACGACGGAAGTTCCCTATTACACATCTAATTGTGTAGAAGAAGTAGAATTATCTGAAGAGGAAGATGCAGATGAAAGTAAAGATGTAGAGGAGGAAGAAGAAGAAGAAGAAGTAGATGAGCTAAACGAACTAGATGAATTTTCAGAAGAGGATTAAATCTGTACGTTTGTTTTATCATCATATTTGACACTTTAGTGACACTTCTATCATATAAATCTGTGACACTTCAGTGACACTTTATTGACACTTTTATTGACACTTCAGTGACACTTTTTGACTATGATATTTTTCAAAAATCTGTGATGTCTATCATATAAATATGTTTTTTGTTTTATTGTCATATGTTTTATTGTCAGGTATGACTAAACCATCTGGACGACGCGGAGGATTATATATTAGGCAGTCCCGTCAGCCTCGGGATGGGGATAGAGAGGGCAGTTCCGTACCCTCATCCTTATCTCCGAGTACGCCAGTGTACCATTCTGTTCCCGGTCCATTACCGGGACATGCTAGTTCTAGCAGGTTGGCGACTCCTCCCTCGTCGTCCAGCCTTCCTGTTCCCGGTCCATTACCGGGACAGGGCAGTCCTAGCAGGTTGGCGACTCCTCCCTCGTCGTCCAGCCTTCCTGATCCCGCGTCCAGCATCCCTGATCCCCCGTCCAGCATTCCTACTGTCGACGGCTCTATGGAGGAAGCCCACGCCGATCATATGGAGGACGGCGATCAGACTGATCCTGCCCAGGCAGGAGGTGATGAGAGCGACCCTCCATGCGCTCCCCCGGGTGAGACGCGTATGGAGATTTGGACGGACGGGCCTATGAAGTAAGTTAATTAATTATTATATATTTCTCAAATGATTATATGTACATATATATTCATGAAAAATTATTATTGTATAGATATCGGCCTTCTGCAGTACAGAGACAGCTGGGGACATTTGTGAGGCAGAACTATGGTGGGCCTTGGCTCAACTACTCAGATGCTCCCGCAGATAGGAAGGCCTTTTGGTTCGCCCACTTCAAGGTAAAAAATTTGTTTATTTTTAAATTTTAATAATCATTTGTGTATATTATACAACTTTTGTATTTTACTTCTTGTAGAGGACCTATTTCTATCCACCACACCGGGCGGCGAGGATCGAGGGCTAATTTCCTGCCGTCATAGCCAAGCTCATCCGTGATGCGATCGACGACCAGAAGCGTCGTGATCGCGCCGGACGTCCGATCCAGGGTTGGATTATGCCAGAGCAGTGGACTGCGATGAAGGCTAGATTCAGCGAGCCCAAGTACCAGGAGCGGTCTGAGAAGGCCAAGGTGGCGCGGTCGAGCGCCGGTAAGTTGTGTGGTGACTCCATTCCGATGACGGAGCATTTTCGTCGTCTGGTACATTTCCTATGACGGACATTAATTTATATATAGTTCGATATAATATTTAATACTAATAATAGATAATATATTTTAACAGGTAAAGAAGGGTGAGGACCCGAACATGGTGACCGTCTTCCTGGTCACCCATCGGAGGGCTGGGGACTTCATTGACGAGAGGGCGACGCAGGCATATGTACGTTCTATTCAACTAATATTAACTGACTATAATTTAGAAAACAGGAAAATAGATATCAATATAGACTTTAGTAAACACTTACACGTTAGCAAACATGTTCTAGGCCGAGTTTGTTCGGCTACAGAAGGAGGCGGCTGATGCTGCTGCTGCTGCTAGTGTGCAAGCAGAGGGAGGGGCTGGTACTTCCTCCCAGCCGCCTGCAGAGCCATCGCCGGACTAGCTCTGGATGACCGCCGTTGGCGGTCTTCAGAAGGGTACGTACTACGGTACGGGATCCTACGGCGCGTATTTGGCTTCGGAGTCATCTCGGGCCCCCTCTGTCAGTACGCAGTCTCCGGCTACGCAGGCGTCGTCACGAGCTGAGGATGTTCGTCGTCAGATCGAGGAGCTGCGTCGCGAGTTGCAGCAGCAGATTTCTGATGCGGTCGAGCGACGATCCGACCCTCCGATCGTCACCGGACGATTTGATACGGTCGAACGCAGTATACAGGAGCTGATGAGTCTGCATCAGGCTGCAGCTACAAACTTGCAGACGCTCACCGAGTCTACGCAGCGCACGGAGCGTAGACAGGTCGAGCTGGACGGATCGCAGAGGAGCCTTTCTCTCTCACTCGCTCAGTATACTGAGAAAGTGGTGAGTACCCTTGCTGCGCATGGTGAGCGACTGCGAGAGCTGGAGCAGGTACGTCCTCCGGGTCCATCGACGGCGCCGACTCCAGATACTGTACTGCCTCCGGCGCCGACTCCAGATATTGTACTGCCTCCTACTGCCCCTACGGTACAGCTCACCCAGGAGCAGTATGACTACATTCTATCCCAGATGCGCGGCAGGGGTCCGCAGTGATTTTATTGGTTTTTTTATGACTTGTATGTATTGGCCCTATGGGCAAATTGTTTATTCATACACTGTTGTTTATACACTTGGTGGGAGACTTTTTATCATCTTTCATTTTTATTTGACTCTATTGGATGTTTGTGAGGATGTGTGTCTGTGATATTTACTTTGCACTGCCTCCTATTTTTATTGTGATATTTACTTTGTGATATCTGCGACGGAATGACAAATATACCTACGCTGGGTTATAAGCGATGATCTGATATACAAAGGAGATGCTGCCGAAATTTTAAAAAAATATATTGTGTATTTTTGTTATGATGTGTGTCTGTGTTTACAGTGAATGTGAAATACAGTGTTCGGAACCATCGACAGTTTCGATTACTGCTGTATGTTTTATCTTGGATAGAAATAGCAACAGTTCAGGGTGCACTTCTGAGAGCTTCATTTTCACGTCCTTCACTTTCTCGGACGTCGTAAAGGTTCCCGAGAAGGTGAAGGACGTGAAGAGGAAGCTCTGAGAAGTGCACCCTGAACTGTTGCTCTTTCTATCCAAGATAAAACATAGAACAGTAAGCGAAACTGTCGATGGTTCGAACACTGCACTTCACACACACTGTAAACACAAACACACAGCATAACAAAAATATCAATTATATTTTAAAAAAAAAAATTTAATATTAGCGACGGATAGCGACGTTCTGCGACGTACTACGACGGCACACAGACGTCGCTATACGTCGCTAACTAGCGACGTTACGTCGCTACTATACGTCGCTACATTGCCCACGTGGCCACGTGGATGCCATGCCTCGTCATCATTTATAAACTTTTGAAGCGTCGCTAGTGGTCGCTTTACGTCGCAATGTTGGCGACGTACTGATACGTCGCTCTCTGTCGCTCATTTTGCGACGTCTAGCGACAGTAAACGCCGCGTCACAAATAGCGACGTTCGGCGATGAAAGTATGATCTGCGACTTGCCTATAAGCGACGTAAGTTTTTCGTCGCTAAATACGTCGCAAATCATTGTTAGCGACGTATTTCCTGTATTTAGCGACGTCTCCTAACGTCGCTAATCTGGGTTATTTTAGTAGTGTGATGAAGCTCTACACAGTTTTAGGATATGAGGCGGGGGATGCAACTCTGCGCAATTACGAGTGCGCGGAGTGGGTCCCTCAGGATCTTCCTACCTGTCGGTGGATGCTGGGCCAGTTAGACAAATATGCCATCTACCGGGTCCCTCCCTCCCTCTGTGGCTTCCGTTCAGACGAGAAGTTGGTGGACGAGAACCTGACTGCTGGGGCATTCTTCTGGTTGCAGTCCATCCGTCCTTCTCACCTGGTGTATAAGAATCAGAACCGGGTGTTCTTAGAGCCCTATTTACCTAATCGTTTCGCTCGCCAATTTAACTATAGGCAGGTGATGGTGGGTAATCCGAATCTCTGTCTTGGACATAAAGGTAGTCTCTTGGACGGTGCTCGAGCTTTGTATTATTATAATGCCAGTCTTACCGAGGCAATATTTACCATCCCTCCTTTACAGGGAGATGGAAGTCTTCTATACTCAGCTGCCCAGCTCTACTGTGTATAAAACACCTTCCTGCCGGAGTATGATCGTCAGCAGAGTCTGCTCAAAGGGACAAAGTTTGAAACCCATCCTTCACCTTTTCTGTTTCAATCAATAGTGGTTCTAGCTCGTCTCCAGAGAAGAGAGAGGAGGGATGAGCTCTTAGTAGCTTGCGAGGGTATCCGACTTTGCCTGGGGGAGTTTCCCCTCCTACGAAAAGAGCCAGAATGACTCCTTTTCCTGTAAAGGATGCAACGGCTTGCTACGCTGGGTCTCCCTTTGGAGAAGTCCTCTTATTCTTTGAACTCGTCCGTCCTTTTCGTGTCTTATAATTGAGCGATTTGAACAGGTGGGACCTTCTTGGTCAGCGTAGGAATTTCTTGAAGAACCCGCATCTGCTGCACCCTGACACTTGGGGACGGATGAGGGGGATGCTATCGTTGCTTGCTCTACTCCGGAAGAGATTCATCTTTCTGCCCCCTTTGATTATGATTCAAGAGAGCTTTTGGACCTGTCAGATTCGTCTTTTCCATTGGTCGAAGAGGGACCAGCTGCTAAAGAAACTATGGCCGGGGTGGTGCCAGTCGGAGGATTCGTCTCCGTACGGATCGGTGGGAGCTGATGCTCTGACCGTCGGGCAGGCGACTGACAATAACACCTTCGAGGCCACGGCCCAAGGAATTGCTGCAGGGCCGTTCTCGACGGTAAAGGGGACTGTGGAGACGGTCGAGCCTCCCAAACCATCGAGCATCTCATCAACAACTCTTTCTACGTCGGCGCTGGTACATGAGTAGCGTCTGGCCTTACTTCTGCTTCTGGTCTTTGGGTTGTAGCTTCTCCAGTGACTTCAGTGAGTCTTGTCGACAAGGAATACTGTGTGCAGCTTCTGTTGGAGGCCATCTGCAATGCTTTGACTGTGAAGATCTTGTGTGATTATCCATAGTACGAGACTCAAGTCATAATTGTGAGAGGTCTGCTGGCTGATTTGCATGCCATTACTTTGGAACTTCAGGGCCTTGATAACAATCTGTCGACCTTAGCTGCGGCCAAACTAGAGAAGATAGCCTCTGAAGAATCCCGTCAAGAGCAGATGTGCAAGGCTTTTTCTGATCGACTTATGGAAGTTGAATCAAAGATTGCCGAGCTGGCTGATGCCGAAGGGGCTCGAGTCCGTCGTCGTGCAACCATGGAGGAGCACTGTAGAGACCATCTTGAACAGATCCGAAAGCTGAAGGATGCCCTGGCCCTTGCTGAGCGTGACCCAAAGGAATCAGATGACCAGGAAGAAGTCCTTCACCAACGTTCGGAAGCTCTGACTCAAGAGACAGCGGATATCGACACCCGTCAGACCGAATTGGCTATTACACGTCAAGCTTGGACTCCTGTCGAAGACGAGACTGCCAGACGCCAGGAGGCCGACAGGAGGGTCTGCGCATGGATCGCATAACGGAGGGCTCATCTGATGAGCCGGTTGGAAGACCTTCAGGACCAGTCTTCCCAGTTTTGATTTCCTTCTTCTTTTTGTCCTTTAACTTATGAGGGATCATATGCGTATTTTGTAATAAAAAAATATTGTCTTCTTTGTATCTGGAGTTTCTGTTTTCCTTTTCTGTTTTGTTCCTCTTCACGGTGTAGATCCTGTACGGGGATGAGAATTCCCTCAGGGGGGATAATTCCCCTGGGGACAAGGTATTTGCTCAGAGGTTATGTGGATATGGCAAAGACGAGAGTTTTTGCTAGAGACACTTTCCTTACTCAGAGGTGATATGGACATGGTAAGGATAGACTCTTCTCGGGTATAGAACGACTCAGAGGTAATATGGACGTAATGGGTTCTATAGATGACGATTAGGGGGAATCATCAGGGAAAGGGGGCATTGTTCACAGGTTATATGGACATGGCAAGCATCATTCTTCATAGAATAATAGTTCAGAGGTAATATGGATGTGACTATTTTTTTGTAGGGAGTTATGACAACTTTGGGGTTATCATAACGGGGTGACTACTCAGAGGTAATATGGACATGGTAGACAGGATGTAGAATAACACTTCAGAGGTAAAATGGATGTAAAATGTTTTCCAAAGATTATGACAGCTTACAGCTATTGTGGAGGAGGTGACTACTCAGAGGTAGAGAGTACATGGTAGACACGTCTTAGGATAATATTTCAGAAGCGAGGTTATGAAATATTTCCCGAGAGATTCACGATGATTACTGGTTCATCGTGTCGGGAGCTGGTCCAGATAGACCCTCTTGACTCCGTCTTGAGGTATGGAGAACGGGACGAGCCCTTGAGCGTTGCCCCGTACTGGAGGAATGTTGACTACTTCCTTCGTCGCCTTTGGAATAGGGATGACGCCATCTTGTACCTCTATGGCTAGAAAACTCCCGAACTGGAGAGTAACCATGTTGGCCGTGGCAGCCTTCTCTTCTAATCCAACGATATGACGTTGGCATTAATGAGGCGCTGAATTTGCCCCTTCAACACATAGCAGTCCTGTGTTGAGTGATGGACGTACTGGTGATAATGGCAGTACTTGGGATGGTCCACCTTTCCTACTTCATCAGGACGCCTAGGTGCCGGGATGGACAATTTGCCACTTTTCGTAAGCATTTCGAAGAGCTCTAGCGTATCCTCGTCATTGAAGGAGTAAGTCTTCCTCGGCCTCTGCGCTTCCGCAGACTTGGGGTTCACAACTGCTGAACCTTTGGAGATGTTGACGGTCATAGCTTGCTTGCCTTTTCCATCTTTAGGGTTGTTGCTGGACGAGCGTCTTCCCTTGTCTTCGGGTGCAGGAAAGTGTAGCCCCAGGAGCTGCACGTCCTGGGCTTTCCTTTGTGGGGCATCCTCCTTTGTAATAAAAGGCGTCCACTCCGTGCAGGGAGCACTGTGCCACAATTTTATAGCGGGCAGCATGTTCTTGCGGCAAGTGTCCATAAGCATAGGCTCGGGCATGCCGGGTGGTAATCTGAGGGCTGTCTGGCGGAAGCGCTCGATGTCTGCACGGCCAGTCTCTTTCTCCCTCTGGACAATTTCCATAAGAGTCGATATGGTCATATCGATGCCTCCTTCATAGAATCGGTCCACGAATCGAGTCTTTAGGTATTCAAACGACGAGATGTAGTCGTTCGAAAGACTGCAGAACCACTTATAGGCTACCCCCTGCAGTGCTCCTATGAATATATTGGACATGAGGGCATCATCCTTTGGCAGGTGCCCCGTTACTGAGGCAAAGTACCTTAAGTATTATCGGGAAGACCCTTCCCTTCATAAGGTATGGGCGTCTGCGGATTGTATTTAGGAGGATAGACGAAGTTGTCCTACTCGGCAGGGTTTGGCTGCCGGATCCCCATCTTTTGGAATGTTGCTTGCTTCTCCTTGGCATCATGACGAGCATACATCTCCTTCATGGCCTGCTGTATCTCGATCGGCATTGCGGAGCCTGTAGCCAATGGAGTAGACGAGGATGGTCCTGCCGGATTGGCAGTAGGCAACCTGCTAGATTTATCATTGGTTGGCGGATCATACGCAGGTGTAGAGGCAGCGGAGGCCATGCTACTTTTGAGGTCGATTATGACCGAGGACAGGGTCTTCATGGTGTCCATCAGCGTATAACTTCGTCTCGAGGACTTCGATACGTCTGAGAGCTTCGTTGTTGTCTTCCTCATTGCCATCGGCCATGAACATAGACCGAATGCGAGGGTGACTCGAGGGAGCCGTAGGTCCTTCACTTTCTGGCTCAGACGCCTGAGTCTCGCCGCGCTGAGGATATATCTTAATATTGTGATCTTCTTCGGACTTAGTATGGTTGCTACCCCCGGTCTGGTGACTGGCTGCGCCAATAGAGATATTTGTGTCATATTGTGCCTCGTCAGATTGGAACACAAGTTTGTCGTGCATGGTAGAAGGCTGGCTACCCCCAGTTTTTGATAAGACACCCAATACAGATTTGGAACGAGTGCCTTGGAACACACCCGCATATGGTACCTTAGCTTTACCGTTCTCTGACATCCTCTCTGATTTAGCAACCGATATGGAAGGATTCTGGGAGGGCTTCTTGAAAGCTCTGGAACCCTGCGCCGCGTAGCATGTGGCGATGCGAGGCTCGTCTTCTCTATGGCTCATCGACCCCCTGTTAGGCCTCTGGCGTGGAGTAGAATCTCTGGAAGGCAGAACGCATGCTCGGCGATAGCGCAGTCGTCTGCTGACAACGACAGTTGATGGTAATCTGAGTACAAGAGTACCTTGATTTAAGCATGTCTTGCGCCACAGATTCTTTTTCCGCTTGGGAGAGGGTTGGATCTTTTGTCGTAGCACTCCCATTGTACATGTAGGGAAGCTGCATGTAAGCATGGTCAGAGCGGGTCTGGCGAGAAAGCCTCCTGTCGCACCTGCGGGAACGCTGCTCGCGGGGGATCCCCTTCCGTGGGAAGTACCCCTGGCTTGGCTTATGTACATGAGTACCCCAGTGGAAGGAAGATTCGACTGGTTGAGGCGTAAGAGCGTTAGAGCCAGTCTTGTGTAGCTTTCCATCGGCTGCGTATGTTACTGTCAACACGGGCCTCTGGTATACCGCTGGTGTCACACGCTTGTTGTACGAAGCGTGAGCCACCTGGAATACCTTTCTACTACCCCCAATGGGCGAGTAGTATTCAGAGTCCGCTGAAGGTTTACCTGAAGGGAAAGCGATTCTGTCGAAGATAGATCTCCTTACCGGCAATACTCCCGTCGTGAGGGGTTGGACCGGTGTGCGCTTCCTTCGACATCGTTCCTTCATCAGATTAACCATGGAACCACCATCTTCCTCGCCATGCTTTCCCAGGATGGGAATCGGGCGAGAGGATAAGGCTGTAGCAGGATGGATCTTCTCTGTGGCCTTGACGTTGAGGGGGACCTAAGACGTAGTTCCCGCCATCGTACTGCTGGCTGCAGCTGCCTTAGGCCTCCAGACACGTGGAGTCTTCTTCAGTTGTACGAACCGCTTCAAATTCTTCGACTTTTCATCAGAGTGGAGATCTTCAAAAGCCTGCTGATCGAAGCGTACGACTAGCATGTCTTGAGAAGCTCCCAGCAAGTTGTTATCAGATTGCGTCACCGCCTTCTCGTTAGAGGAGAAGGTAGTCCCCAACAGAGTTGCCATTTTGTTCGACGTAATAAAAGGTTAAACGAACTTTTTGCTTTATTGAACGTATAAGGTATCTGTGTACAAAGAAGTCCTAAACATGATATTCTAAGTACATGGAGGAAAGGTTTCTAGAAAAGTGTGATGGTGGAGATCGAGCGCTACAGTGGCTCCTTTACTCCGTTGACGATCTGACAGCGAATCAACCTTGTTATGGCTCTCTGGCGCCTTTGATGGGACTCTGGGGTCACCGATCAGGAGGCTGTCTGGATGAGAAGATCCCTTGAAGATGGTTGGTTGGTTGGTTCTTTGGTTGATAGGTGGATGAGGGTGGTCGACTCTTCGTGGATAGAGATTGCTGCTCCTTTGAAGATTGTCGATTGTCAATATTTTCTCTTTTTTTTCTTTTTTTGGTGGAAGAAGAACTCATTCTCTTTTTAGATAACCAAACACATATGTGATGTGCATTAGGGTTCCTGAGATATGAAAGAATATGCCGTCATTGCACGGTGCGGGCTTCTGCGGTGCTGACACGTGGCGGTCATCGAGATTCCCCTCAAACGAGATCTCTGGTGGTTATAAACATAACCGAAGGAGGTAACATGTGGCGCGTGCCGATTTGCTTGCTCGGATACAGTCGAATAAATCTTAGAATTTTATCCTAGATTTGGAGTCTAACTGATCCTCGTCTAAGATTTAAATCAATATAATATGATATCAATCATGATTTTCATCCCAATCTTCTCTGTAAGAGGTGGTTTAAACAAACTAATTAGGGTGGACCCATGCTTCCTGCGCCTCTGGTGAGGACTAAGTGCTGCTGTGCTTCTGGGGCGACGAGTAGACCGTGCTTCTGGAGACGACGGAACCTTTGTGCTTTCAGGCGACGAGTGGACTTGGCTTCGAATGACGACAAGACTTCTGTGCGTATAGAGCAACTTATGAAGCTGTGTTTCGGGCTACCGGAGTCACTGTGCTGGGAGACAAGTAGGCTTGTGCTTCAGGTTGGCGAGGTTACCGTGCTTTTGGAGTGACATGTTGACTTGCATTGGTTGCGACAGGAGTTCCCAAGTCTCATGTATAGAAGTGACTTAAGCTTCTGATCCGGAGCAGACGACTGCGCCGTAGGAATGGAGGTGGTGTGAGCATATTCAGATGATCATGAAGCTAGTCTGTAACCACCACTTTTCTAAAATGAGGGTAATTTTGAACTTTTGTGATTATAATCATTTAATAATAATATTTAAATCATATTGTGATTTTTGGTGATTTTTAATCAATTTAAAACTAGTTAAAATATTGAATTTTGATTTTGATGGTTAACTAGTGTAACCCTATAATTGCTAAGCCTAGAGACTAACCATGACCAAGGGAGCCTAGTCATGTGATTAGAATGTCATATTACTACTTTTTAGCCTAAGGGTACTTTGGTCATTTTGACAATTTTGTGAAATTGTAAATTGTATTAATTAAATATGTGCTAATTGTTTATTTGAGACTTGACCTAGAATCTTAGCCTAATCTAGATTAGCCTTGAGCTTAGAGTCTTGATTAGGATAACCTAGTAATGACAAGACTAACAATATCTAGATATTTCATAGTAAGATATTTATCCCTTAGGATATTTGTGAAAAAAAGCCTTATGACTAATTGAACCAATAGGAAGGCTTGGAATTGGGTGGAGAAGCCCTAGCCACTCATCTGCATGTAAAACTAACCCTAATTCATCTAATAACCAGCCATCAAGTGCCCCCTCCCTTCCTATAAAGAATCCTTAAAAAAATTCTTGTCTCTTTTTACCTCTACATAGAACCCTAAGTGTTCTTCCCCAAATTAGAGAGCTTCCCTCTTTGATTTGATCTCTAAATCCTTACATCCCTCTACCAAAATTTCCATCCAACCTTCTCATACTACCAAGGGAGGGTGCTAGCAAAGATTTGGAGTAAAGTACAAGGAGGAGTGTCCTTTTTGAAAGATCTTCGTGTCGGAGCCGTGTCCTTGGAAGTATCATTAGGATTCCACTCCCAATAGGTAAAACCAACCCTCTAAATTAATTTCCTATACATATTAGTTAGTTTTGAATCCACAGAATCCACCCCCATGCATGTACCCTATTTAGATTCAAATTTGAGGCCATTTGGAGCTCTCTTGAGGATTTTAGATATGTGTCTTGTGTCCTACTTGATAGATCCCAAATTAGGATACCCCATGTGTATGTATGTATGATAATAGTTTAAATAGATATTTAAATTTGGTTTTAGAATGGTTAGAGAGTGGATTGGTCTTAGTTAGGATGGTTAGAATGAGTTTCATTTGGATACCTATGTTGGTATCCAAGTATCTTGGCCTACATGTGTTTCTTTTGTCCAAAACAACTCAAATTCGTCATAATATTCATCCACGTTTTTATTAACCAAAGCAACTTAGAAATGTCATAACTTTTAGCTTAGAACTCTGATTTATCTCCCGTTTTTAAAAAAAACCGTATCAAAGTTAGCTTTCCAAATATATATATATATATAGCCAAATTCGTTCTGAAACTTTCTGTAAAATTATTTGAGTGTCAGCTGTACGAAAGACGAACGCGTTTCAGTATTTTTGCGATTTCGGAAGATTCCGGACACGAAAATGCGATCCTTTTAAAGTATCGAAAAGCTAACACAAAGGGCTACGACATACTTTAATCCTGGAATTTAGTGAAGGCCCAATTGGTACAGTATTAGTTTTAAGTAGAAGAGGGACTATAAGACATAGGCATTTTGTGTAACCTATTAGCCTATGTAGTATGGATATTAAATGAATGTAGAGTATGTAATGCATGATATGTTAGATGATATATATATATATATATATATATATATATATATATATATATATATATATATATATATATATATATATATGTATCCTCTTTACATTAATATATATATATATATATATATATATATATATATATATATATATATATGGTTGAATGCAAGCATGTAGGAATACAATCAATGTAATGTATGTAAGCAATACATAAATGCATGAATGAAAGAATGATATACAATGTATGTATGAAAGTATATAATGAATGCTAGATATGAATGCAAGGTATACATGTAATGATAGATATGAATGCATAATGTATACATAATGTAATACAATATATAATGATAGCATGTATGGTAATGTAGAATATTTGATGCAAGCATGTATATGTCCACTATTTTCCCTTTTTCTTACATTTTTCCTTCCCTTTCCTTTCCATTTCAGTTTTTCCCTTTTTTTCTCTTCTATTTTTCCATGTTGTATACAATGTATATAATATATAGATGCATGTATTTATATAATATACATGAATGACATGTATGTAATAAAAATAAGTATATGTATGCAACTTAATGATATGTGAATGTAATATAATGTAGAGTATGCATATATGAAATATAATGTATGCAAGTATATATTGTATTCAAATATGTACGTATGCATCTATGTATGTATGTATAGGTGCATAAATGAATGCAAGTATGCATATGTGATATGTATGTATGCATGTATGTAATGTAAGTATGTATGTATGTATTTCTATAAACTGAGTTAACCTATAACCTTTTACACACATGCATTCACACATCCTTTGACACCATGTATCCCATGTCACATACACCTACCTATCACTAAATCTGAGAACATTAACACGTATTCTTTCACACACATGTCACACACACACACACTCACTTACTCTTTTATCTCTCCTTCGCTCTCTCTATGTATATATATGTATGTGCCTATATATATAGCTTTCTTATATATATCTATGTATATGAATATGTGAATGTGAATAATATATATATACATTATATGACTAAGTTTGTGTGCCTTGTTAGCTTATGGCTTAGTTTTGTGCTTGGTTTAGCAAGTGACTTAGGCTATGAGTTAGTAGCTATCTTGGATACTTGATTTGCATATACTTAGTTTGTTTAGACCTAGAATTGACTAACCTAGACTAGTTGACCATTGTTGACCCAACCCTAGCTAGTTTGACCACAGTTGACTAGAGTTGACCTAGTTTGACTTTATAGTTGACCAGAGTTGACCAATAGTTGACTTTGACCTAGATTGACTTAGACTCATGTAGATTGCATTATAATTTCAATTACCATATAAATTAAACTCTTAATAACCTGCTTTACTCTAAATAGGACTCTGTGACACCAGTTCGGACATCTATTCATATCAGTCATACAGGATGACAGGCGAGTACATTCTTTGATCATTTCATACTTGTCAGGACTTATATTCTTGCTCTAGATTACTTTACTTGATACTGGCATAATTGTTATCACGGATTGGTACTATATGGATCTTCTTTTGCGTTGTTATCCCTATTGTGTTCAACAAATACATATTGTGATGTGCATTTCACGAACATATTGTATTTATTGTACACCCCTATTCATGTATACTCATTGTGCATCTTGTACTCTCATGATCACATGAGCTTCATGGAGAACTATTGTACAGGTAACGTAACTGGATTGGATCCTTGTGGACTGATTGGGGAGGGTGAGTAGGAAATGGTTATGTAATCAAAGCCCATTTTATACAACTATTGTATATGTCCATTGTACACTCACGTATGATGGAGTTACCTATTGTTATTGTATAACCTAACCCGTTTACATAACCATATTGTGCTCTAAATTACTAGTACTTGCAGTTTTACTTATCCTGTATATATTTTCAGTTATAAATTCTCTCTCGTTTTTATGTACATCTTCTTACAGTTCATGTATCTTACTCTTTTGCATGCTTTATATTTTTCAACATGATATGAACTGCGTGGGATGTATTGTGCTCGCTCCTGTCCTGACTGGACCTGTTGAAAATATTACAGATGATTACCCTGAGGACATTTTCCCTACTTGCCTTGGAGCAGGAGATGGCTTAGCTACCTTTGGCCCCGACACTCAGGAGTGATCGGGAGACTAGCTAGTAGACTTGGTTTAGTTTTCATGTTTTAGAACTTGAATTGTAATAACTTGAGAATTGAGTTTGTTTGAGATATTATTATTTAGTAGTTTATATTTGTTGTTGTTTAGTCTTTAGTTATAAACTTCTGTGTTATCTTATCGTTCTTAGACTGTGATTGAGATTTCATTATATCTATACTTGTCCTCCGTTCGGAGTTGAGATTTGACAAGTACATTATATAATTGCGTGAGTTGTTGATTAGATAGTAACCTAGGACAGCGTTCTACCGCCGACACTGCGGCGTAGGCTGAACGTACCCACTTCTCGTATCCCTAAACAGGGTGCGGGTCGTGACATAGTCATACAAAATGCAAAGACTAGCAAGAGTTTAAGTCATACATGATTAACCCTGGGATTTGTCAACCATGTTACAGCCCTTAGGCAGACAGGAATGTATATTTAACATAAGCTAACACTTGCTCGGCGGCTAAACGTGTCAAAAGAATAATTTACAATAGAGTGGCACTACACCAAATTGTTCAATTTCTAATGGACCATTTTTTAAGTTTCCAACGGACATAACCCGTTACAAATTAGTAACACATTAAACCCGTTACTAATGACTTAGGCTGTTGCAAATATAGGACTTTTCCTCCCTGTAATCATTTATTAATAGTTAAAAAAGGACATCCTGTTACAAATAGTATATATCCTTCCCGAAAACCTAAAATTATTAGTTGTGAAAAATTGGGAGCACAGCCAAAATTCTTGCGGCAAACTTCCCTCCAATTTCACAATATACTCCCTCCCACATCCGGTTCTCTCTTCATTCCCAAAATCTCCATTTGGGAAGATGAACTTTTCTCTCTACAGACTCCCATTATTCTTCCCTAAATTTTGAATCTAGGGTTTCATAGATCACTAGGACCCCCGGATCCGAAGAAGAAGAAGGAGAATTCTTTGATGGCAAATTTCATCCCAAAGTTCGATCGTGAATTCCGCGTCGGACACGCCAGCGGCGGCTGCTCAAGCTCCTCCAACGGCGAGCGCCGTTGCCGTCGATCTGAATCGTCGACTCGTCCGTCGCCTCCTCAGCCGCTCGGTCGTCCAGTAGACCGAGGACATCATCACCACAATCGAGCGCTGCAACCGCAAGTCTGAGCTCCTCGCCCTCACCAGCCTCAAAACCGTCCTCGAGTCCTCCTTCCTCCCCCCCCCCCCCCGCTGCAACCGTAGTTCTGTAAAACTTGCATTTTCTTTTACTGTTTTCAGACAATTCGATCTTCTGAAATAATTTGGAATATTGAGACGACTTGCTAAGATTAAATTTTTTTTACAATTCCTTTCTGTAGGAGACTAATTTTTTAATATTATAGTCTATCTATATCATAAATCATCTATTACTAGTACAATATGTTTTCCTACTGAATAAGAAAACAGTGAGCAGTATTGACACAATTAATTTTTATGTCTATTGCACAATATAGTTTGTCTTGTTCAATATATTTTCTTTGATTGCTGGACTATACATGTTAGCTTTGTTGCATGAACGCTGTGTTGTGGATCCACATCAAGTGTGGTGTAACCTAGTTTATTTTTGAGGCTTGTAGCTTGTTTTATTGTTAATTTAGTCCGACATGACATGGACACCTTCATTAAGTTTTTTGCTTTGTAGCATGTTGGCTATATCCAATTTAGGCAAAATGTAGTTTACTTGTTTCTATTGTTAGCTGAGTAGCACAATCCTTAGTTGTCGACTTCTAATTTAGCTTAAATATCTTCAATAATCTTCAATATCCCTCTGGTATTAGTCCTAACATTTTCCTATTATAGGCAATATTATGTCTCAAGGGTTTGATCCACAATATATTTTCAACTCACTACCTTATCAAATAGAAAATTGCTACTATGTTTCTGGTTAGAACATACCTCTCCGATTCCTGTTTCTTAGTTTTATTATTCTCATTGATGTTTCCTATCCCTATGGTATGTAATTAAAAGTTCCAAGCTCTGATATTTTTTTCTTGCCAATTGCATGTCTTCTTTTGGATGATTTCATTTTTTATATACATTTTCTTTCCTGGTTATGCATGTCTTAGTCAGTTCTTGCAGAAATGCCAATGATGGGTTTAAATATACTTTGAGTGCCTAAAAACTATGAAAAGTACTTAATCTGAGGCATTGCGAATTACTAAATAATTGTAGACTTTTATGGCAATTCTTCTTACACTTGTATTTTGTAAAATTATGTTTTTATATTTTCGAACAGCCTATCCGAGTGAGTGAGAACCTCAAGATTCAATATAGGCAAATTGTAGTTTAATTGTTTCTATTGCTAGCTGAGTAGCACAATCCTTTGTTGTCGACTTCTAATTTGACTTAAATATCTTCAATATCCCTCTGGCATTAGTCCTAACCTTTTCCTATTATAGGCAATATCATATGTTTCAAGGGTTTGATCCACAATATATTTTTATCTCACGACCTTATCAAATAGAAAATTGCTACTATGTTTCTGGTTAGAACATAACTCTCTGCTTCCTGTTTCTTAGTTTTATTATTCTCATTGATGTTTCCTATCCCTATGGTACGTAATTAAAAATTCCAAGCTCTGATATTTTGCTTGCCAATTGCATGTCTGCTTTTGGATGATTTCATTTTTTTTTCTTTTACATTTTTTCCCTGGATATGCATGTCTTAGTCAGTTCTTGCAGAAATGCCAATGATGGGTTTAAATATACTTTGAGTGCCTAAAACTATGAAAAGTACTTAATCTGAGGCATTGCCAATTACTATCTAATTGTAGACTTTTATGGCAATTTCTTCTTACACTTGTATTTTGTGAAATTATGTTTTTATATTTCCAAACAGCTTATCTGAGTGAGTGAGAATCTCAAGCTTCTAACCAAAAAGTGTTCTTGTCTAATATTCCTAGTATTTTTCAAGAAATCTTATCACCTATGCTAGTATGCTTCAAATAGTGAATTATTGTTATACCTTTCTCTTGCCCACTTGTAGCTGCCAGAAGTATCATCTGATTCATCCAAATTAGATAGAAAAACTAGATTATTTTTCTTCCTATTAAATTTTTTATTCAATTTAATTTTGGGTTTTGAGTATAAATTTCTCTGCAAGTGATGAGAAATAGACAGGGACATCAGTTACTCATTTATAACGAGGATGATGACTTAAGTCTTGTTCGTATCTCTCTGATGCTTTATTATGTTACTAACATTTTTTTTCTTTTTAATGCATACAAGAGTAGTTGATTTCAAGTTGTTATTCTTCTATTTGAACCTATATTTCCTCCCTTAAAAGGTGCCTTTGAAACCAAAAAACAGTAGACATTGATATTTGTCATGGTTATGAGGCCTATCTTCTGCATGTCCAGTTATGTTTCTTGTTTATTACCTTGTAAAAGTATATTCCTGTGATGATCAGTATAAATATTTTTTTTGGCCCGACTTTGTGTGAAATTTTGATAGACAGGTTAAATTTTTATTACCCTAGTACTGAGAGAGAATTCATGGATGACGAATGTTGATTTTTCATCAAAAAGGTCTTTGGATTAAATAAGCCAACAAGGAAGAGGATTTATTGCTTTCTTATTGTTTTCCATGTTTCTAGGGTATTAGTTGTTTTCCATAAATAAATTCACTTTATTTATTTTGTATCTGGGAAAATTACAACTGTAGAAATCTAATCTAGAAGACGATTACTTTATCCCTTGGACGATGCGATGAAGAACACTCGAACTTCGAAGAACTTGGACAGCAACTGGGCAATCTCTCTATTCTCTCTGAAAATGACTGTAGTGTCTGATGAAGATGAAGAAACTCTCTTTTATAGAGTTCTGGATAACTGTTCTGAAGCATACGCTCAGTCAGTTACTTGACGTGTGCATAACTGCAGGGACGCGTGGCGAATTCTGATGGAGACACGTTGGAGTGCGGTTAAAAGTAGTAGAATATATCTAGGAGAGATTGATGGCATGAATGCCACATTGCATAACTTCTGAATAAGTGGGTAACTGAGTACAGGACACGTGAGAACGTGTGTTGACTGTACGTTGAAAGTCATCCTGGATGCATCTGCTGTGATACGCTGCCTTTGAAGAAGAGTCATACGCTAGCTTTTGAAGGCACATGTCTTGTATACGCTGACTTGGACAGCATAGAACCATATAAGGCTGATACGCTCACTTTATTGATAAGGAGTCGTATGGGGTCCATACGCTCACTTGATTGGCAAGGAGTCGTATGGAGTCCATACGCTCACTTGGTTGGGCAAGGAGCCGTATGGAGTTCATACGCTCACTTGGTTGGGCAAGGAGCCATATGGAGTTCATACGCTCACTTGGTTGGGCAAGGAGCCGTATGGAGTCCATACGCTCACTTGGTTGGCAAGGAGCCGTATGGAGTCCATACGCTCACTTGGTTGGCAAGGAGTCGTATGGAGTCCATACGCTCACTTGGTTGGGCAAGGAGCCGTATGCATTGAGGGTGTAGACACGTGGCTGCCCTCAATCTTCTCAAATATGCCATATCTTCAAATACTGACAAATATCTCTCGAGCGTCGTGCTGCAGATATGATGGCTGACAGACTGTCAGAAATGACAGTAATGATGACTCTTCATTTATGATGGCTGCTGAGCTGTCCTCGTAAGAGACAAAATCAATTTTCGAAAACCTATACGACGGCTAATCTTCACAGGACAGCTGTCTTTGCACGAAAGACGAAGTGTCAGATTCATCCTTCATTAAATATATGATGTGCTGTCATCTCAAGAAATAATAAAATATTCACTGAGCGTACGGCCTTTAGACGAGCGTATGGCCTTGACTGAGCGTATGGACTTTGAGCGTATGGCTTTAACTGAGCGTATGGCCTTGAGCGTATGACTTTGGCTGAGTCTTATGTCAGCGTATCATAATTTTTTCACACCCTACAAGACCCCCTTCAAAGTTTTCGAACTTTATGAATTTCAAAAGTTCGAAATTACTTTGAACTAAAAGTGGGAATAAGTCTTGACACGCTGGCATGAGTTTGTTATCTTCCTCAATATCAGTGCAAATCTTTTAGGGATTCTGTTTAAAGAACGGCCGCCGTTTGAACTTCTTCTTTTCTTCTATAAATAGGTCTTCCAAAACCTAATTTATTTCTTTACTTTTGCATTCGTCTTCGAGAGAGAAAAAGAAACTCAAGACTCAACTTCTTCTTCTTCAACTCAAGCTTTATCAATGGTGCCCAAGGTTGATGCTGCTGCGAAGGGAAAGGGGAAGGCTCCTGCGGAGTCATCTCAGCCCGCCGCCGCCGCTGCTAAGAAGACTACCAATGAGCACGTTCGACGAAGTGAACGCCCATTGAAGCCCCTCTATGGTGAGGATGAAGATGATGAACAATAACTATCCCCTATTTAGGGCTCTGGTTAGAACAAAATCATAAAACGTATCCCCTTTTTAGGGTCAAATACGTCAGAAAATACGCTTCCCTCTTTAGGGTTTAGCCGTATCCCATATTTTTTTGTTCATACGAAAAATATGTTTGGAGCGTATTCTGTATGATACGCGTATTTTTGATAGAAATGTCAAAATACGCTGTCTTGAGAGAATACGCTATGTCAAGTCGTCTCACTGAGATACGCTAACTCTTGTGTTAGCGTATGTTTTTGATGATCATCTTGTCAACCATACGCTGATACGCTCAAACTGAACATAAACTGAACTTTTAAAATCATTCACTTAGGATAGACTGAGCGTAAAAAGTGATCTGTGAATCTATCATACGCTTAGGATAGACTGAGCGTATGTTGAACTTTGAGTCTGCCATACACTTAAGATAAACTGAGCGTATGTTGAACTTTGAGTCTGTCATACGCTTAAGATAAATTGAGCGTATGTTGAACTTTGCCATCTCTAACTTCTTAATCTTCTTTTGCAGTGGATATTCTGGCTCAGGAGGCAGAATTTGAAGGATGTGTAGGAAATAACTATAAAAGTGACCTATCACATGTTCGTTTTCCCCAATTCGATGGACCTTCTACAAGGATAGCTCTTTTAACAAATCAGGAAAATGACACTTTACTGAACTTGATGAGTGGACTGCCTTTACAGAGTGTGGATGGTATTACCCACTCGAAGCCAGCATTTCTTTTTGGAGATGCTATTGACATAAACTCCCAACCTGCTCTGGATAAAGAATCATACTGTTATTATAGGGATGGTGATGTGAATCAGCCAATGTATCTGACTGGTTTATCAAAAAGTATCAACATAGCTCGCTTATTTCATGCGAGTTGTCAAAGACAAATGAAGTGGGATATCACTCCATCCCGTCAAGCAAAAGCTGGGTGGATAGGATATCGTCAAGGAAGATTCCGCAGTGGTACTGAACCACATGTCACAGCTCTGCGAGGACTGCTACCTGCCACCATCCCTCCTGAGGACTCGGCACTTCTGAAACCAGTCAGAGTCCCAATCTTTGCAAACGAATTTGCTCAACTGGAAAATGCCATCTACCCAAAACAGTTTATGAGACTTACTGGTCTGGTGAACCCGGAAAATACTAGATGGACTACTCTTGTGAGATGGATTCTGAAGAACTTTGGTGAACAGTTAAAGGTGATAGGCCTATATGATGCCATTAAGTGTACTGCTTATGGTTTTAGGCCAAACCCGGATTTGTTATTGGTGTTAGCGGAGAGGTTTAACTATCGTACCGGCACTTTTATGACCCCAAGAGGCGAGATGGGATTCGCCCTTCATGAAATGGCATATATTTCTCAGCTGCCAACAGCAGATTTGCCATATGAAGAGTATATCCCTTTCGTTGATGAAATGAATAAGATCTTCGAAGCCAACCCAATGGTTCTTCATGTCTTTGAAGAATTGATGTGCCATTACAGTATTTGTAAGGCTTTTTATAAAGGACAAGGTGGGAAAGGATATTCCAACTGTTATTTTTCTAAATGGATGGCCTATTTATTTCAAGGCCGTACTGATGAAGTTCAGAAGAAGAAGAAGACTGAGCAATATGTCGGTAAATTTAAACCTCTGAATCAAGCTGAGATTGACAAGCTCATTCAGGACACCACTCATGACGACATCGTCATTGAGGAAGACGAAGGCACCTATAAAGCCGGTAATAGGTTTGAGACCTATATTAAGCAGGGTAGCCGAGAATTGTCTGCTGAAGGTCATCTGGCCGGATTTATATCCCTCTGGCTGAGAAAATTTGTAGTACCTGGCACCTGTTCAGCAGACAGGATGCACAGAGGAGTTGTCTTCGCAGCAGTCCGTCTAACTTTCGGGTATAAGATGGATTTGCTGACAGCAATGACATGCCGTCTGAATGCTGGATTAAGGGCATATACAGACAGAATGTTCGAATTGGCAAGGAAGAGCCTTACATCCTTTCCTCGGGTAGAAATGTCCTTTACATATTTATTTGGGTGGCTGCTTCTGCATTTCGAATCTCTCATGAATGCTGGGATGGCTAGACCAGATGACACCTTTCTGGAAAGATACAATCACACACCAAAGTGGAAATATGACACTTTGACAGATTGCAGAACTATATTAAACAGGGGAGAACTATGGAGCTTCACTTGTGTTCCTCCACCTGTTGGTTATGAAACCATGCCTGGGAGGTTGATTGATGGCATTGGTGGCAATGAATTGGATGAGATTCAACATGAATGGCTGAAGAGGATCAGGCCATCTCATTTAATTTGCCGCCGTGACAACATCACCTATCTGGAGCCATATCTTCCGAGTAGGTTTGCTCGGCAATTTGGTTATGATCAGTTGCATGTGGGCAATGCAACGACAAGTTTTGGCTACCAGGGTGGATTGATTGATGGTGCCAGAGCTTGGATATATTACATTGCTAAAGGTACAGGGGCTACCTTTTCCATGCCAGATCCGGTTACCTATCAGAGAGGAGCTAGAATATTGGCGTCTTATGCCAAATTCTATGTATCAGCTAATACCTTTGATGAAAAATTCAGCATCTTAGGTAGAAGCTTTATTCATGTTGAAAAGAAATCAACCAAATCAGCCCTGCCTAGAGATTGTCATGATCAAGAGGATCCTCTGGCCACTGATGAAGTTGATGATGAAGTTTTAGAGACTTTCTTCTCTGATGACCTTCATCAACCATTACATGTACCCATCGGAAGTGCTGAAGAGAGTATATCTACCGACAGTACACCGAAGAGGAAGCGGGGCAAAGGTACTGCTGGGCCTGGTGCAAAAAGAATTACTCGGGCAGAGACTCGAAATCATGGAGGAATTACCATTCCAGGGACTTCTCTTGCTTCCAATCGAGTCAGGGATGCTGATGAAGCAGGTAGTGACCCAAAAGACACTTATCCTACTGTTCCATTAACAAAAAGAATAGGAAGGAAAGTGATAGTTTCAAAAACTAAATCCGTGATTTGTCTGGATGCAGAGAGTCCCACCGATCGTGCTGTGCGATTGGCTTCAGAAAAACAAGCTGCCTTTGATTTTTCTGTAAAAATAGAACCTGTTGAAGAAGATATTCCTGAACCTGCTGGGTCATCCATGCCTTCTGATATAGGAACGATTCCGCCAACGGCCGATGATGCGCAGGAGATTAGTCAACCTGCGGTAGAGGCCGAGCATCAGACTGAAACAGCTAATGACTTACTGATTTCGGGAGAATCAGTGAAGGAAGCCACTACTCTCAGACCAATTGCTGAAATTTCAGAAGACAATAAGAGTGATGACGAACAGGTTGACTATGAACCTTCGTCTCATTCTTTCGAAGAAGAGGACATGGAGATAGATGAAGAATCACCATCTAAAACTCCAATTGAAGTACTGAAGACCGTTGGTCAGCACTCAGGGTTAACTCCAGAGCCGGAGAGGCATATAGAAGTTCAAGTTCCGAGTACTTTTGGGGCGGGCAGTAGTGAAATAAACCCCGTGTCAGAAAGTACTCTGAATAGACTACGAGTTGGGCTGAATGACCCAAAGGAAACTGAATATGAACCAGCTCCAGGTAATATTTTATTCAGCAAAGCTTCGTCTTTTCCTTGCTTTATTGTCCTTTAATTTTGATCATGCTCTTTTTTATTCCAACAGCTGTAGGAACTGCACCGGCTATGAGTTCTACTCAAGCCCCATTTGTCCAAACTGATAAGGGTGAGGGGAGTTCACATTTGCCGAGTTCCCCAAAAACACTCACTTCAGCTTTCAGAATAGAGGCTCCTCCTGCTCCTTCCTCTACTGTCGCAGCGACTCCCGGTTTTGACACAGGGATAGTAAAGATCATGGGGATGTATTCAGATATTATTTATTCATATCTGGATACATTTTCAAGATGACTTATGAAGGATGAGACTATGCCCTTTTCGAGTCTTCGAGAGGCGACTAGTTTCCCACTTTTAGCTTTGAGATAGGCTGGTTATGAGACCCAATGTGTCTTTTTTGAACATCTTCTGAATGATTTAGAAGCAAACATCCATAAATACTGGGAGATTAAAAAGGAGGATATTGAGTTTCTGACTGCAGCTGAGATTGCTCAATTGGAGAATGAAGCTCAAGCTCAGCACATTGCTCTGACAGAATTCCTCACTCAGTCTTCTAGAGAGTTAATGGCGAAAGACGAAGAAATAATAAGTACTCGTCAGAATATGGAGCGCCTAGAGAAAGATGAAGCGTCAAAAGCTGAAGAGCTTAGAAAGTTGAGGGAAGAGCTAGCTCATCTTCAAGAGCAAATTGCCTCCGTGGAAAAAGAACAATCAGAAATTGCTACTGATCGTAAATCTGAAGCTGAACGCTGTCAATCTTTACAGCAAGAGCGAGAATTGATGCAAACCAATCAGATTGAAGAGACCAATCGCCGTAGCTCTATTATTGTGGAATATTACCAACGGATGATTGGAGCTGAAACAGCAGAGCGAATCAAGAAAGCTCATGAAGAAAAGGTGAATAATGTAATCGTTCGTATTCAGGAGATAATTACTCCTCCTAAATAGATCTTTTACATTTATCATGTATTGAAGTTTTGATACCCATTTGTAATCAATATTCTGATTTTGATTAAAATGAATATTTTGATTTGATTTCAATTTTGTGGATGATATTTTTTTGTAGAAAACATGTTCAGAGGTAAATAATACATGACATATTTCAATAAAATAGAATATACAAATAAACTTTGTAACTCTATCATGATATTAAACCAAAGATAATTTTAGTTTAATACTGATTAGAGAAAACAGAATTCAGATATAAAGATATCTTTGGATTCTATTTTCCATGATCTTTGGACTCGGAAATCAAAAGACGAGATATCATTTTCATAGAATAGAAAATATGATACACACTGAGATAGAAAATTTAGAGGTAATATGGACATGATTTTCTATACAAGATCTTTATTAAATCTACTGGGGATCTAATAAGACAAAATATCAAACTCTCTGGGAAAATGATACGTGGTAGAATATCAGTTTCCGCTGGGGATAACGATATCGAGATAACTTTATTTCATATTTGCTGGGGAATAACGAAAATATTATATATATTGATGAAATTTATACATAATATTTCTTTAAGAATTTGCCATTAATAGGCATCATCGTGACTCTCCCATCCATAGAGGCAAGCTGATATGCTCCATTAGAGAAGACTTTGTTTACTACGAATGGGCCTTCCCATTTCGCGTCAAATTTGCCCTTACTCATATGTGTCATGGTCATCGGACGTCTGACAGTAAGGACTAATTCTCCCTTCTGATATGCTCTGACTTTGACTTTTCGGTTAAAAGCTTTTGAAATTCGGGCCTGATACAGCTCGATATTTTGTTGAGCGTATAATCGCTTTTCATCTAGAGCTTCCAACTCTTGAAGTCGAAGACGATCATTATTCTCTGTTGTAAGTTCATTGGAGATTGTGATTCTCAGAGAAGGAATCTGAATCTCGAGAGAAAGAACAGCTTCACACCCATATACCAAAGAGAAAGGCGTACATCCGGTCGTATTACGAACTGTGGTACGGTAGGCCCATAAACATTCACCAAGCTTCTCGCTCCAATTGCGTTTGTTGGAAGAAACGAACTTTTTCAAGAGTTTGATGATTGTTTTATTGAAAGCTTCTGCCAATCCATTAGCTGCCGGATTATATGCTGTAGAAGCCAAACTATTGATCCGATGATCGTCGCAGAATCGAGTAAATTTCTGACTGACGAACTGCGGTCCGTTATCATGAATAATACGCCGAGGAACACCAAATCGATAGATGACATGATGTTTGACGAAGTTAATAACATTAGAAGTTTTGACTTCAGATAACGGGATTGCTTCAGCCCATTTGGAAAAGTAATCGGTTATTGCTAGAATAAACCGATGTCCTTTTGATGATAGTGGGTTGATAGGACCAATGACATCCATGCCCCAAGCCTCAAAGGGCCATGATGCCGCTGTTGGGTGTAAGAACTCTGACGGTTGATGGATAAAGTCCGCATGAATTTGACAGGCTTTACATCTCCGAGCATATTGAATGGCGTCAGTCACCATCGTGGGCCAATAATAACCCATACGTCGGATACGATCTTGAAGTTTAGGACCTGGTTGATGGGCTCCACAAACACCATCATGTGCTTCACGGACAATCTATTGTGCTTCTTCACCAGCAATGCATCGGAGGAGAAGACCATCGTAGGCTCGCCGATATAGTGTCTTCGTTGTATGATTATAATAGAATCTGAGGGATCGACGCCGGATAGACGCTGCTTCACTCGGATTATCGGGAAGTATGTCATATAATACAAAGTCCAAAAACGGACGTCTCCAATCTTCAGTTATGGCTTCTATTTTATTAGAAAAGACATATTCCATAGTAGAATCGGAAGAAGACGAGGACACTTTGTCAAACTTTAATCCAGCATCAAGGTTGAGAGAATCCTCGTCTGGATTATGAGGAAAAGCCAAAGCCAGATTATTCTCAACGCAGAATAGTTCTCGGTTATAAACCACTATCACTTGCTGACGTCTGATTGGTATGGCTAATACAGCAGCAATATTAGCCAAAGCATCAGCTTCTGCATTATAGGCTCGTCGAACATGTTCTATAAAGAAACCTTCAAAGGATGAGGCTATAGAGAGTGCTGCTCGATGATAAGGTATCAAATCTTGATGACGAACTTCATATGTTCCTCTGATCTGATTAATGATAAGCTTGGAGTCTCCATAAACTTCTAAATATCGAATATCTAGATATTTAGCAAGTTGAAGACTGATGAGCAACGCATTGTATTCAGCTACATTGTTTGAACATGATTGATCCAGAGAATAAGCCCTCTGAATAGTTAGTCCTTCTGGGGATACAAGAACAATCCCAACTCCGGCGACAATATCGCCATTGGACCTATTCTAGATGCTCCATCAAAGAATAGACGCCAGGTAGGAATTTCTTCAGAAACTAAATTTGAATCCAAGACTTCATCAGGAATCTCGTCATATAATTTAGAATCTTCTGGAACCGTATGAGCTGCCAGAAAATCAGCAAGAGCCTGTCCTTTAACTGACTTTTGAGAAATATAATGCATGTCATATTGAGCTAACAAAATTCCCCAATTAGCTAGTCTGGATTTGAGAATACCGGGTTTCTTCATCATAATCCTGATAGGATTCACTCTGGAAATAACGTGAATCGTTTGACCGATAATATAATGTCGCATTTTCTGAACGGCAAACATTAATGCTAGGCATTCTTTCTCGATTGGGGAATAACGTGGTTCAGCACCTGTCATTGTGCGACTGAGATAATAAATAGCCTGTACATGGCCATCTTTGTTTTTCTGGGCGAGTAATGCACCAAAAGAATGATCCACGGCTCGAACATATAGAAGGAATGGTATTCCTGAGACGGGAGGTACCAAAATCGGAGGGTTTATGAGATACTGTTTGATATCGTCAAATACTTTTTGACATTCTTCGTTCCAGACGAAAGATACACCTTTCTTCAGAAGTTTGTTGAATGGTCTGCAGCGTCCTGATAAGTTGGAAATGAATCTCCTGATATAAGCAATTCTTCCTTGAAATCCTCGTAGCTCTTTTAAGGTGCGTGGAGGACGCATCTCTCGAATGGCTTTGATCTTCTCGGGATCCACGTGTATACCTTTAGCGGTAATGACGAAGCCGAGAAATTTGCCACTAGAGACGCCCAGGAAGGACTTAGTAGGGTTCATTTTAAGTTGATGCTGACACATTAAATCAAAGATAGTCTTCAAATCTTGGATATGATCCTCCTTTCGTCGACTTTTGACTGCAATATCATCAACATAGCATTCGACTATTTTTCGGATTTGTTCGCAGAATATAGTGCTCATTGCTCGCTGATATATTGCTCCTGCATTTTTGAGACCAAACGGCATCACTGTATAATAGTATGTACCGATCGGCGTTCTGAAAGAAGTATGTCTTTCGTCATCTGGAAACATTTTGATTTGATTGTACCCCGAATACCCATCCATGAATGACATCCGTTCGAAACCACATGTGTTGTCGATCATGACATCGGTAATTGGAAGAGAAAACTCGTCTTTAGGACAAGCTGCATTGAGATCGCGAAAGTCTATACAGACTCGGATCTTGCCGGTCTTTTTAAGGACAGGAACGATGTTAGCCACCCATTCAGGATGTTGTTCCTCTCGAATAAATTCGGAAGCCATAAGCTTGTTGACTTCAGCTTCAATTGCATCCATAATGTCTGGACGAAATCGTCGCTGTTGTTGCTTGACAGGTTTAGCATTTGGCATGATATTAAGTTTGTGCGTTGCGATCTTCGGATCTAGTCCCGGCATATCCTCGTAACTCCAGGCGAAGACATCAATATAATCATGAATAAGCTTGATCATGTCTTGCTTATCTGTTTCTGTAAGACTTTCACTGATGAATATTGGTTTAGGGGACCCTTCTTTACCAACATCAATTTGGATCAGTTTATCTTCAGTAGGAGGTTCCCTCTGCTCGAACCTGAATTCTCATTGATTATCTAATCTTTGAGCCCATTGTTCTGATTCGGGTGATATTTCAAAATCATCCTCATCTTCATCATTTTCTTGCGGGCCATCAACAGAGACCATATTGATGGATAGAGTAGAGCGATGAAGATCGCCAATACTTGTATCAGAATCCCAAGAAAGGGAATCGGAAGACTCAGATCGTTCGTCTTCAGATCGTTCGTCTTCACCGAATTTTGAATCTTCATGGACTATGTTGATAAAGGAAGTAGGAGTAATGTAACCTAAACCACATTTTGTCCTTCCGTATTTTAATGGAGGAATTCGAACAGGCATTCTTCTTCCTTTTCCATTATTGAGGCTGGTTCTAAAGTCATAACCCATATTTTTGATGATATTTTTGGATTGCTGACTGTAGCGACGTAATTGTAACCTTCCAGTATCGTCGTTGGTGTCATCTTCTTCCAGGTTAGGAGGATTCTGGGGTCCTTTATAGAAGAATATTGGATTTTCTCCCTTCTTTCTAATAAGGACCACGAAGTATGATTTTTGTATAGACTCCAATGATACATCTGTGTGGAAAGTTTGAACAACTCCTATAGTTAGTGGCTCTAAACTATCTAGCAATTGTAAATAACTTTGTACATAATTACAGACATCAATATACTGCAAAGGAGATGCTTCATTAATATTAGATAATGTATTTACAACAGAAGGCTGAGCCTTATCAGACTTAGTCAAATTAATGACAAAAGGGGGAGAAGAAGAGGGATCAGAAGTTTTGTTTCGATTAAGATCGATAACAAAAGGCTCAGAAGAGGTGAGCTCCCTTGAAGAAGATCGTGGATAAGTAGTGCGTCCACTGACTGGAATGACTAGAGTATCTGGTCTAGCCTGAGAAGATGGAGGGGGAGTGGTGCGTCCACTGACAGGAATTATCAGCAAACTTTGTTGAGCTTGGGAAGATGATGCAGTAGTACGTCCACTGACAGGAATTATCATTGAGCCTTATGGAACTTGGACAGGTAATGAAGTAGTACGTCCACTGACAGGAATTATCAGTGAGTCTTCTTCAGACGATTTAACAGACTGCGGAGGAGTGATACGCCCTTTTACCGGAATAACAAAGGTGTCAACTTTGGATGTCTCATCGTCGTCATCCATAGCTTGCAAGACTTTTGAGTATTCATCTTTGTACATGCGAGCGTCATTGAAATAAGCTTCGACTCCTTTGAATGGATAGAGATCTGCAACTTCCTTTTGAACTTCTTTATTATCATCAACATATTTGAAACACTGATGAAGAGTCGAAGGAACAACATTATGTTCATACAAGAATGGTCTCCCCAATAGAGCATTATATGAGCAACCATGATTGTCGATGATGTAAAAAGTAACCTTAGTGCGAAGATCGCCTATTTGAAATTTGAGGCGAATCTTGCCCAAAGGCTCACTTTTTCCCTGATTGAATCCCAAAATGGTAGTAATAGTGCTGGAAAGACTATGCACAGGTATCTTCAGTGCATCTAGCATAGTCTTTGGCATAATACTGAGAGCGGATCCTGGATCAATCAGTAGACGATCAACCTTCATAGAATCAATATATCCTGTATGATATAAAGGATGGTCATGTCGATTATCCTCTAGCAGCATATCGTCCTGCGTAAAGGTAATGTTTGGAATAAATTCCAATACATTATGGCAATGAGAGACAGGTTCTGATTCCAACTTCTTGAGGAGAGTTAGACAATTTTCTGCTTGCAACAGCGCTTCACTCAGAGTTTCTCGAGTCTCTTTAGAGAGGCGTAAGAGCTCAAAGATTGATAATTTAGCTGGTGTATTGGCTAGTTGAGCCAATATATCAAAATTATAAGGCTTTTCAAGTCCTGTAGGAGATGACTTCTTCAATGGTTTGTCGAAGCGGACTTGTTGTTTGCCTTTGTCAGCTGCTGTTGGTTTAGAAGGAATTGTCTCAACAGGAACATTTGAAGGCTCTTCAGTAGAGACTGGTGTTGGAGTTGTAACCGGAGGGACATCAGGAGTTTCTTTAGGAATGTCAGCATAATCTTTCAGATATATTTTTCCTGATCGAGTTCCAGCATGAACTTCGATTTCAGATTCCGGTTCCGGGTCTATGGAAACCATGTTACAATTCTTCATCTTGCTCTTGGTTCTTTTATGCTTGATGAGAGCTTCATTCCAGAAACCGAGACCAACACGAGATTGATTATGTCTCATAGTGATGGCTAAAGGTGCTCGGAGTCCTTTGCCTAAGTTCAAACCAGGAGCAGTGGCTAGATCATAACCCATCTTCGTCATTAATTCACGAGATTGTGAACTGTATAGATGAAATGCAGGCTTGTACTTATCTTCAAATTGAGGTACAGTTTTTACCTCTGTAGGGAGTGAATTTCCTGCCAAGATGAAAGCAGATGTTAGAGAGAAATCAGGCGTGATACTAGAAGTCACATTGCATGACTTAGTCTTCCCGAGCTTCTTTTTAGATAAAGGAGTCTTCCGAGGAGAAGAGGAAGACGTCTCAAACTCCGTCATTAAATCCGGGTGAATCCACATGATCTCTCCCTTTTTAGTTGTGACAGGAATAAGTCCTTCATTCTGTGCTGGTAGGATGTTCACAAATTCGAGAGTTGCTTTGGGGATAGGAACAATCCCACTTTCCACCATTAAAGGAGGGAAGTCACCAAACTGCATTGAAATCACATTTGCTGTGACTGTCTTGTCTTTAGGTGTCAGTGTCACAGCTCCTAATTTAATCATTTCTTGGATCTTTCCTTTTAATACATAGCAAGACCGGATCGTATGACCTAGCATTTTATGATATGGACAGTATTTTGGATGATCCGTCTTGTTGGCTTCATCGAGCTTTTTGATTTCTGGCAATTGAATCTTGTTACCTTTGAGCAAGCATTCAAACATACCTTGAACATCGTCATCGTCGAAAGAATATTCTTCCTTCGGTCGAGGAGGTCTCTGTTGTTGATTTGTTGGAGCTGGGGTAGCTTGGGTAGCCTTTACCTCTTGACTACTGCTTTGGAGATTGACTTCAAGAGCTTCTTTCCCTTTGCGATTGTTGGGTCGAGTACTATTGCTAGCACTCTGATTTGATTCCTTGGGAGCCATTTGTACCCCCAGGCCTTTGAAGGTCTCAGCACTAACTTCGGCAGCTTTGGTACTGATGATGAATGAAGGCCAATCTTAGAACTGAGTGGACCCTGTCCACATGCTAATGATTGGTAAGAGATTCGACTTGCAAGTGTCGATAGTAACAGCATCGGGAGTTCCGAGAGGCATTTTGAGGGCTTCTCTTCTGAATCTTTCAATGAACTCCTCGGTAGTTTCATTATTTTTCTGTTTAATTCTTATGAGGGCTGACATGGTCATGTCATTGAGTCCTTCATAGTATCGTTCAAGAAACATTTGCTTGAAACCGACAAATGAGGTAATGCACCCGTCAGGGAGACTTCTATACCATTCATAAGCCGTTCCTTTGAGACATCTGACGAACACCCGAGTGAGGAAGGCATCGCTTGGTTGCAATTGATCAGTCATTACTTCAAAGTGATTAATGAACTGACTTGGGGATGTAGTCCCATCAAAGAAAGAGATAGTCGGAGGCTTGTATTTAGGAGGATATGATACTTGCTTCCATTCTATCGGGTAAGGTTGCTTGATACCTAACCTTTGTAAACCATCCTTCTGTTTGAATGCCTCAAATTGAGTTCGGAGATTCCTTAACTCTTCAGTAACAATTCCGGAGGATTGTGGAGTTGTAACTTGTTGAGTGTAATTGGGAGGAGGGACTGCAGCATATGTACCACCCCCAGCTCCAGACTAACTTGGAGTGGGTTGTACAGGAACATTAGATTGTACCCCCGGAATAGTAGAGGGTTCCGGGTTTGGAGCAACAGGAGTATTTAATACCACTGGAGGGGCTGCCTGTTGGACTTGCTGAGTTTGATGCTGAGCTTGCATAAGAGTGTGCATAGCATTCAATGTATCTGCCATAGCTCGCAACTGTTGTTCCAAGGAAGAAATCCTCTGTTCATGAGCTTCAGTGCTAGTTGAAGGTTCATGATTGCCGTCTACCATGTAAGTGGTAATCATTCGAGGAATAGACGATGAAACAGTTTGTTCTGAATCATCGCTGTGAGAATCAGTATCTTTCCCAGGGCTATTTACAGGAGTCAATACTGGAAAGTTGGACTCTCCAAGGAAGTCTTCTGTGATCTCCGAATTATTATTTGGATGAGAAGAAGAAGAGACCCTGGCCAAGGCTCCGGTCCTGGATCGGGTGCCGAGATAAACACCATCTTCAGAATCTGATATAGCATCAGACCGTATGCTACCTCCAATATTTCTGGAAGTCATATTGACAGAAGCATAAAGAGGTTCATCTTCATCCAATATTGGTTCATATTGAATCCGTTCGAAAACAGATCATCTTTTTGGTGAACAACAACACTGAATCACAACCCGAGGTTGGAAGTTGCAACCATGTTTTTCATGGCAAATATGAGCAATGTCATGGCCAGATGGAGTGTCAATTCTCCGTTTATTTTGTAAATACTCCCGGAGATCTGTAGGAACAGATTGGGAAGTACTTGAAGATAGTTTCTGTGTAGAAACTTGTCTTTTGTTCTTCTGTCTTCTCGGTTCGTGAGTGTATAAAGACTGATTAATTTGAGCCACATAGTTCTTGGCATATTCTGCATCAGAGTCTAGTATAAGTGTCTCAGTTTGATCAGGCTTCCTAATACCAGAAGTGGAACTGAGATGATTCTGATTAAGCTTGTTACGAAGATCCGTAGGAGATATGATTTTGGTATCAGTCTTGGATACTTGTAATTTGCCTTTCTCGGATCGAAAAATTTTGAGAGAAGAAAGATGGGTATTATTCCGACTAGGAGTCGGTAATAATCCATCTTTAGAGGAAGTAGCCAAAAGGCATTTTCCTTTGTTTGATCTATTAAAAGTACTAGTCAAATTAACCCCAGAGGTAAAGACCTCAAGAGTAGAGGAGTTGACTAAAGAGTCTTTCTCCTTGGTTGGTACAAGATGTGCAAGTTGTGGGGGAATCATTTGTATGTTCTGTGGAAGAGAACCCCCAGCCTGATTTTGAGAAACAGTCAAAGGACTGTATCTGTTAGCATACGCTGACTTCAGTTTAGACTTCTGGTCATACGCTGCCTTTTTACTAGCATACGCCGGCTTTGGCTTAGCGTACGCTGCCTGTTGTTGGCTTTTGTACGCTGCCTTTGCCGTACGCTGTCCTTTGACTGCCATACGCACAGAGTCATCAATGGCTAAAGAGCCGACTGCTGTCGTAAGAGTAGAAGGAGAAGAGACTTTGACATATCCAGAGATGGTTTTCTTTGGACACGCTGACTTGGTTAAAGAACCCACTTTGTCAGCGTGACTAGGAGAAGCCACTGTTGCCGTGTTCAGGGAAGCCGGAGTGTGCTTCGTTGAAGTTGAAGACGTGTTCTTGTCAGCGTGATAAGTGACAGAAGCATCTCGGGCTATCGAAGAAGACTTAGGGACATAGACAGAGCATCCCTTCTTCTTGGCAGCAGGAAGAGCGGAGGAAGCAGTTCGGCCCTCCTTCGCCTTGAGCATTTCTTCGTAAGCAGATTGGTCGAATTGTACGACCATCGTCTTCTTCGTCGAGCCGATCGACGAAGTATCGCATTGAGTTGTTGCTATCTCGTTGGAGGAGACAGCTTTCCCAAGTAGAGTCGCCAATTTGTTTTCCATAGATAAATTCACTTTATTTATTTTGTATCTGGGAAAATTACAACTGTAGGAATCTAATCTAGAAGACGATTACTTTATCCCTTGGACGATGCGATGAAGAACACTCGAACTTCGAAGAACTTGGACAGCAACTGGGCAATCTCTCTATTCTCTCTGAAAATGACTGTAGTGTCTGATGAAGATGAAGAAACTCTCTTTTATAGAGTTCTGGATAACTGTTCTGAAGCATACGCTCAGTCAGTTACTTGACGTGTGCATAACTGCAGGGACGCGTGGCGAATTCTGATGGAGACACGTTGGAGTGCGGTTGAAAGTAGTGGAATATATCTAGGAGAGATTGATGGCATGAATGCCACGTTGCATAACTTCTGAATAAGTGGGTAACTGAGTACAGGACACGTGAGAACGTGTGTTGACTGTACGTTGAAAGTCATCCTGGATGCATCTGCTGTGATACGCTGTCTTTGAAGAAGAGTCATACGCTAGCTTTTGAAGGCACGTGTCTTGTATACGCTGACTTGGACAGCATAGAACCATATAAGGTTGATACGCTCACTTTATTGATAAGGAGTCGTATGGGGTCCATACGCTCACTTGATTGGCAATGAGTCGTATGGAGTCCATACGCTCACTTGGTTGGGCAAGGAGCCGTATGGAGTTCATACGCTCACTTGGTTGGGCAAGGAGCCATATGGAGTTCATACGCTCACTTGGTTGGGCAAGGAGCCGTATGGAGTTCATACGCTCACTTGGTTGGCAAGGAGTCGTATGGAGTCCATACGCTCACTTGGTTGGCAAGGAGCCGTATGGAGTTCATACACTCACTTGGTTGGCAAGGAGTCGTATGGAGTCCATACGCTCACTTGGTTGGCAAGGAGTCGTATGGAGTCCATACGCTCACTTGGTTGGGCAAGGAGCCGTATGCATTGAGGGTGTAGACACGTGGCTGCCCTCAATCTTCTCAAATACGCCATATCTTCAAATACTGACAAATATCTCTCGAGCGTCGTGCTGCAGATATGATGGCTGACAGACTGTCAGAAATGACAGTAATAATGACTCTTTATTTATGATGGCTGCTGAGCTGTCCTCGTAAGAGACAAAATCAATTCTCGAAAACCTATACGACGGCTAATCTTCACAGGACAGCTGTCTTTGCACGAAAGACGAAGTGTCAGATTCATCCTTCATTAAATACATACTATGCTGTCATCTCAAGAAATAATAAAATATTTACTGAGCGTACGGCCTTTAGACGAGCGTATGGCCTTGACTGAGCGTATGGACTTTGAGCGTATGGCTTTAACTGAGCGTATGGCCTTGAGCGTATGACTTTGGCTGAGTCTTATGTCAGCGTGTCATAATTTTTTCACACCCTACATTAGTGAGCATGTTTTTTGTATGCTAGAAGATAGACTGAAGGAGCAGAAGCATCTTTTCATATCCGATGATTTGATATGTTCCTTGCTGACAAGATTAAGGTCAGTTTTGGACGAGATAACATATTCTTTTATGTGGAGAGGTTTTCTCTAACTACCAAATATCTTTCTAAGCAAAGGAAGAACAAATAGTTGTTTCTCACGGGGGCAAAGGGGGAAGCTTGAGTGTCAATCTTTTTTTTTTACCAATAATTAGATTATAAGGACACCATTCTTTTTACCTACCAATTTTTGTAGGATAAGGAGAACATTTTTTAAAACCCCATCTTCAAACATGGTACTGATGCATATAACATACATTTGTGGGGAAGCCTTCTTGTTCAAATTTTCAAATTTGATACTGGATCTATATTAATATACACTAAGGTCCTTTTTGGTAACTTGTAAGTTGGATGGATACTGTCCTACTTTCAGGATTTTAGTCTGGATTTGTAAGATCCTATGCTTGGTTCAAGTAGGATTTTCTCCTGTAATAAGTAAAAGTAACGATGATAGATGGATTATGATGGGTCTTGTTGGGTCGATGGGATGAGTTGGGTGGAAATGAGTTTAGTGATGGGAGACAAGATGGTGAAAGGTGCTATGGAGGCCGAGGGTGAGGTTGGAGCTGTTGCTCGCGATTTGGCGCGGCATGGAAACTTGATAGATTTGGCCGGAGGGAACATGGATCTTTGTTACCTTGGTGAGCTCATCCCTCATCTCCTTGCAACGAGGGAAGGAGATGTGATGGCATAGGGCGTGTTGGCGGCCGAGAGGTCGGGAATGTGACTGGGTATCAGAGACTGGTGAAAATACAATTGATCCATGTTTACTGTCTGATTATTAGTCTAATAATCGTTATAGCTTGGCTATTACTGATTAGAGAGCAGTAGCCCCCAACATAAACATTAGCTTGTTAAGGGTTTAATATAATCCCAAGTTGATTAGATAATTTTATCATTGTGAAGCTGCTGTGGTACACTACCAAAAAAACCAACTTTAGCGACGGCCAGATCCGTCGCTTATCCGTCGGTAACATTTTTTACCGACGTAGTGGCGACGGATATTTGATGAAAATGGCCGTCGGGAAAAACGTCGTCGCTAAAAAATGTCCGTCGCTAAGCCGTCGGACAAATAATTATCCGACGGACTAGCGACTGGTTAGCGACGGTTGTCTTTCACCTACTTAGCGATGGATTAGCGACATGTTCCCGTCGGTTTACATGCCATATAATATTAAAATATCCGTCGCTAATCCGTCGTCAATAAGTCGGTAAAAGCGTATCAGAGAGGTTCCTGATACGCAAAATCAGTCGCTATTCCGTCGCCATTCCGTCGTTAACCTCGACGTTATAGCGACGTATTAGCGACGGGTAGGTCGTCGGCCTGGTTCTGGAAAGCTTCCATATTTCCAGAACCATGTCGACGGATAATTGGTCGCTAATCCGTCGCTAGTCCATCGTCATCCTCGACCGATTAGCGACGGATTAGCGACCAACTATCCGTCGCTAAGTCTCTGGAAACCTACCATATTTCCAGAACCATGTCGACGGATTCACCGTCGCTAGGTAGTCGCTCTTCCGTCGGTAACTGCAAAATATTTTATATCACCCAGTTAGCGACGGATATTCCGTCGCTCTTCCGTCGGTAACTGCAAAATATTTTATATCACCCAGTTAGCGACGGATATTCCGTCGCTCTTCCGTCGGTAACTGCAAATATTTATATAATCCGTCGCTAGTTAGTCGCTAGTCCGTTGCTAAATGTAACATCAATTAAAAAAAATTACAGAAACATTCTATTTCCTTTTCATAAATATTACACATTCATAATATCCAATATCCAAACATCCATGTACGATCAACAAATATCCAAATATCCATCCAAACATTACATGATCAACAAATATCCAAATTCATGATATCCAATATCAAATATCCAATAACAAATATCCAAATATCCAAATTCATAATATCCAAATATCCAAATTCATAATATCAAAAAACAGTACAAATATCATTTTCCCGGAGATGGATCGCGTGGTCGTCTCGGTGCCGCCTCGGCTCTGCGGATGTACTCTTCCACCATGTACGCCGGCACCTGGGACAACACATGCTCTGGAAGCGTGCGGAGCTGCTCTGCCGACATCATGTCCATGAGCCCAATGAGCGCAGTATCCGGTACCAGGCGGACCTCGGCATTACGGTCAAATGAATAACGTCCAGGGTCGGAAGGACCGGCAACCGCAGTAGACGTACCGGGAGCAGACGGATCTGGACCGGGAGCAGAAGGACGCGGAAGGCGCTCCAGCACATCCGACATTAGACTCCGCATTTCCGACATATCGGAGGTGAGAGTCGCAAGCTGCTTCCTCATATCGTCCGACGGGGGCGCGGGAGGAGGCGGAGGCGGTGGATATCTCGGAGTCGCGCCCTGCAACGACGCCGCCAGGGAACCTACGCCGTAGACGCGCCCTTTATTAAAGCCGCCGACAGACTCTACGAACACGTCGTCGTAGCGAGCGGCCATAGAAGAGGGCGTCTGGGTGGGCGTCGTTTCGCCGACAACCTCGGCAGGGGGCTCAATCTGACTAAGGGCCTCACGATATGCAGCCTATCCAATGAATGTGTTTATACTATAAGTTTTCCTAAATTATAATCTAAATCCTATGTTTCCCTAAGTTATAATTTGAATCCTACGTTCACCTAATTAAGTTAACAATAATTATATTTCTAATATAAATCTCATAAACGTAATTACTTACATCAGTCGCCTGGGCCCTCGCGTCGACGAAGCTCCCGTCTGCCCGCCTCTTATGTGTATGCAGGAATACATCGTAGGCGGTGACCGACTCCGGCTCTCTCCCCTCCTTTACCGCCCGTTTTGCCTGCATACGAAATATACGTCGAATTTAATTAACTACGTATATTAATAGTACCGAATTTAATAGTGAAATGAATTTGCGGTATCTCACCAAATCTGCACGCGTCGCTGCGTGGGGCTTTGAACCTCCCGTATGCAGACCAGCGGCCTGTCTGCTCGCCTTCGCTTTTTCTGATTTCTCCCTGTACTGAGCAGTATTCATCTTATCCAACATCTGCTCGTAGTACTCCTCCCGGAGCCACTTCTTCCTCGAATGCGCCGTACGAACGTCGTACACCGCATCCCGTATCTTCTTTCCGGCGGCGGCTTTGTAGGCCTTGCGAATCAACTCATCGCGATGGGGGGGCCACCAGAACGTCGTCTGACATACAAATTAAATTATCACGTAATTAAAAAATTAGTGGATTAAAGAATAATTAATAATTAACCAAAAGATATATATATACCTTCATCTCCTCGAGCCAGACGTACTGCATGTTCTGAGGCACCTCAGAAAAATTGAGGTAGGGGCCATGGTAGTTTTCCCGGATAATTTGCCCGAGTATCCGGGCATCATCATACGGAAAAAACCTACAAAGAAGCAAAGACTGGATTATTAACTTGAATAAATGAAACAAATTTAATAAATTAACTTAAATTTACTTACGTATCACCCGCGGGCCATAGCTCTCGTCGGTTCTCGCCTATCGGCCTCTCTGGAGGCGTCGGAGGATCCGCGGGTCCGCGGATGTACTCACCGGTAGCAGGATGAAGCTGAATCCGGGGGTACTCCGGAGCCCACCCTGCAGTAACTGATGGTGTACCCGCTGGTGCATCCGGGGGCGGAACGGATCCGCTAGCGGATGGAGTCTCAGGCCTCGATGAAGATGAAGGATGGGTCGCAGAGATAGATCGACGGCGGGAAGAGTCTGTGGCCGGGCTCTCCAGGTCGGGATCGGAGGACTCTATATCCGGGGTATGTGGAAGGCGACCACGACCGCTACCACCACGACCGCTACCATCACGTCCACGGCCGCTACCATCACGTCCACGGCCACCGCTACCACCACGCCCACCACGGCCAGTACCGCCACCACCAGCACCACCACGGCTACCAGCAGCACGAGTGGTAGTGACCATGACCTGTAAATAGAACACATAAATATAATTAACAATATAGAAGTATAAATGAATATAAAACTGAACTAAAATATATATACCAGCAGCAGGGCGGCGAGTGCCGTCAAGACAATGAGAACTAAGAGTGCCATCTGTAAAAAGAAAATCATACAATAAGTAGATGATCGAACGACAAAAACATAAACTGAAATAAGAATGTGTCCGTCTAAACTGAATTCACTAAGTTAGTTGTAAGTGCTTCTAATATATACCGATATTTAATCTAATCATCGTTATCGTCCTCGTCCTCATCGTCATCGTCATCGTTCTCATCCTCATTCTCATCGTCGACTTCATCTATATCATCATCCTCATCGTCGACTTCATCTGTATCATCATCCTCATCCTCATCCTCATCCTCTTCTTCTTCTTCTTCTTCTTCTTCTTCTTCTTCTTCAGGCTCAATACTTGGGACAAGACGCCTCTTTCTCCCCTGGTTGACAGCTAAGTCTTGTATATCAACCTCTTCCTCCCCTCTATTTTCCTCAGCATGAGGTATATCGACATCTTCCACGTCCATGGTATCCGACTGTTGTCCCATGTATTGGGGCTTCTCGATCTGGTCCTCTTGGTATGCTGGGTCTCCAACGTTAAATGTATTTCTAGATTTAATCTTGCATACTGCCCACCAGTCAAATCGATCTCTACGACGCCTTGGGTAGCTTGTATAGTAGACTTGAACAGCCTGACTTGCTATCGCAAACGTGTCGGACCCTCTATACCTCCTGCGATGATTTATATCGACGAATCCAAATTGTTTATCGATTCTCCAACCGATATTTGGTCTCGTATCGAACCACTCACATTTGAACATCACAATATGCATATCATATGGGCCACTATATTGTAAATCTACAATCTCCCGAAGCACTCCATAATAGTCAAAGTCCGGCTCGTCGTCATAGATGGTGCCTCTTATGCAAACACCAGAATTCTTGGTATCGAAGCCGTCATTGAGAAATTCGGCATTTATAGCATGCTGAGTTGACTTAAACTTGAAGCCATTAACGACATAGCCTGACAAAGTCTTTGCATGCTTCTTCGGTCCCAATGCCAAATAACGAATGCTCTCATTTATGAGTGTTGTTTCAGGCAATAAAACCTGTAAACATGTATTAATAATTTAAATATTTTAGCTGTATATATTTTAATGGTAGCCGCATAACATATTATCTCAGTTACTTACGTATTTACGAAACCAGGACGGAAAGGTACAATCAACCTCTCTTTGAAGTCCCTCATCTGTAATATATGGTGTCCTCATTTTGACTTCACCTCTAAATACACTGTTAGAGAGAATAAAAATAAGTGTAGTCACTTAATTCACCAAATTAGAGATTATAACGAGGCGTAGTCACTTACTTCTCCAAATCTCTCACTTCTTGTATGTCACAATTTAACAAGACATATCGGTGAGCGGTATCATACTCATCGTCGGTCAACCACCGTTTCTTACTAGCCCCAATAGGCTTGCCCCTTAAATTGAATATATCTCCATTCTCAACGTCTTCTTCATTCCTTTGAGGTCTATTTCGATTTGTCTCAACATGAGTATCGAAATAAATGGAGCAGAAATTTGACACCTCCTCGATAAGATATGATTCGCATATCGAAGCCTCTATATGAGCCTTGTTGCCAACTTTCTTCTTTAGATGGTGTAGGTACCTAAAGAGACAAATTATCTTGAGAATTAACAATGAATTGTAAAATCCACTTAAATTTCACTTAAATTATATCGGTTTTTATTTACCTTTCAAAGGGGTACATCCATCGATAATGAACAGATGCACCGACACGGGCTTCGTATGCTAGATGAATCGGTAGATGCTCCATGCTGTCGAAAAAGCCCGGTGGAAATATTTTCTCTAACTTGCAGATTGTTAAGACAATCTTCTCCTCAAGTTGTACCATATGTTGCACCGTCAGCTTAGTTGAACAGATATCCCTGAAGAATGTAGACAGCTCGGCCAACGGAACCCATACAGCAGAAGGCAACAACTCTCTCAAAGCAATGGGCAGTAATCTTTCCATAAACACGTGGCAGTCGTGACTCTTCATTCCCGTTAGCTTGCGTTCATTGAGATCAACGCATCTAGACAAATTCGAAACATAGCCGTCGGGAAATCTTAAATTAGATATCCACTTGCAGATTATTAATCTATCTTCCTTGCTCAATGTGTATGGCGCTATAGGCTTACTTAATTGTCCACCAGCACCCCTTTGTATCAAGTTCAGATGAGGACGCTTGCATATCTCGGCTATGTCTTGTCTTGCTTTTGGATTGTCCTTCGTCTTTCCTTTAATATCCATTACGGTATTGAAGACATTATCGAACACGTTCTTTTCGATATGCATGACATCAAGATTATGCCTTATAAGATTATCTTTCCAATAAGGCAAGTCCCAGAAGATACTCCGTTTGGTCCAGTTATGGCTTTGTCCGAACCCCTCGACACGATGGTTCGATGGATCTTCCATTGCGGTGGGCAATTCCTTTACAGCTTCCCAAATATCGTATCCCGAAAATCTGGCAGGAGGTTGAGAAAATTCTTGTTTTCCATATCTGAACGCGTCCTTATTCTTTCTCCAAGGATGGGTCGCGGGCAGAAATTGACGGTGACAGTCAAAGAAAGAAGTTTTTCCTCCATGCCTAAGGCGGAACGCCTTACTATTTTCCATGCATATCGGACAAGACATGTTGCCGTGCGTACTCCATCCCGACAGCATACCGTATGCTGGAAAATCATTGATTGTCCACATGAGTGAAGCTCTCATCTGAAAGTTCTGTTTCCTAGAAATATCATAGGTCGTGACGCCGATCTCCCACAGCTGTTTCAGCTCATCCACCAACGGCTGTAAATATATATCGATGTTATTCGTCGGATTTTTAGGACCGGGTATGATAGCTGTCAGAAACATATAAGGAGTCTTCATACACATCCATGGTGGCAGATTGTAAGGGGTAAGAATGACCGGCCAGCATGAGTACTGAGATCCCGACTGTCCGAAAGGGGCGAAGCCATCAGCACATAGTGCCAGGCGTACATTTCTAGGCTCTGCAGCAAAATCTGGATGACACAAATCAAAATGTTTCCACGCTTCTCCATCCGAAGGATGTGACAATTCTCCTTCGTCCTTTATGCGTTCTTCGCTGTGCCACGTCATGTGTTCTGCTGTATTTAGAGACATATACATCCTCTGCAAGCGCTTCGTGATCGACAAGTAATGCATATACTTGTAAGGACGTCATTTTCTAGTCGACTTTCCTTTTCCCTGTACTGGCTTGTAACGATCCGCATTACAGAAGCTGCAACTTTCTGATACGCAATTCTCTTTGTAGTACAACATGCATCCGTTGCGACAACAATCTATCTTCTCGTACCCCAGTCCCAGTTGTCGGACCATCATCTTTGACTTGTAGAAGTTTTTTGGTAGCTCTTTTGATTCCTTCGGTAACACCTCCTTGATTACTTCTGTGATCCGATTATAGCAAGCTTGTGGCAAGTTAAAATCAGACTTTATGTTCAACAACCGCATCGTCACTGACAGTGCGGAATGAGTCTCACAACCAGGATATAGAGAAGTATCTGCGTCCTGAAACATGTCATAGAACTCCTTCGCCTCGGGATTAGGATCCTCCGGATCAAAATTAGGCCCTGCCGCATCATACACCATATCTCGTGCAAGGTTCTGCAGATCTCCATAATCAACAGAGCATCCGTGGTCTTCGATGACATCCGTTGCAGCATTATCATCAAAAGCATAAGTAGCAGCTTCCGCAGCCTGTCTTTCCGAATATAGTTCACCTTGCGATGACCACAGGCCGTAATTACGTACGAAACCCTTACGGGTCAAATGATCTCTCACAGTCACCACTTTTTCGTAACGTCTATTGTGACATTTAACACATGGACACTTAATTTTGTTACCGTCCATGTACTGAGCTTTGCTCATTGCATAATTAAGAAATACTTCCATGCCTGCCTGAAAATCGTCACTCACACCAATTCTACTCTCGTGTTGCCGTTTGTACATCCATGTACGATCAACAAAATAACGACTCATCCTCAATTTGGATGTGAAAATCTGTATCGTAAGACAAACTAAACATAAGAATAGCCCGATACCGATACTCATAAATTTGGATTAGGGTTAGGATGTTAGATATAAGTGAACTAGGTGATGTAGAGTACAATATAGGGAACTGTGAATGGACTGAAAGTTGCACATGAGAAGGTTCAATGAAGGGCCCATAAATGGGTTCACATGATAAGTTAGTAAGAATCCACATCACTATACATACTCCCCCGTCTCAGGAGTGTGTCTGGCTCCTATTTAGAACAGCACAGGTCACAACATGTCCAGAATAGCAAAACAGAGCTCTACAATGTATATCGGTATCGGACTATTCCTACGAGTATTGGTATCGGCGATATCAATACTCGTGTGAATAGGAGATTGCAATATAAGTCTAAGCTATCTAGCTAACATGTATACTTGCATTTACATTGTATCATAACTTGTATCTAGTTACCTTGCTAATCATGTATATACTCTTAACATATATGTGAAGACACTATACTAACATGTATTTAAATCAAGGTTCAAAGTATCGGTATCGGAATCGGTAGTATCGGCGGTATCAGTAGTATCGGCGATATCGGTAGTATCGGTAGTATCGGCGCGCGATATCGGTAGTATCGGAGGTATCGGTAGTATCGGCGGTATCGGTAGTATCGGCAATATCGGTAGTATTGGTATCGGCGATATCGGTAGTATCGGCGGTATCGGATCGAAGTATCGGATGTTTAGTGCAGGGTACGTGACATTGTGAAAGCAATACAAAGTAGCAGTAGGTCTAATAAGTCTCAGTAGGCCTAACCAAGCCTAGTCTAGCAATCACACACACCATCACAAGCCATAGAGAACACATATTACATATATATACATGTTGACATTACATTCTCATATTATCCAACATTGCATTTATAACTTGCATATATATACCACTCATTAACTTACACTATCACATGCATTGTACACTACATTATATTTTATATCATTGCCTACCTACATGCATTCCTATATACTAGCATATATATACATGGCCTATATTTCATAATCTCATGCTTGCCTACACATATATATGTATAGACATGGGTTAAAAATCAATTAGATACATTATACATACATGTCAATATTCTACATTACCAACGTGTATTCCTACATTACATATATTCATATAACCATGCATTTCATCATTATTTAACTTGCATATGTTCATCAATGGTGTGACAGGAAGGAAATTCAACACCCCCCCCCCGACCCCCCTGCCCTCTCCACCCCCCACCCCCCGACCCCCCTGCCCCCATTCAACACCCCCCCGACCCCCCTGCCCTCTCCACCCCCCACCCCCCGACCCCCCTGCCCCCATTCCCCACCCCCCCGACCCCCCGACCCTCATTCCCCACCCCCCCACCCCCTGCCCCCATTCCCCACACCCCCCCGACCCCCTGACCCCATTCACCACCCCCCCGCCCTCTCCACCCCCCGCGAAGCCGACCCCCCCCCCCCCACTCCTCCCCCCTCCGGCCCCAAAACACAAAATTAGAGAAAATTAGAGAGAGAGAGAGAGAGAGAGACCTGGTAGAGAGAGAGAGAGCCGCGAGAGAGAGAGAGAGAGCCGCGCGCGAGAGAGGGAGAGCCGCGAGAGAGAGAGAGAGTTTTGGGGGGAATGAAAAATTCCCCCCCATCGGTTCAATTTAAGTTAGGGCACAGAATCTAGCGACGGAATAGCGACGGAATAAAGTAGTCGCTAAACCGTCGCCAATTAAAAGGTATTTTCCGACGGCTATATCCGTCGCTAGGTAGTCGCCAAAGTTCCCGCCAATGTTATAAAGATTTTGCCGCCAACATTTGCGACGGATAAGCGACGAAAAATAATCCGTCGCTAATGTTCGTCGACTTAGCGACGGAAACCCGACAAATTTTTATATTTAAAATTGAAAAAAATTATGTTGTGTTGTCTGTCGCTAAGCCGTCGCTAAGATGTCGGAAATGGGTCGCTATTAGCGACGGAATCCGTCCGTCGCTAAATGTCCGTCGGTAAAGTGGGGTATTTTAGTAGTGGTAGCATTCACGAAGTGTCTTTATTTCTATATATTTAATGTGTTGACCTGAAGTCTTATAACATCATCCCGGTGAATTGTTCTGTTTGACTATTTTTTGAAACTGACAGTTGATCTAAGTCTACCCTTTGATACTGTCTAATATTTAGTTATGGCTAGGCTGCTATGCTGCTTTACCGTTAAAAGATTTTTCATTTGTATATTTGTTGATGTTATTTTGTTCACTCGAATCATTGTGGTTATTCATTGTTAAAGTCTTATTTGATGTGCAGGCTACATTTGATTGCCTCATGAAAACTTACGGTTTCTTGACACCTGATCTCTGGACCGAGACCCGCTTTGCTTGTTATGCAATTTTTTTATTGGATACTCAGAAAAATTATTTTTCTTGTTATTTAAACAGATTTACGAGAAGATCCTGAGGTTTGAACTTTCTTTCATATTAAAGCGGACCAACTATTCTCAGAATATTTCTTATAGTTTAGTGCACATATGACTGATTATGTTTCCTCGTGGAACATCATCTGCTTCAGAAACATGCCTTACTAACTAGACACAAGTGCCAGAAATTCACATGAATGTTCATTACTTGAAGCCGTGATATTTCTAGATGAACTCCATTGAGATTTCTTAGTTGGCAGTAACCAAATTAATATTCATGACAGGAAATATCAATGAAAATTTCACTGTAGTGTTTCTTCATGTTTACCTTCTCAATCACAAATCTATATACTCTTAGACGTGTATGCATTTTATCTGCATGAGTTTGGTGACTATTGTATGGTAAACTGATGAAAATGTGTTTCAGTCATTTCTTAGGGGAATATTTTTAAGAAATGGTAGACCTATTGAGGATGAGAGGTTACCTTCAATTGCAGCAAGAGAATTGAGACAGCTTCAACAACACCATCCCGTCTCTGTCATGAGGTAGTTACTTTTCTTCTGCTAATAAGTCAATGCTTTGTGTCTATCCTGTCATCATTTTGGGATGGTAATATCTGGTACTACAGCATAGGGAAAGAGATCAGACTGGTCCAACTTCAATTAAATTAGGCATGTACTCATTTAGCCTCGATAGGCCCAAGCCTATTTATACTTGTGTCTCAATTGCAGGAAAAAAACATATATAGCACTATTTTTATTTTTGACTTCGAGGGTCAGTTTGGTGCAGATACTTTTACCAGTGCATATGAAGATTCAACTAGAATTTTGGACCACCTTACACAAAAAATAACAAGGGTTACCATGATTCTGAGAGATGGAGAGGTAGATTCCTAATCCTAGTAGTATGGTTTTGTTCTTTCTGCTATAGATGGTTAGATGAAAACCTATATATTTGATATTTTATCCCATGGTGACAATTTGATACTACTTTTCTTATTGGCCGGGTTGGTGAGTATCTGTATAGAACAATAATGAGTAATCTTACAGGAATATTATTATTTTTCTTGAAATGTGAAGATGTAAGGTCTTTTGTACAACCTGCAGGTTTGAATTCTTTTGGATAATTGTGACAGACGAAAGGTTAACCTGCAGTATCGGCGTTACATGTAAGTTGCCAAAGGTTTTGTGCTCATGTTCTTTTGTTCATCTCTTAGAAATAAATTTGATATTTGATTACTTTTTTGAATCTCTCAAACTCAATGACCACTGTGCTCTTTATAATTGCAGATGACTATCAATTATATGAGCGGAAGAAAGAATTCATGGAAAGATATGGTTTTCATCCGCAACAGCATCTTATTATTTGTTTCCCTCTTGTACCTTAATATTGTTTCCCTTGAAACTTATGGAGAAGTTATTTTTTCTTTATGAAAGCTGAAGTTGAGAAATATCGACGCATTTGAGCTAGCTTAAGACTTTTTCTATTTCTCTCATGGAGTGAGTTATTTTGTTTAAAGTCATGCTATGGCAGAAATTTATTCTAGATTTGGGAACTTGTTCTTTTGTTTACACTTGAGACATATTGTTTAAAGTTTATTTTTTTTCTCCAGATACCCTTGTGTCTATCAGTCTATTGGTAGCAAAGTGTATCAAACCTAGTTAAGTACCATGAATAGAACAAAAGGAATGTTCTAAACAAATTTATGTTGGTCAGACTGCATCATTCCATTAGTGTTCAATTCTAAAATTAATTTTGTTCCAATTTTTTTAAAATATATTAACGGCCTATTTTCATTAGTATTAAATTCTAAAATTATTTTTTTCCATTTTTTAAAATATACTAACGGTTATAGCCCGTTAGTATTTAATTCTATATATATCTAAATGCATGTTAGAAAAATAGTTAGTAACGGCTATAGCCGTTAGAATTGTTGAAACACTAACGGACATGGTCCGTTAGAAGAACAGTTACTAATATTACCCACGCCTATATACTCACGGAATATATCCGTTAGAATTAATTTTGGTAACATGTTTAGACCGTTACAATACACGTGTTTTGGTGTAGTGTAGGAGAGCAAAATAAAACCCACTCGTTGCCTGGGTTGCACCTAGTGTTCACCATCTGGCTGGAAGGCTGGAAGATCCTTGGGTGCTACTCTGAAATCTGGCCATACAAAACCAGCTAGGTCAGACCCCAGAAAGAGAAAGTACCACAAGGGATGCTTCACTTAAGAACCAAAACCAGCATAATAGCACATAAATACATCAATGATAACAAAAGACATGAGTTAGAGAAACAAGACGATAAACGATAAGATAACTAAAGGACTATTCCAGTAGCCAAGTTACAACCCGTAAACCAAATAAGGACTGGGGTTGTAACCCTTCACCTGAACAGAACTTAGTCTCTATCCAATTATCGATAAAGTAAAGTATAACAGCAATGTGCTGAAATGAACATGTACTGATATTGCCTAGGTAAGACTAGACGGGACTCTATCCATCAATCACGGCCAAGCAATGAGTACTGCTTGATACTTTAACTAACTAGGATTATCATAAGCTTAGTTATTAACAAGATGCATCGAGATGTTCCAACAGCCACAAGCCCTGCAGTCTTAATCCAGGTTATCCGGTCACAAGTTGAGAGAGTTGGATTAGGTGACTTAGAGGTGCAACACATGACAGTGTGCTGGAAATGTGCCCTACTCGACGGTAGGCTACAAGTCCAATTAAAGCGCCCAGATAACGGGACTGCCAGTAGCTGTGAATGTCTTCATGAACTATTTGATTAATCTAGTCATTATCCTAGTCAGATTCAGTACGAATCCCTGACCGTGGAAATCAGAAATTCATGTCCTAGACATGATGCAAGACGAGACATGTAGCTTATATAAGCACAACCATCCACGGTGTCAAGACAAGAGTTACTTAGCTAATTAAGATAGCCATCGCGACAGCATATCAAGATAGGTTACTTATTAAGATTACTTGTCAAGGGTGCGCCACAACAGACCACCATCAAGAATTATCATGTCAAATTACTTGTCAAGAGTGCACCATGGCGGGTCACTATCAAGAGTTATCATATAAAGTCATAATGTCATGTCGTGTTTATGTAAGTGCACCACAATGGGTCACTGCCAAGGAGTGGTTAGAGAGTGTACGTGCCATACCAAGATCGTGTTTAAAACTCAGAGTACATGTGCAACACGGAAAATAATATTATAGGACTAATCAAGTAAAGAGTACAAACAATGACACAATTTACACTAAGGATCATGAGGACTATATAGACATTTTCAAAGGGTGGCACAGAGTGGTTGTAACTCCCAAAATCATGTTTGATAAATTTTTGGATTTTTCTAAATTTTCTTGAATTTAAATATTATTTCTTACAAAAACCTAATTTCGATTAAATTAGTTGATTAAAATGAATTTCGGGTATTAATAAATTTTCCTGAATTTGAAATGTATTTTCGAAATACTAAATTGACGTAATGATGGTTTTATTGATTTCTTAATAACATTATTCATCATTTTCGAAATTATTTATCTGTATTAAAAAAAACTAATTTTTATTAATTAGTTAATTATTAACTAATTCCTTAATTGGTTGAGAGTACTTAAAATAGTTAGAATAAAAAAATTAGCTAATCCTGTTATTGAAAATCTGTCTGAACATTGAAAACTGTTTGAAATTCAAATTTGAAAATCTGCTTTCTATTTAAAAACTGTTTTTGAATTTTCGTTTTGGAAATCTGTTTTGAAATTTCTTATGTTGGAAACCTGTTGATATTTGATTTTTGGAAAAACTGCTTTTGAAGTTTTGAATTTTTAAATTTGTTAGAATCTTATTGGAATTCTGTTACAGGTTATTCTAAATTACCCCTAGATCTATATCTAATTACTGCTACTGCCATTGTACATTGCACCCAGATCTACATTAATTTACAGTTATGCCACTCCATGCTCCCACACACAATATTATTTTATTATATATATTACACTCTTTCCAAGAATTCTGACACACTGTCAGTCCACTGTCTCTCTCTTTCTCTCTCTCTACACACTATACTCTCTCCTCTGTCCTCTTACTGCTCGAGCCGAGCACCACCGCCGAGGGCCACCGGACATCGCCGGAGCTCCGCGCCTCCACCGATCGTCGGCGATTCCGTCACCGCCGAAGTCGACTCGCCATTTCCACCAAAATCGAAGCTGATCGCCGGAGTTCCCTCGTCCCGATGAGCGCCACCGTGTTCGACCAACTACGAGATCGCCACCGTTGCATCTGGACCCGAGCTGCTTCCACCGGAGTTGGTCGATCGAACCTCTGTGCGTCCACCACTCGACCAGATATCGAAGTTCACCGGAGATCGATGTTCCCAACTCGACTCACCGTAGATCGGCCGAGGCGACCGGAGCGCCATCACAAGTAGCCGTCGTGACTCGACAGATCTGTCACGGAGGAGTGTCACCAGGGCCTTGTCGCCGAGCCGTCTTCGACACCGTCTTCTGCGTCAGATCCGCCGAAGAGTCGGCCGCCTCTGGAGACCCGTCCACCACCGGATCTACTGCTAGAACCACTGTAACATCGCCGGGGTAACATCTCTTCTCGATCTCTCGAACCTCCTTCTTCTAGCTCTTGGCTTAAGGATTTGTGGGCTGAGTGTGAAGAGTAGCTGGAAACCTAGTGAGAGTAGCTGAACGAATAGGAATAAGGGGTGCTTGGAGAAGAAGCTTAGTCGGTTGGGTTTCGACTGGAAATTAAGGAATAAAGAGGAGTTAGAGGAGTTTGGGAGGATGGAGTGTGGTTAGGTTTTGCTCGGATGGAGCGGCAACCGCCAGTGAAGAATAGAGAGAAGGAATTTTAGTTGCTCGTATGTGTTTGGAATAATGGAGAGTGAGAGAAAAACAGAAAAGTAAGTAGGAAGAAGAAGCTTATGGGGCTGGTTAGCTGAGTGGAGTGGGATGAGTGGTTCACGTGAAGCATTGGGCGGGTTCGTGCATAGGAGTAGAAGTGGAAATATTACTCGGCTGAAATTAATTAGAAGTGGGAGTATTGGCATCGGCGGGTTTGGTAGGTGAGTAATATTGGAGAGAGAACTCTATATTTTCTCTTCCTTTCAAATATCATGTCAGCTTTTGACTCTTGTGGGAAGAAGAAGAGAATGGGACTTCTTCTGGCTGTGAAGAGTTTAACTGTAGTGAAGGAGAGAGTATAAAAATAGAATGGAGTCTTTGAGCAGCTGAGTTGTAGCTAGGGATGTGTGTAAATGGAAATAATGGGGTTGCGTGTAAAGTATAGGAGAGGCCGGTTTGTAATAAAGAGGGTCCTGTCCGTTTACACATTGGGAGTAGGTGAGTGTTGGGAAGAGGGTTTACTATTCGGCTGAGTTGAAAAAGTAGATGGGTGTAGAAATGAGAGTAGTGATGGAGAGTTATTACTGACTTCATTGTTTGACCCTTCAGGAATTGAAGAGTCAAATTGCTTTTCATAACTTAGAGAGTTAGTCTGATAGCATACTATATGTGCAATATTTGTACATACTATTTTCGTGACTATAATATATTGTTGATATAAATAGTGTTTAGTATTATATAATCAGATTTGAGTATACATTATTCTAAGAAATAAATAAGTAATTGATTCTTACTGTTGCTCTGATAATTATCACCTATAATTATATAAAGATATTTTACAAAGGACTTTGCATATGAAGTTGGCATAATTAAACTATATCCTTAATATTTATAAATATTTCCAATTGGTATCTGATCAAGTTTAGGAAAATATTATATTTTGTTTCTCAAATATTAGTATAGTGTTTTACATGATTCTAATCTATATTTTCGAATAATTGATCTAAATAAAATAAATTACTTTGCAAATTATTTCAAAAAGGATTATATCTAAACTAAATATTATATTGCTAGATAAAATGTTTCTAAATATAGTCTAAAAGTAATTTTTCCCTAATAATTGTACAAATATAACAGGTGATCTATTGCAAACATGCAGTACTACTCTCGTGCAACCAAACTGAGGCAAGTACACCGACTCGATTCCTTTACTCTGTATTTCTGTCTTGCTTCATGTTCTCATATTGACACGTTGTACACACGATTGTTCATTGTTCATTGTTCACTGTTCATCGTTCATCGTTCACCGTTCATCGTTCATTGTTCATAGTTCATTGTTCCTTGTGCATTGGGGTGGGGAAATACTACAGATATGTGACCAATCCTATTTTAGCTAGGCATTGAATAATAGCTTGGGTCTCACATCGTGCACGTGGGACTCCAAGCCGTACCATTTTTCACTGTTCACTGTTCACTGTTCACTGTTTACCCAGCCGGTCACATACTCTGATAGTTATTTCACTTGCATGTTACACTGATATTATAGTTCATTTTTTCTGGATCCGGTGCCATAGTTTCATTGTTATTCCTGTACCACAGTTTCATATTCCTGTCTTGTACCATGGTTCATATTGTGATTCTTTTTCATGCATTTCAGTTTACATTGTTTAGAGTTTTTTGTCGGGGTTGTACTTTGCTCTTTTTCTGATAGGATCGTTGCAGGTAAGTGGAAGATTACATGGAGCTGGTGATTGCTTGGATATTGCAGCTTTTATTTTAGTTCATTTTTTTCTGGAGATTGTATCTTAGAGATTAATTATTGTATATTTATTTCATTTGACCGAATTTGTCTCCGGCTAAGCTTGTATTTAAAAATACTTGATGGATATTGGTGATTTCTGGGAACGTTATAAAGCTGTGTTTTGGTTTACATTACATTGTGACTTTGAGTTTTCCTTAGTATTGTACAGCTTACTTCGTCGTGTCCAACGACGAAGGCTGGGCGTGTCCGACTCGTATCCGATTATTCGGGAGCGGGTCGTGACATGTTTTTAGTGGTGGCCCATGCAGGTCTATCCTAATGACACTTAGACTATAAAGTGTTATTGGGGGACCAGCGGAAGCTAAGGAAAACTCATCACAGCATAGGATCCGTGGGAAATAGTTATGGGTATAGTTTTACTAAGTTGCTTATTATCCTGTAGTTAGGCCTATCTAATCAGTTTTCTGTTTTACAGGGTGGTTTAGACACGCAACACTAAGGTTAATCGATTTTCTTGCACTTGAAACTTCTGAGGTTATTTCCTATATATGTCTTGCTAGTATGACTGTTTGATTACTAATATTTGATATGTCTTTATTTTCTTAGTTCGCAAAATTTTTCTAAAATTCCTTATTGTTATTTAAAACTTTATTTCCAATTCGAGATTTTATTTGCTATGAAGATTTGTTTTTGTAATCATTTTGTCGTACTGTTTATTTTCTTATAAAACTCAATATTTTCGAAAGAACAGATACATCACTTTCCATCATGATTAGGGTTTAGAATTTGTTTGAAATTTCGTAAACTCCTTTAAAATTTCTATGGATAGAGTTGACAGAGTATTTGATGACCTACTATGACGTGGCAGATGCGCACTGCAGTCATTTATCTGGATTATGGAGACCGCGGATTCACTGCAGTCAGTTGCGTACTGGCGAGGCAGGAGCTCTAAGTCAAAGTAATTCCAGGTATTCATAGGTTCTCGGATATTATTGAGACTATGTCCTAAATCATAAAATTTTAAATTCTTGAGTTGTTCCGATAACATGGATAAGTTGATATAAATATTCGGTAATTTATTATTATTTGAATCATTGAGCCAAAGGTTCACTGCAGTCAGATGTACACTACACTGGCGAGGCAGGAACTCTAGGTAAAATGATTTCGAATATGTATAGTTTCCGGATACTATTGAGATTATATCCGCGTTATATACCATATTTGATCTCTTATCGCCATTGACATTTAAAAAAATCTTGATATTGATCTGATGTGAATCTCTGCAGTTGGTTCTATTTTACTCTTGATTTATTAGGACCTTTCTTTAATATATGTTAGTCCAATTAATTTTTTTTTTCATGGTTTAATTTAGTGTATTGCATATATTTTGCTAATGGTTCCATGTTTTGATTCCTTGTTCGTAGATGTACCATTTCTGTAGTTAGCATATTCTAGCTTAGATAATTTTGATCATTTTAATCGTGTTTATAACTTTAGTCATAGCTATGCTAGTATTCCAACCGATTTTATTAGATTTAAATCATAATTTTATGACTATGTCATTTTGATACTATTTTAATATGCGTAAATTGTTTTTCACATTTATCATGCTTGAATTTAAATTTTTGATCATTTTTTTTGAAAATCATGATTTTACTTCTACTGATGCGGATCCTATGTTTAACTAAAAATTTTTTTATCATTTTTAAGTTTCGTCAATCTAATTGTGTTTATTATGCCATTTGGAATTTCGAGGACGAAATTTTTTGTAAGGGGGGTAGATTTGTAACTCCCAAAATCATGTTTGATAAATTTTCGGATTTTTCTAATTTTTCTTGAATTTAAATATTATTTCTTACAAAAACCTAATTTCGATTAAATTAGTTGATTAAAATGAATTTCGGGTATTAATAAATTTTCCTGAATTTGAAATGTATTTTCGAAATACTAAATTGACGTAATGATGGTTTTATTGATTTCTTAATAACATTATTCATCATTTTCGAAATTATTTATCTGTATTAAAAAAAAACTAATTTTTATTAATTAGTTAATTATTAACTAATTCCTTAATTGGTTGAGAGTACTTAAAATAGTTAGAATAAAAAAATTAGCTAATCCTGTTATTGAAAATCTGTCTGAACATTGAAAACTGTTTGAAATTCAAATTTGAAAATCTGCTTTCTATTTAAAAACTGTTTTTGAATTTTCGTTTTGGAAATCTGTTTTGAAATTTCTTATGTTGGAAACCTGTTGATATTTGATTTTTGGAAAAACTGCTTTTGAAGTTTTGAATTTTTAAATTTGTTAGAATCTTATTGGAATTCTGTTACAGGTTATTCTAAATTACCCCTAGATCTATATCTAATTACTGCTACTGCCATTGTACATTGCACCCAGATCTATATTAATTTACAGTTATGCCACTCCATGCTCCCACACACAATATTATTTTATTATATATATTACACTCTTTCCAAGAATTCTGACACACTGTCAGTCCACTGTCTCTCTCTTTCTCTCTCTCTACACACTGTACTCTCTCCTCTGTCCTCTCACTGCTCGAGCCGAGCACCACCGCCGAGGGCCACCGGACATCGCCGGAGCTCCGCGCCTCCACCGATCGTCGGCGATTCCGTCACCGCCGAAGTCGACTCGCCATTTCCACCAAAATCGAAGCTGATCGCCGGAGTTCCCTCGTCCCGATGAGCGCCACCGTGTTCGACCAACTACGAGATCGCCACCGTTGCATCTGGACCCGAGCTGCTTCCACCGGAGTTGGTCGATCGAACCTCTGTGCGTCCACCACTCGACCAGATATCGAAGTTCACCGGAGATCGATGTTCCCAACTCGACTCACCGCAGATCGGCCGAGGCGACCGGAGCGCCATCACAAGTAGCCGTCGTGACTCGACAGATCTGTCACGGAGGAGTGTCGCCAGGGCCTTGTCGCCGAGCCGTCTTCGACACCGTCTTCTGCGTCAGATCCGCCGAAGAGTCGGCCGCCTCTGGAGACCCGTCCACCACCGGATCTACTGCTAGAACCACTGCAACATCGCCGGGGTAACATCTCTTCTCGATCTCTCGAACCTCCTTCTTCTAGCTCTTGGCTTAAGGATTTGTGGGCTGAGTGTGAAGAGTAGCTGGAAACCTAGTGAGAGTAGCTGAATGAATAGGAATAAGGGGTGCTTGGAGAAGAAGCTTAGTCGGTTGGGTTTCGACTGGAAATTAAGGAATAAAGAGGAGTTAGAGGAGTTTGGGAGGATGGAGTGTGGTTAGGTTTTGCTCGGATGGAGCGGCAACCGCCAGTGAAGAATAGAGAGAAGGAATTTTAGTTGCTCGTATGTGTTTGGAATAATGGAGAGTGAGAGAAAAACAGAAAAGTAAGTAGGAAGAAGAAGCTTATGGGGCTGGTTAGCTGAGTGGAGTGGGATGAGTGGTTCACGTGAAGCATTGGGCGGGTTCGTGCATAGGAGTAGAAGTGGAAATATTACTCGGCTGAAATTAATTAGAAGTGGGAGTATTGGCTTCGGTGGGTTTGGTAGGTGAGTAATATTGGAGAGAGAACTCTATATTTTCTCTTCCTTTCAAATATCATGTCAGCTTTTGACTCTTGTGGGAAGAAGAAGAGAATGGGACTTCTTCTGGCTGTGAAGAGTTGAACTGTAGTGAAGGAGAGAGTATAAAAATAGAATGGAGTCTTTGAGCAGCTGAGTTGTAGCTAGGGATGTGTGTAAATGGAAATAATGGGGTTGCGTGTAAAGTATAGGAGAGGCCGGTTTGTAATAAAGAGGGTCCTGTCCGTTTACACATTGGGAGTAGGTGAGTGTTGGGAAGAGGGTTTACTATTCGGCTGAGTTGAAAAAGTAGATGGGTGTAGAAATGAGAGTAGTGATGGAGAGTTATTACTGACTTCATTGTTTGACCCTTCAGGAATTGAAGAGTCAAATTGCTTTTCATAACTTAGAGAGTTAGTCTGATAGCATACTATATGTGCAATATTTGTACATACTATTTTCGTGACTATAATATATTGTTGATATAAATAGTGTTTAGTATTATATAATCAGATTTGAGTATACATTATTCTAAGAAATAAATAAGTAATTGATTCTTACTGTTGCTCTGATAATTATCACCTATAATTATATAAAGATATTTTACAAAGGACTTTGCATATGAAGTTGGCATAATTAAACTATATCCTTAATATTTATAAATATTTCCAATTGGTATCTGATCAAGTTTAGGAAAATATTATATTTTGTTTCTCAAATATTAGTATAGTGTTTTACATGATTCTAATCTATATTTTCAAATAATTGATCTAAATAAAATAAATTACTTTGCAAATTATTTCAAAAAGGATTATATCTAAACTAAATATTATATTGCTAGATAAAATGTTTCTAAATATAGTCTAAAAGTAATTTTTCCCTAATAATTGTACAAATATAACAGGTGATCTATTGCAAACATGCAGTACTACTCTCGTGCAACCAAACTGAGGCAAGTACACCGACTCGATTCCTTTACTCTGTATTTCTGTCTTGCTTCATGTTCTCATATTGACACGTTGTACACACGATTGTTCATTGTTCATTGTTCACTGTTCATCGTTCATCGTTCACCGTTCATCGTTCATTGTTCATAGTTCATTGTTCCTTGTGCATTGGGGTGGGGAAATACTACAGATATATGACCAATCCTATTTTAGCTAGGCATTGAATAATAGCTTGGGTCTCACATCGTGCACGTGGGACTCCAAGCCGTACCATTTTTCACTGTTCACTGTTCACTGTTCACTGTTTACCCAGCCGGTCACATACTCTGATAGTTATTTCACTTGCATGTTACACTGATATTATAGTTCATTGTTTCTGGATCCGGTGCCATAGTTTCATTGTTATTCCTGTACCACAGTTTCATATTCCTGTCTTATACCATGGTTCATATTGTGATTCTTTTTCATGCCTTTCAGTTTACATTGTTTAGAGTTTCTTGTCGGGGTTGTACTTTGCTCTTTTCCTGATAGGATCGTTGCAGGTAAGTGGAAGATTACATGGAGCTGGTGATTGCTTGGATATTGCAGCTTTTATTTTAGTTCATTTTTTTCTGGAGATTGTATCTTAGAGATTAATTATTGTATATTTATTTCATTTGACCGGATTTGTCTCCGGCTAAGCTTGTATTTAAAAATACTTGATGGATATTGGTGATTTCTGGGAACGTTATAAAGCTGTGTTTTGGTTTACATTACATTGTGACTTTGAGTTTTCCTTAGTATTGTACAGCTTACTTCGTCGTGTCCAACGACGAAGGCTGGGCGTGTTCGACTCGTATCCGATTATTCGGGAGCGGGTCGTGACAGTGGTCAATGGGGTGTCATGAAGAGCATGCACCCAAAATGCATGTGTTGAGAGTGGCATGCTCCTAAGGGCATGCGCCCACATGTATGCGCCTAGGGCTAAACCTGTCACCCCCAGTTTTCGAATTAGGGGTATTTTCATCATTTTTCAAGTTTTATAATTTTTGGGAATTTTATTTGATTTATAGGATTTTTAGGGATTTGGTTGATTTAGTTTGAATTTTATCCAATTTGGACTTAAGTTGGAGACCCGGGTAGTCTGGACACTAGTGGGACCCACATACTAGCTGGGCTTGGCCCACATGCCATCCTAACTAGGCTAGAAACCATAAACCATACTCCCATGGCTTAACAAGTTATTTAGAGGCTTAATTAGTCAATTTGGAGTTAAACTGAACCAAACCAAATCCAAATCAAACCAAACCAAGTCTAATGGGTTTGGAGGCCTGATGGGTCTCCACCCAAACCCATTAAGACCCCCCCCCCATGGCCGGCCATGTATAGGCAAACCCCCTCCCTTTACTTCACTCCAAAGTAAACTCTCTCTCTCTCTCTCTTCATTTCATTCTTTTCTTTTGAAACTTCTTCTTCCTCAAGGAAACCAATTCTAGATATGCTTATTAACCCCTATAAATTTCCTCTCTTGCATTTATTCCTTCACAATAAATGTGGAGGAGACCATTCTCTACTTAATGACCATAGCTTTTATAGGTTTTCCTAAAACCTAGCTTAAGGATTTATTTGGGGTTTTCCTTTTTAGAGAGAAATATATATATGTGTATATATATATATCTCTATATGAGTGTGTGTGTGTAAGTGTCAATATATATATATATGTAGATGGGTATGTGTGTTTGTGAGTTTATATATATATATATATATATATATATATATATATATATATATATATATATATATATATATATATATATGGATGTGTGTGTGTGATTTTAGAGGAAGAGAATGAGAGTTTGGGAGAGAGGAATAGAAGTAGAAGAAGAAGGAATAAGAAATAGTAGCAGCAGCAGTAGGAAGTAGAGCAGCAGCAGCAGTAGGAAGTAGCAGCAGCAGTAGGAAGTAGAGCAGCAGCAGCAGTAGGAAGTAGCAGCAGCAGCAGTTTAGGCATTAGGAGCAGCAGTGGTAATAAGGAGACGGAGAATAAGGAGAAGACGGAGAATAAGGAGAAGGAGACAGAGAATAAGGAGAAGGAGACGGAGAATAAGGAGAAAGAGAAGGAGAATAAGGAGAAGACGGAGAATAAGGAGAAGGAGACGGAGAGTAAGGAGAAGGAGAATAAGGAGAAGACGGAGAATAAGGAGAAGGAGACGGAGAATAAGGAGAAGGAGAAGGGAATGTAGGAAATCAAATTAGAGAGGGTTTGTGAGTGAGTCAACACTTTGTCTAGATTTGACCAAATCCAAACTATAGTTGACCAGTTGACCAAAAGTCAACTGTTGGTCAACATTTGACCGATTTGACTTAGGGTTGACCAAAAGTCAACTGTAGGCCAACTCTTGACCCCGTTTGACTTGCTTTGACTTATTTTGACTTGCTATGACTGGTATGACTTAGAGTTGACTTAGATTGACTTGATATGATTGATTTGACGTAGATTGACTTGACAGGACTTAGTGTGACCCAGTGAGACCTAGTTTGACCTAGATTTCAAATCTTTCATCATAAATCATTCTTAATTTTGTTAAACCTAAATTAACATGCAATATCTCATATTTAGGTCTCTGATTATCACTCTGAGCATTGATATACCCTACAGCTCAGGACAGCAGGCGAGTACATTCACTGAAAGTTTTTATTGTCTTGATATCTGTTATATCCGATTCAGTTGTAGTGTCTTACTCGATTCCAGTCACGATAGTTCACGGACTAGTATACGTTGGATCATGACATGAGATATTGTTCCTGGATTTTCTTGTATATATGTATATTTCCTGTCTTGTTCCCAGTACTTGTATAGACACCGATTCCTGAGAGGGAGTAGCTATCCTCTTAGGGAATCCCGTGTCATGACGTGTCATGTCCAGGTCCATTATACTACTCGGGGATGGGGAATTATTAGGGGTTATATGATCAAAGCCCCATGTCACTATTTTGCTTGCGCCACTCTCACCTCACGTAGGGTGTAGCAGATACCTCCATGTCCATGTTATCCAGGTTGGCCGGCATGACTTTTCGTTGAGGTCACCGCGGATTGCCGGGCCAAGTGGATAACCCTACCATGATTTCCTTGTCGATCACATAATGCTCTAATAATTCAAGGCACATTTTATATTTACTTATCTTACCATATATCCTGTTCTGTTCTACATTCAGTACTTTCTTACCATGCTATGATATTCAGTTACTCACATGTTCTACATGCCTTTATATTGTACCCTGATTGGAGACTAAGTTCTGCTCGGGAGAAGGGTTATAACCCCGGTTCTTGTTTGGTTTAAGCGTTGTAGCTCAGCTTTCGAACGGTTCCCAAGTCTTCATATATCTTTGTCTTGTAGTTCATTATACTGTCTCTTATAGAATTTGTCAATTCACATGGAACTGCTGTTAGTGCTTGTACTTGCTCATTTTCCTGACAGAATACCGTTATGATTTATTACAGATGACTCTGAGGCAGACTGCTCGACCTATTATGGGCTCGAGCTAGATGGAGTAGTCCAGGACCGTGGCCTTATAGTAGAGCCACTAGACTTTGTACTCCCAGAGTAGTGTAGCTTAGCTAGGTATGACTGGACTGCGATCCAGCTAGTATTATCATACTGTAGTTTTCTATGTTATATTTTGAGATCCTGTGATGTTGTATTTATCTGGGCTTGTGTTGGACTCTGGACATATTCCTTTTCATCTATCATATTTTCTTTCATGCTATCTATCCTAGTTTGTTTTGTGATTGAGACTGTATTGCTATGCCACATTCATTCGGAGTGTATATACTGTACATGTACCTTTATCTGTTTAGTTATAGTATTATAGATGACCTAGACAGCGTTCTACCGTCGATGCTGCGGCGTAGGCTAGACGTAACCATGTACTCGTGCCCCTAATCAGGGTGCGGGTCGTGACACATTTTTGTGGTGGCCCACGCAGGTCCAGTGTCGCAATTAGTGCGATCTCGTAATGGTGCTCGACTTAGAGTACTAATTACGAGCCTACAATTAGGACGTAGGACCTAGGATACGATAGGAGCTTCTCAATCACACCTAGGAAAACTTCCGATCTTTTGATTATCATGATTACTCTTCTTGTATTAAATTAACTGTCCTTCTTTGATAATATCTTCTCATGTGCTATATTGATCTCTTTACTTCAATTCGTCTCCAGGATGACGAAGACGCACCCGCAGGCCACTGGATCGAGTAGCTTGTCCGAGAGATCTGACCAGGCTGAGGAGGAGGTTCACGAGACTGCCCCCAGTGATTCCACTATCCCGGAGGCCCTGGCAGTTGCACAGGGAGGTCTACTACCTCCACCCCAGAGGGTTTCGGTCGTTGTTCCAGAGATACTGCCGTCACCACCTCCGATACCGACGGATACACATCATATGTTCCTTCTCCTTCAGCAGATGATGGAGACACAGCGGGCCCAGGCAGAGGCGTCGCAGCGCCAGTCGGAGGCGTCACACCGTCAGATTGAGATGCTGAGGCAGAGCATGGAGAACTCGTACCAGCTTGCACTGGCAGCCGTGGAGAGAGTGGCACCGGGTACGGTACAGGGCCCTACTGGCCAGCAGCCGTACCAGTAGCAGTCCAGGTCAGGGACAGTATTAGAATTTAGGAAGATGAGCTCCAGGGACTTCACGGGCACGGAGGGCATCCTTTATGCAGACGATTGGCTAGAGGACGTACATCGGAGTATGGAGCTGGCAGAGCTTCCTAGAGGACTTTGGGTTTCAGCCGCAGCCAGCCGATTCTTCGACATCGCGCTGACATGGTACCGTACGGATCCTCGTGCGTCGGTGAGAGGGTTATCATGGGAGGACTTCCGGAGGCTCTTCATGGAGAAGTTCTTCCCGGACGTGGCTCTTACAGCATTGGAGGGCCAGTTCGTAGGTCTAGTGCAGGGGAACTCGTCGGTGGACGAGTATGCAGCGGAGTTCTTCCGCCTTAGCAGGTTCGCTCCCGATATGATCCAGGATGAGGGGAAGAAGCTGTGGTCACCCTCCTAGGAGCTCCAATAGTCAAAGCCCTAGCTATCGGGACTGGTGCTGATGACTGGGATATCTGCCCATGAGACCTCTTCCGTCCTCCGCTTCAATCTACGATCCTCTGCGAAGTATACTCATGCCTCTTCGCTCCTCGCAAGATGGCATCAAAAGTCTGGTGGTCAAACTTCTCCACTGATATAATAATCTCTAGGTGGAGCCCCTGCTGGAATCGTTGGGCTCGATCCAACTCGGTTGTAGGAGTGAGCATTATTCGGTTTTAGACCGAAAACCGAACCGAACCGAACCGAATAAGAGGTTCGGTTCGGTTTTAAAGAAATTCGGTTCGGTTTTGGTTTTGAAAATACTAAATTTTCTTATTCGGTTTCGGTTTGGTTTTGGGTTTCGGTTTCGGTCCAAAACCGAAAACCGAATAAGAAAATTTAATTAATATATATATATATATATATATATATATATATATATATATATATATATATGTGTGTGTGTGTGTGTGTGTGTGTATGTGTGTGTGTGTGTGTGTGTGTACTATATATATAAGTATTAATATATATAGGTATATACTAAATATATAAATGTATATTTAGTTACTATATATATTAACAAAAAAACTTTAAAAAATCAAAAAAAATATGAAAAAAACCGAATAAACCGAAAACCGAACCGATTTAATTCAGTTCGGTTTGATTCGGTTTTGGGCCAATTCGGTTCGGTTCGGTTTCGGTTTTGCTTATTCGGTTTCGGTTCAATTCGGTTTTGGGTTATTCGGTTCGGTTTAAACCGAATAAACCGAATGCTCACCCCTACTCGGTTGCCACCAAGGTAGGAGCAAACCGACTGAGTCTAGAAAACTCGGTCGCATATCCATCGTCCGTCCTCCCCATCTGCTTAAGATTGGTGAATCTCGTCTGCAGATCATACTGAGCTACTGCATCGAAGTACTTGGTCTGGAATTTATTGCTGAATACCGCCCATGAGACAGGCGTCGGTAATCCAACTGCTAGCATCGTCCACCAGCTGCGGGCTAAATTCAATAACTACAGGCGCACAACGGCCACCTTCTCTTCCTCAGGAATCCTAGCTGCCTCCAGGATAACTTCTATGTCCTGAAGCCATGCATCGGCAGCGATAGCATCTTCACTGCCATCAAAGAAAGGAGGGTTCAGACGCTTGAAGTTGTTGGCCGCATTATTCCCTTGGTAACCAACTCTGCCCATGGCATCTTGTACTGTCTGGTGCAGGGCATCGCCCCGACGATCTTGAAATACAAGCAATTCCCTGATGAGTCCCACCAGGGTTCCATTATCAGGCTGTACAGGCTGGACTGGATGAACTGGTGGCTCTTGACCCCCGGTAGGCATGACTCTGGAGGCTACCCCTGAATGCTGGGCTTGGTCTCCAGGTTGGTGCTGATTCACTGGAGGTGCTCCGCCTTGCCGATCGGTAGGACAAGGAACGATACCGCTGAAGAAACGACATAGGGAACAATAAGGAAGGACCATGATAGATCGAGGATATAAGCATGTGATCAGATCAAGATTTTGGAAAGATTAGAAGACACAAGTAGAGATCAAGGGCGAGTGCTGATTGAGACATCTATTTCGTGAAACCCTCACATATCTTGATTTACAAGACCTGCATGGGCCACCACTTAAACCGTGTCACGCTGCAGAACCAGAATACTGGAGAGCAAGGGACAGACACAGCCAGCTACATACATTAAAGTGTAACCCACCTCGATATACGGTCACGGCTGTCTAGATACAGGAGGGTTTTACTACAAGCCAACAGTCTCTTATGGTCAATAACAAGCCTAGTGTCTCAATCTCAAGCAACCAAGTAAATATAACATGATGGTAGATCATCAGACATACAAAGTAAGGCGTCCCATAGATTACATATTCAGATGATCATAAAGTTAGTCATACAAAATACGAAGACTAGCAAGAGTTTAAGTCATACATGATCAACCCTAGGATTTGTCAACCATGCTACAGCTCTTAGGCAGACAGGAATATATATTTAACACGAGCTAACACTTGCTCGGCGGCTAAACGCCTCAAAAGAATAATTTACAATATAGTGGGAGAGCAAAATAAAAATCCACTCGTTGCCAGGGTTGCGCCTAGTATTCACCATCTGGCTGGAAGGCTGGAAGATCCTAGGATGTTACTCCAAAATTTGGCCATACAAAACCAGCTGGGTCAGACCCCAGAAAGAGCAAGTGCCACAAGGGAGGCTTCACTTAAGAACCAAAACCAGCATAATAGCACATAAATACATCAATGATAACAAAAGACATGAGTTAGAGAAACAAGGCGATAAACGATAAGATAACTAAAGGACTATTCCAGTAGCCAAATTACAACCCGTAAACCAAATAAGGACCAGGGTTGTAACCCTTCACCTGAACAGAACTTAGTCTCTAACCAATTACTGACAAAGTAAAGTATAACAGTAATGTGCTGAAATGACCATGTACTGATCTTGCCTAGGCAAGACTAGACGGGACTCCATCCATCAATCACGGTCAAGCAATGAGTACGGCTTGATACTTTAACTAACTAGGTTATCACAAGCTTAGTTACTAACAAGATGCATCGAGATGTTCCAACAGCCACAAGCCCTGCAGTCTTAATCCAGGTTATCCGATCACAAGTTGAGAGAGTTGGATTAGGTGACTTAGAGGTGCAACACGTGACAGTATGCTGAAAATGTGCCCTACTCGACGGCAGGCTACAAGTCCAATTAAAGCGTCCAGATAATAGAACTTCCTGTAGCTGGAAATCTCTTCATGAACCATTTGATTACTCTAGTCATTATCCTAGTCAGATTCAGTACGAATTCCTGACCGTGGAAATCAGGAATTCATGTCTTAGACATGATACAAGACGAGACATGTAGCTTATACAATCACAACCATCCACGGTGTCAAGATAAGAGTTACTTAGCGAGTCAAGATAGCCGTCGCGACATCATATCAAGATAGGTTACTTATCAAGATTACTTGTCAAGGGTGCGCCACAACGGACCACCATCAAGAATTATCATGTCAAATTACTTTTCAAGAGTGCACCACGGTGGGTCACTATCAAGAGTTATCATGTAAAGTCATAATGTCATGTCGTATTTATGTAAGTGCACCACAACGGATCATTGCCAAGGAGTGGTTAGAGAGTGTACGTGTCATACCAAGATCGTGTTTAAAACTCAGAGTACATGTGCAACACGAAAAAATGACATTATGGGACTAATCAAGTAAAGAGTACAAACAAGAACACAATTTACACTAAGGATCATGAGGACTATATGGACATTTGCAAAGGGTGGCACAAAGTGGTCAATAGGGTGTCATGAAGAGCATGCACCCAAAATGCATGTGCTGAGAGTGGCATGCTCCTAAGGGCATGTGCCCACATGTATGCGCCTAGGGCTAAACCTATTATGTAAAGCATATGCTATGGAGGATATGCGCCAAAGAAACATGCGCCCCATGGGCTATGCACCCACACTTATGCGCCTACATATGGGGGAAGGTAAGTCAGAGAATGCACTACAAATCTCTGGGCCTTATGCGCCCAAGTCGGGAACCATGCGCCCACCATTGGCACAACATGGGTCTATGAAAAGATGTAAGTCCAAGGTGAGTTATGCGCCCAGACTTATGCGCCTACATAAGCATGAAAATGTCATGAAGGGTTACAAGTCAGGAGCTCATGCACCATCCAATGGAGGCCATGCGCCCACATGTGGCCTTGTGCGCTGGCTATGCGCCCACAGGTTTGCACTCAACAGTGTGCAAACACTGTTCATCTTCTCCAAGTTGGCCGAGAGCACAAGTCATGGAACCCATGAACTTCCAACTCTCATAACTTGGTCAAAATACAATGAAATCTAACTTTTCAAAAGTCAAAGTTGTGTAAAATTAAATTATCTATCACATGGAACTCTTATTTTTCAAAAACAAAATGATTTGCTAGATCAAAATCCAAGAAAACTCCAAAATAGTGCATAGTTAGATCTACAAAAATATATACATGAAAATGCAAAATAACAATAACTAAACTAGCTTAGAATATTGCATAGAAGAGATTAGAACAATAAAATGGAAGGTTCCTTCATGAAGCAAGTTGCACTTGCCTAAGCTTGGTGGGTGGAGGAATTAATGAAAGAGGAGGAAGAAGAAGTAATGGAGGAGAGAGAAGGTGGGCTTTAAATGGGAGGGAGTTTAACATGATAAACCAAAAAAAATAAACCAAACCAAACCAAAATGAACCAAGTCAAACCATGACACGTCATGATGAACCTAAGCAAGATTAAACCAAAATTAGCTAGTAAGGCACGAGAAGTAAAAATACATGTCAGGATTCCGTATACGTATACTGGAAATACGGAAAACGAAAAACGGGGGTGACATTCTTATGGAAGAACTCTGTATAGAAGGAGCTATCGCTGCCCTTGAGAAGTATGCAAATGTCCTTCTTAGGGAGTTCGACTCTGAGCGACGTCTGAGGGATATGGGAGATCCAAGCCACGGGTCCGAGATCGGTTTCTCACCCGATGAATAGCCGGCCGTGCTCTGCCTTGACCTTTGGGAGCAATGAGACTTCGCCGTGCTGTGATTCTGGGTCTTCCACTGCTTCAGTATATATTGAAGTTCTAGCTTCTCTTGGTGACAAGAGAGTTGGCTCTGATGACGCTGTGAGTCGGCGGGGAAGAGACTTTGATTTAGACTGTATATCTCTCTTCTGTCCATGACGATCACACTGTGAAGGCTGCCCGTCGAAGACGATCCTTCCCTTATGTTCATAGAAATTTCTATTCTCACTTGTGTAACAAAGACCTTGTAATTGATCCTTATAAATGAGGTTCAAGAAACTTCTTTCTTATGTACTTGCGATAATCTTGTGTAATAGACCCTTATAGCTACGATCAATAAAAAGAGTGCTTTTTTATGAATATTATCCTGAGAATGTCTTCGTCCTTGGTTGGTCTGTGCATCTCACTGTCTGCGCCTCTGTGATGTTAGCTCGGTAGTGGGGACACTAACCTGTGCCATATGTCATCTGGACCATGGTAGGAAAAGGGTGGACGACGAGAGCACCCTCATGCGCCTTGCATCAGCTGTAATTTTTCATGCTTTTATATATATATATATATATATATATATATATATATATATATTAAACAAAAACTTTATTGAAGGAACTAAGCCCGGCCAAATTCCAACCCACATGATCTCCCTCTAAAACCGAACCACGATAACCGCAGGTCCCAGGAAAACCGACCCTATACCCCAAAAACAAAAGTATACCAGAGAAAAATAAAGGAAAAGGAAGTCCTAAGCAACTGAACCTTCGATCCAAGGCCATGAACACCGACCTCAAACCCCCCGGGATTGGATCTCTTCTGCAGTTGACGATTGATCTCTTCAATCCTCTGTCTAATCGAAAAAGAGCGGCCTTCATATCTTGTTTTGTTCCTATTCTTCCAAATAACCCAAGTCGAAGCCGCCAACACCTCCACCTGCTGTTGCGTAAAATCCCTAGCCCCCCATCCCCAGGATCCAGTAGGAAGAAGGTGTGAGGGTCATGCGTTCCATGAGAGAGCTTAAGAACTTCCCAAACCTCAACCGCGGAGAGCCTGTCCCAGAACAAATGCTGAATGGATTCCTTGTCTGGCTCCTTGCAGCAACAACATCTAGATGCGAGGGAAAAGCCGAGGCTTGTCATTGTTAGTCCCTTGGCGAACAATCGATGGAAAACCACGAATTCAGAAACTATTGTAAAGACAATGTTTCCAGCAACAACACCCTAAAGAAGGTGATGTTGTATTACGAGAATCTAAAAAGATTTCGTAATTTTTCTCGAAGGCAACTGAACCGTATAACTTCTAAAGAGAAGCCACAGTATTCTCGAAGGCAACAGAGGAAGAAGAAAGCCTGCTGGGGTGAAAGATCACCGGCGCTCAAAGCTATATCCGTCTTACGGACAAGCCTCCAGGAACCAGCAAGTTCGAAGAGAACTTTAGAACGCTGGCCAAAAATGTCGACAACTCCTCGGAATAGCAGCAGCACTTCTCTCTCTCTCTGGAAATTTGCTGAGTATTTTCTGTAACTCTGGAGAGAGGAGATGCTTCTGATATTATAGGCACGAGATGGGCTTTTCAAATTCTGAACGCACGCCCTGGTTTAATGCCAGATCCGAATTTTCTGGATCTGAGCCATTTCCGGATCTGAGCCCACAAGACCCGCGGACGTTACATAATTTGAACGGCCCACTCGACCCGCTCGACCCGTACGACCCGTACGTCCCGTACGCTCCGTACGCTCCGTACGCCCCGTACGCCACGCAGGGCCGCGCAGAGGCTCGCGCACGAGCGCAACTAAAGCGCACAATGCGCCTTGCGACGAGCTGTCGTGCTAAGTGCAAAGTGCCATCAAAAAGCCACATTAAGCCTCAAAAGCCAATTAGCCCAAGCCCAAGCCCAAGCCCGAGCCCGAGCCCGAGTCCGAGTCCGAGTCCGAGTCCGAGTCGCTAAGCCCCTTCGGGGCTTAGCTCCAATAGATTTAAATCTATTTTCATTTGGCCAAAAGTTGGTTTCTTATTCTCACCTCTATGTAAAATCCCCCCACATGGCACCCTCCATTGGGCCTCAACCCATGTGCATCTCTCTATTCCTTCATAAGTAATATATAGAGATACATATTGGTGTGATTTTCCGATGTGGGACTATCTTTTAACAATAGAATGTTGTGAACACACACAACACAAAGAATAAAACACCAACAATCCCCCACATATCTCTATATATATGAGTTAAGCGTTCCACATAATAACTGTCCATTATACATTAGGATAGATGTCGCTGACGACTTGAATCTTCCCGCATGGGTTGAACAACAGTATGATACAAGAATGGACTATGCCTTGAATTCTGTACCACAGCTGTAATTTTTTCCACTCACATAACGTAGTTTTCTGTGCTTCTGGCTGCACATTAAAGGCCTTGTGCCAGCCTGGATTTCAATGTATGTATTTTGGGCGTCTACACATTTACCCTCAAGAGACGGCCTGATATCTCTTTGTCCATACACTATAGGTGAGTTCTTTATTAAAGAGACATGGCATGAAGCGTCCAACGCTTCCTTTGCGGTGCTACGCCGCTATGACATGGCCTTAAGCCGAGGACCTTACCCCGAATCACCGGGAACCTCATCGTAGTGTCATACTACCCGTAGCATGAGGTCTAGCCCCTTTGTAGTGCCAAACTACCCAGCATGAAGCCTTACGCTTCTGTGCGGTGTTACGCCGCTACGACATGGCTTGCAAGGCCGAGGCTTTATCCCTAGCCGGGTTTACCTCATTGTGGTGTCGTGCCACCCGTAACATGAGGAACACCTCCTCTTTGTACTGCTGACTACATCCCTCTTTAATTCAATATACAGCATTAGGCCAACTGCCTATTTGCGGTGCTACGCCGCTGTGACTTGGCTAACATAGCCGAGGATTTACCTTCTTCGAGAACCTCATGGTGGAGTCACCGCCACACATAGCATGGAGTCACACTCCTTGTAGTGCTGTGCTACCATGCTTCCTGTAAAGCATAATAGACCTTCACTCGGTCTGAGAACTCATTAGGGCATTATGCCATCCTTCCCAGAGGATCAATTTTCCGTAGAAAATTCATAGTAGACAACAGTGGTTCTGGGTCCGAAACCCTTCCATGTTCCGCAGAACAAGTATCCACTGTTAACTAATATTTTTCCAGTCAATAGTCCTCCCTTGAATCAAAAAATTAGATATCTGGTAGATTTCTCTTTGAACCAATAACATAAAATTTATTGATAGGATTATAATGACACAATATTAGAATGCCTTCAAACCCATCTTCCTTGCTGTGTCCTCGACCAGCTGTCGTTTGAGGCCTTTCGTGAACGGATCCGCCAGGTTCTCCTGACTCCGAACATCGATCACTGCAATGACGTCTCGTTTGATGAGATCGTTCACTGCTCTGTGCTTTAACCGCACAGTCCTCTTCTTCCCGTTAAAGAGTTCATTTGATGCTACTGCTGCTGCCGCCTGGTTGTCACAGTATATCGGGATTGCCGGTATCTGAGCTCCAACCACTGGAAGATCATACATGAGCTCCCGAAGCCACTCTGCTTCATCTGCAGCAGCATCCAATGCAAAGAATTCAGATTCCATGGAGGAGCGAGATAACATTGTCTGCTTCTTCGATTTCCACGATATAGCAGCTCCGCCCAAAGCGAATATGAATCCACCTGTAGAATACTCGCTCTCCACCTCTGAACACCAGCTAGCATCACTGAAGCCTTCCACTACTGACGGATCTCCGCTGTAGTATAGTGTAAATGTCTGAGTCTTTTTTAGATATCTCATAACACGCTTCACAGCGTTCCAGTGTTCAACGCCTGGGTTGCTAGTGAACCGACTCAGCATTCCCACCGCAAAAGTTATGTCAGGCCTTGTGGCAGTAGTAGCGTACATCAAGCTTCCGATGACGCTGGCGTACTCCAACTGCTTGACGCTTTCTCTCGAATTTGGCTCCAGCTTCTGATCACTCCGGTACGGTGTATCAATTATAGGAAGATCTTGATACCCGTATCGAGTGAGCATGTTCTCAATGTAATGAGATTGTGACAGTGCTATTCCCGTACCTGTCCAGATGATCTTGAGCCCCAAGATAACATCGGCATCCCCCAAGTCCTTCATACTGAACTTGGTCGAGAGAAATTTCTTTGTCTCTGTGACACAGCTTAAATCCGTACCTAGGATTAGCATGTCGTCAACGTATAGACAAACGATAACTCCTCTTCCGTCAGCAAACTTAGTATAGACACACTTGTCTGTTTCACTGACCTTGTAGCCATTTGACCTTATCACTTTGTCAAACTTCTCATGCCACATTTTGGGAGCTTGCTTCAAACCATATAGAGACTTCATCAACTTGCAGACTTTGTCTTCCAGACCTCTGACGACAAATCCTTCTGGTTGTTGTATGTAGATCTCTTCGGTTAATTCGCCATTAAGGAATGCCGTTTTCACATCCATCTGATGTATCACTAGTTTGTGTATTGCTGCTAGAGCAATTAACAATCTGATGGTTGTCATCCGAGCTACTGGAGCATAAGTATCAAAATAGTCGATCCCCTGTTTCTGAGCAAACCCTTTGGCCACTAGCCTGGCCTTGAATTTGTCGATGGTTCCATCTGCTTTCATCTTCTTCTTGAAGATCCATTTGCATCCGATGGGTCTTGCTCCTTCTGGCAGGTCAACTAACACCCATGTATTATTGGAGGTGATTGAGTCAATCTCATTGTCTATCGCCTCCTTCCAGAATACAACATCTCTGGTCTTCATCGCTTCATCATAGGTAAGCGGATCTGCTTCCACATGATAGGTGACGAAGTCATCTCCGAAGTCTTTCGGCCTCCTTACTCGCTTAGTTGACGGCTCAGCGAGTTCTGGTTCAACTGGTGTCTCTTCGACAATAGCTTCTTCTTGGACTACTGGTTCTTTAAGGACTTCTGTCTGCTTTGCACTCTCATCATTCTCCGGAAGATCCGCGAGAACAATATTTTTGTGCCTTGCAAACTTGTCTTCAAAATATTCAGCATCGCGAGATTCAATGATATGATTTGATTCTATATCAAGGAATCTCCGAGCATCACTCTTCTCGGCATAACCCAAGAAGATAGCCTTAGTAGTCCTAGTCCCCAGCTTTTGAATCTTCAGATCTGGGAGCTTCACATAAGCCAGACACCCCCACACTCGAATGACATTCAAGTTAGGTCTGACTTTGAACCAGAGTTCATGAGGGGTTATGTCCGAAGTTGCATACGGTACTCTATTGAGAATGAAAGTAGCCGTTAATGCAGCTTCTCCCCAGAAGCTCTTTGGAAGACCCGCAGTCAACAGCATAGAGTTCATCATCTCTGTCAACGTTCTGTTCTTCCTTTCTGCTACTCCGTTGGATTGAGGAGAGTACGGAGCCGTCGTCTCATTTATGATTCCATGTTCTTTACAGAATGATGAGAAATCATGAGACTGATACTTCCCGCCTCGATCACTCCTTAGCCTTTTGAGTTGTTGTCCAGTTTGCCGTTCAGCCTCGGCCCTGAACTCCTTGAACTTCTCGAATGCTTCGTCTTTAGACTTGAGCAAGTAGACAAAAGCATACTTTGAGAAGTCGTCGATGAAAGTAATAAAATACTTCATCCCGGCTTTTGTAGAGAATTGCTTGAAATCACAGATATCTGAGTGAACCAACTCCAGAAGATCTGTGCTTCGATGGACCCTGTGAAAGGGTTTCCTTGTGATCTTCGTCTGAGCACACACTTCACATTTCTCTACCTTACCCCCACACTTGGAGATAAGTCCTAGGCTAGACATTTTGTTAATTCTTTTACAATGAACATGTCCTAGCCTATTATGCCACAACTCAAAAGAATAGTTCAAAGTAGAAATAGCATTAATATCATTTTTCTGGGTTACAACAAGCTGAATTTTGTACATTCCTTCAGTCTGGAAAGCTTTTCCGAAGAATGTACCCTTCTTGGACATCACCATCTGGCCAGCATTGATGTCCATCCTCAAGCCTGTGTTACAAAGCAGGCTCCCAGAGATCAGGTTCTTAGCAATTGCAGGAACATGCTTCACTCCTTGAAGCGTCAGAGTGTTCCCCGATGTGAGTTTCAGCTCCACCGTTCCGATCCCCAGTACTTCAGCTTGTGCCTGGTTTGCCATTATGACTTTCTCGGAAGTTGGCTCATATGAGTCGAACCATTCCTTATCTGAGCAGACATGACATGTCGCACCAGTGTCTATCCACCAGTCCGAGTCAACCCCCACATTTGCAACCTGTGCTATCATTGCAACCAGATTAGTAACCAAAGAAACCTTACTAGGCTCACCTTTTTCTGGTTCCTTGCAGTCACTTTTGTAGTGGCCCTTCTTGCCACATTTGTAACAAGTCACATGGGACTTGGACTTCTGATTCTTGAATGAAGGACTCTTCACTTTCAGATTAGTGAAGTCCTTCTTCTTCTTATGAGGAGAAGGCGCCTGCTTCCCCTTGTACTCTCTGCTTTGGACCAGATTTGCTTTCGCCAGTTGTTTGGACAGAGAATCCATCTTCTGTTGAGAGCGCATCTCGTCCTCAACATGGATCTCTTGCAGGAGATCTTCCATACATATGTCCAGCTTCTTGCGGTGCATCCTTGCATAGAAGTTGCTCCAACCCGCAGGAAGTTTAGAGACGATTCCTCCAACGACAAACTTGTCGACAAGAGGCATCTTCTCGTCATCCAACTTTTGGCGCAACTTCAGAAACTCCTTTACTTGGGGCAGCATAGCCTTCTCATCTTCGAAGGTCCATTTGTGGTATCTTTCAACCAAGAAGATCTTGAACCGATTCTCGTCATCTTTGTACAATTTTCCCAAGGAGTCCAAAATCTCTTTGGCAGAATTCTTCTTGGAATAGGACTCTGCCAGAGAGTCTTCCATGCTATTGAGAATCAACAGTTTACAGATACTGTTTTCTCTAATCCATTTTGCCTGCTTGGACTTAGCAGCGGCAATAACTTCTGCGATTCCGGTTGTTGGAACGATCGGTTCTTCCTCATTCAGCACGTGGTCAACTTCCACGAGTTGAATGTTTAAGGTTACTTTTCGTTTCCAGATTTGGAAATGTTCGCCGTCGAATTTCTCCAACTTGTTAAAGTCGGTATTGACGAGCGATGCACGTGAGTTATCCATCTTTTCGATATAGCTTTGAGATTGTTAGTCCCTTGGCGAACAATCGATGGAAAACCACGAATTCAGAAACTATTGTAAAGACAATGTTTCCAGCAACAACACCCTAAAGAAGGTGATGTTGTATTACGAGAATCTAAAAAGATTTCGTAATTTTTCTCGAAGGCAACTGAACCGTATAACTTCTAAAGAGAAGCCACAGTATTCTCGAAGGCAACAGAGGAAGAAGAAAGCCTGCTGGGGTGAAAGATCACCGGCGCTCAAAGCTATATCCGCCTTACGGACAAGCCTCCAGGAACCAGCAAGTTCGAAGAGAACTTTAGAACGCTGGCCAAAAATGTCGATCAGCAGCACTTCTCTCTCTCTCTGGAAATTTGCTGAATATTTTCTGTAACTCTGGAGAGAGGAGATGCTTCTGATATTATAGGCACGAGATGGGCTTTTCAAATTATGAATGCACGCCCTGGTTTAATGCCAGATCCGGATTTTCAGGATCTGAGCCATTTCCGGATCTGAGCCCACAAGACCCGCGGACGTTACATAATTTGAACGGCCCACTCGACCCGCTCGACCTGTACGATCCGTACGACCCGTACGACCCGCTCGACCCGTGTCATCAAAAAGCCACATTAAGCCTCAAAAGCCCATTAGCCCGAGCCCGAGCCCGAGCCCGAGTCCGAGTCCAAGTCGCTAAGCCCCTTCGGGGCTTGGCTCCAATAAATTTAAATCTATTTTCATTTGGCCAAAAGTTGGTTTCTTATTCTCACCTCTATGTAAAATCCCCCCACATGGCACCCTCCATTGGGCCTCAACCCATGTGCATCTCTCTATTCCTTCATAAGTAATATATAGAGATACATATTGGTGTGATTTTCCGATGTGGGACTATCTTTTAACAATAGAATGTTGTGAACACACACAACACAAAGAATAAAACACCAACAGTCATGACGTCGTCCGTCGGAATTTTCTTCAAAACAATGCGCCAGAGGAGGATCGACTATTACCTAGGGATGTTCTTATGCCACATGCGACGCCGGATGGGACACACCGGCTATCTCGTCCTCACCTCATTCAATGCGGAAGTCGCCAAGAAGCTCCCCCTGGATCCGACCTCCAACATAAGTGACCCGCCCCATCCGAAATGACTACCCCGGACCTACGAGCGCTGTACTCGGCCCTCCTACCAAACTCCCTGCGAATCCTAAGAAGATCCCAACTTCCGTTCACACACAGGTCTCTAATCCGCGTCTCCTCCTAGGCCTGTTCCCTAGCTCGTAGATGACCACACGACATCCATCTTTCCGCAACTGCAAGCGCCGAACCGTCGCCGACTTTGAAGCCAATGGGATGTTCCGAAAGGTCCCTGCCTCTGATCAAGCGACGCCAAATGTGAGAAGATGTACTGTTGGCTACGACCTCCGCGGGGAGGTTGTGGGGAAAGTATCTGGCCTTGAAGTACCTGCTATAGAGAGAGTTCTTTGTACGCATTCTCCACCACAACTTTATAGAAAATGCGTCGACCACCTCCGCCATGCGTCTCAATTCCAGTCCCCCTTCATCCACCGGCTTGGCGACAGACTCCCAACTCGCCCAAATCCTACGAGAGCTGGCGACCGCTTTCCCCTATAGGAAGCTGATGAAGAGCTTTTCAATTACAATCATCGCTTTCTTAGGCGGGTTACATGCCGCCAAGTTATAGATCGAAATCGAACTCAACACATGTGTCAGGAGAACTTGCTTGCCGCCGAGGGAGAGAAGATTGTTGTACCAACCCTCAATCTTCCGTCGAATCCTGTTAATGAGCGGTTCGAAAAGAATAGCTTTTCTCTTTCCGTAGCCCATGGGGCAGCCGAGATATTCAAAAGGAGGGGCCTTCGCTCAAAACTAGTGACAAGTTTCATTGCAATTAATTTAGGGTCTGCTTGGTAATGGTGTTTTCACCGGTTTTGGGGTGTTTTTGAACCGACCGTTTATGAAAACTCCTGCTTGTTAATTTTTTTGAGGCACTGGTTTTCGTCGGCTCAAAAACCCCCCAAAATCGGTGTAATGTATTTTTGGGTGGCTTTGTAAACACCCCAAATCGGCGGGTTTTGAGCGGCTTTATTTTTTTATTCCATTTATATCCTCACAAAAATAGATATAATTATAACTACCGATACCCTTCCCTATTTAATTTATTCGTGTAAAAAACTTTCAGAACCGCTCGTTAGTGAATTACCAAGCATGGATTGGACTGGTTTAAAAGCCGCTACTTAAAAACCATCCAAAACCGGACCCCTCATAACCGCTCATAACCGGTACTCTAAAAACACCTCATAACCGCTACCCCGATAATTGCCAAGCAGACCCTTAGAGTCAGAGAAAGATTCATGAGCAAAGATATTACTCTTGTGTTTGTTAATCCTTTGCTCAGACATGTTCTCGTACCTCCGCGACAGGTTGTCGATCCTCCGTACCGCCCTGAGGTTGCCATTGGCGAAGATTAGGATATCTTCCGCGTAGGCGAGATGAGAGACCAAAGGGCAACCACTCGTAGCACGGAATCTCTGATTCGGATGATTCTCCCCGAGTTTGTTCAGGTTGAGACTAATGAGCTCCGAGGTGATCACAAATGGCGATGGGGATAAGGGATCACCTTGTCGGACCCCTCGTTGAGTGCGGAAGGATCGGCTAGCGTTGCCATTGATGACCGGAGAGATCCATATGTCCTCGATCGAGCGCCAAATCATGTTGATCCACTCTTCCGAGAAACCGAAGCGACGCATCACCTAGATCAACACTTGCCAGTCAAGCCTGTCATAGGCCTTCTCTATATCAAGTTTGATTACAATGTTCCCTCCGCGGTTGGAGACGTTCATGTTGGAGATGAATTCCTGAGCTAACACAATGTTGTCGACAATCTCGCGGCCGCGAATGAAGCCATTTTGTTCCTGAGATATCGACTTAGGAAGAAGTAGTGCTAACCTGGATGCTAACGGTTTAGAGATAATTTTGTTGAAGAATGAGCAGAGGCTAATAGGCCGGAACTCCGAGAAGCTAGCCGGATTAGCCACCTTCGGTATCAGGATGAGGTGCGTGTTAGAGATAACTTTCGGGTAGTGAAGACCTTCAATGAAGGCGTGTACAGCCTCAGTCAGATCGCACTTTATAATATGCCAACATGTACGGTAGAACCTGCCGTTGAAACCGTCTGGGCCGGCCGTGCTATCCTGGTCGATGGACTGGATCGCTGTCCAGATATCCTCTTCAGAGAACGGAGCAGACATGGCCCAGTTGTCTTCCTCGGTAACCAGACGAGGGATAGCATTCAAGAGTACCTCATCTACCTGAACCGACTCTTTCTTGAACAAGTTTAAGAAAAAGACATCCGCTTCTGTCCGAATCTCCTCAGACGAGGAGGTGAGGCCGCCACCCTGCTTTTTGATCTGGTGAATGTAGAGTTTGCTCCTCTTATGTTGGACACACGTGTGAAAGTACTTAGAATTCTTGTCCCCGTCGCTGTCCCATTTGGTTCTAGCCTTTTGCCGCCAGAAGTTCGTCTCCGCTTCCACTCTGTTCTTCAGATTCTCCTTCGCCGTCAGTAGCCTCCGACAATTCTCCTCAGTCGCATTGCAATCGAAAGTAATCTCAGCCCGGTTCACCCCGTCTTCGGCATCACGAGTAGCTTGGAAAATATCCCCAAAGCTCTGCCTGCTCCATATGCCCAGGGCTATGCTCGTGACTTTAAGCTTCTCCGCGAAACGAGCCAGTGGATTAGGAATATCTTCACCATTCCAAGCCCCTTGTACCGTAGCCAAGAAATCAATGTGAGCAATCCAGAAATTCTGGAATTTAAATTATTTTTTGAAGCTCAATTTATGCGCGAAAATGTTCAGAAGAAGCGGGTTATGGTTGGATTCAAGGCGATTCAGATGGACCACCGACGAGTTGTGCATCATCTCCATCCATTGTTGGTTCACGAGGATTCTATCCAATCTAGATTGCTGATGTCCCCGTCCCTCTTGCATATTATCCCAATTAAATTCGTTCCTAGAAAAAGGAAGGGATTTCAACTGGCCTTCGAAGATAAATTGATTGAATTCAAAGATTGAACCCGATTCTGCCTCATTTCCTCTGGTACGCTCCTACGGGGTGGTGACGGTGTTGAAGTCTCCTCCGACAATCCACGGGTTTGTCCCGGCAGTCCATAGCCAGAAGCGTCTCCCAATCTCTTCTTTTCTTCTTATTAGCTCCACCGTGGAGAACAGAGAGAATAAATTCTCTACTGATCTCCGGATGCTGCATATCCAAAGATAGATCCTGTTCCGAATTAGAGATAATACTGGCTTTGATGTCCCGCCTTGTGAAGATCCAAATGCCTTGTGCTCCTTTGAAAGCTTGATGAAAGCCTAACTTGATCCTATATGCATTGATTTTCCCCTGAGCTACCTTCGTCTCAATAATGGCCAGAACGTCTATCTTGTGTAACTTGATGAGCACTTTAAGCCTATTGATCGACTGTCTCCCTCCGATCCCATGGATGTTCCAAATCATTATGTGTATCATAATGATAATTGAGGGGTTTTTGATTTGGTGGTCGATCTGAGAGCCATACCCGCAGCTGGGCAATCACCCTCCTTGTTCTTGTTTCCTCTATTCCTCTTCTTCGTGCTCAATGCAATGGTGATGGAAGCCGACTCCGACCATGTAGATTCCTCTAAAGTTTCCCAGGACTTGGCCAGGAACTCCGAGGGATCGTCATCCGAGTCAGCCTCCATACCCGTGATAATATCCGGGACATGGAGGTGAATCGCTGGGTCAGGATCAGGTTCTGGTTCCGGATCGAACTCCGGGATGCAGGGTAAGGCGGAGAACGGGACCATTTGCCAGTTAACTGCTATCTCCCCTTGCTTGAGACCCGCTTGTTGGTTGGCCTCGCACGCTTCGCGGAAGTTGCTGGTTGGAGCCGCGGGGGGAGCCTCACTTTCTGTCGGGACTTTGCTAAGGAGGGCCTGAAGAGTGGTAGAGACCCCTCCTGATGCTCTTTTGTGACCCGGGACTGGTTCTACAGAATGTATGTTACTAAGACGGGCTGCACCTCCGCCGTTTCTTTAGCCTTCCCTTTCCTGCATTGGTTCGCCTCGTGACCTTGATGCATACACAAAGAACAGAAAACCGGGTTGCTTTCATATACAACTTTCTGCCAGTAGCTACAGCCATGAGGAAGCATGACGTGGATGCTGTGTTCAGCTGGGATACGGAGGTCCCTCTCTTCCAGAACTCTGGTGCAACTGGGCCTGGAGAGGGTCGCAGTGGCTCTGTCCGCGAGCAGAGGATTTCCAATGCACGCCGCAATATTAAACACCTTGGCCATCAGATGGACTGGAATCGCCGGAAGTGACACCCAAACCGGTGCTAATGGGGACTCCTGGGTGGGAGAGAAGTCGATCGACCACCGGAAGATCCTCATCGGGTTACCATTGATGAACCAGAGGTCCTTAGACCTCAATTTCAGAAAATCTCCATCTCTCCAGTCGAATTAGGAGATGTTTCAAATCTAGGACTCCAACGGAGCACGAGCCTTCCATTCCCAGGTCAGAAAGGTAACGGCGGACAACATCGACCGCCGGCCGGCCATGAGAGAACTTACCAAACAATGTAAGTCTAAAGGGGTGGCCGCCTCGTCGACCTCCGCTTCCAAGAACCGCACCGCCGGTTTCCCCTGGAAGGACAGAGAAGGACGAGGGGAGGAGAGACCCTAGGCCCCGGAGGGAAAACCGCAGGGGAAAGAAAACGATGAGGGAGCTGATTCGGCAACCACCTCGGCGAAGGATGGCGCAGAAGGAGTGGTGGTGGCCGCCGCGGGAGGAGGCGCCATGGAAATCCGAGGGAGGGATTAGGAAATATGGAGAGGGGGTGGGAAGGGGAAGCGGGGTTGGAAGGGGGCAATTGGGAGGAAGACCCAATAAATAAATAAATAAATATATATATATATATATATATATATATATATATATATATATATATATATATAAAATTATTTTTTAGAGAATATAGATCCTATTAAATATTTAGGCACATATCTAAATAGTATTATTATCATTATTCAATATTTTCAACAATACACATATGTTACGAGAAATATTTATATAGCATATTTAAATATTAAAAGTAAGACCTTTTATACTAAAATTGTATATAGTGTATGTATATAATTTGTAAGTAGTATATATGGATATGATTATATGTAAATATGTATTTACTATTTCAAGAAAATATTTTTAATACACCATTATATATATATATATATATATATATATATATATATATATATATATATATATATATATATATATATATATATATATATATCATATAAGATAAACACCATATACTATATATATATATATATATATATATATATATATATATATATATATATATATATATATATTCAAAACCAAAGCCGGTGGACGACTCCACCCGACCTTGGCCCGGAGGCCGTGGCCACCGCCACCCAGCCACCTCCGTGGGAGGGAGGGCTCGAACCCGGCCCTCACCTCTAGTGCACGGTGGTGTTACCAGTACACCACGACTCGATGTGCTATATATATATATATATATATATATATATATATATATATATATATATAAAATATATATATATATATATATAAGAACAAATTTAATGAAGTAAAAATAAAATAATTAGAAAAGTATTTATATATGCATAAATTAAACTTAAAAAAAAAATAGTAATTTGGGGTGGGGATTTACAGGCACGACATGCGTATAGAGTTGGATTTGATAGCCCACTCGAACGAGATTCAAGGTTAACCCTATGTGAGTTAAATTGGTTCTTGAAAATGGGAATAAAATATTGGATTGCATTTAAACATATTTGGCTACACAAAATCTCATAAAACAAATTCAAAATAATCCTACTAGGTAATGGCAATCTAACATAGGCTCTACCAAGGCTCTTTAACCTAGTTTGCCGATGATATGGTTTATCAAACCGAAACAGAACCCAAGTGTCTATTAATTGGGTCTTGCCTGCCATTCGCAAATAAATAGCACATGAGAACCCGATTGAGTGGCACACCCTAGATATGTGTGTCATATGCTCAAAATGGATCAAAACTATATATTGGATCCAATAGTTTTGATCGATGTCGAGTTCCGAACTCAAGTCGGAAGTTAGGTCTAGAATTAGGTAAACGGTCAAATGGCCTAAATTGACCCGAAGTTGTACGAAGTCAAAAGAATATTAGGAAACAAGTTTGGATAGGACATGATGTATCAAATTGAAGGTGGACTTGTCTACTTCAAAACTCATGAAAGACATTTTGAAAGATTAACGCTTCTTGTGCTTCAAAAATCAAAGCTACGAAAAAGTACATATATAGTCATAATAAAAATAAAAATCTAATCTAATAAATAAAAATCATATAAAATAAAGAAAAAATATTTCCAAAAATTAGGGTGCTTATAGACTCCAGCCCTACTCGAATACGTATAAGCTATCGAGGTCCATTCTAATTATAACTAGCAAGTCCAACTATATCTCAACCATAAAATAGTAACATGAATAACGAACCAAATGCGCAATAGCTGATCAGACCATAATACACTGATTCTAGAATAAATAAATGTACTAGAGTGGATCACCAATAACACATACATCATGATCAATCTAGAAGAAAGATGAAGCTTGTAACATACTAGGCTATAATAGTAGCATGGGTAAATTTAGGATAAGAATATAAAATAAGAAGAATATGATGACATTATCAACTAATTATACCTGAAATCTTGGATAAACAACCATAAAATATCCTTCTATTCTAGCAGCTCTGCAAAACTTGAAGATATCACCAGGTCCTTAGGGGATTAACAAGATACATAATATATATGTTGAATGTAACAAAAAATAAACATGCAACTGAAAGGAAAAGAAATAACACAACAAGGGGATGGCATCTAAAAGTGTGGCATGTCGTAGAGAATCGTGCTAGTTAACGTGACTACGAGTAAATCGGGATAACCGCAACTCGATGGGAGCTCATAGTCCTATAGTCAGTAGGCTGATGGGGACTCCCTAACTATAGTAAGTCTCATTAACACTCTATGGGAGATCATGAACAAGGATGATCGGGTATAGTCAACGTCTAATAACAATCGTCTAGGAATTAAGGAAATAAGTCAAGTCAATCTCATATCAAGTCAAGTCCAAGTAGCGGGATCTAGTCAAGTCGAGTGTACAAAAATACGAGAAATCTAGACAAGTATAGTGTAGCATAGACCAAGTACGTGACAAGAAGAACATACAAGTAGCATATATGGAAACAAGTAAAGAAACACCATGAAGCATATACAAGACAAATATGACAGAATAAAAATATATATGAACAAGATAAGTGGAAGTAAACATGCATAAATAATGTAAAAGTTGGCAAGGTATACTTGCCTGTAGTCTCCAAAGATGCGTACAACGGCCCGACTCCGGTATCCTCGGTCACATCGTTACGAACTCCTAGAATAAATCAATCAACCAAATAAATGACACGTCGATGTCATACTCACATTATATATATATATATATATATATATATATATTTTTTTTTTTTTTTTTTTTTTTTTTTTTTTTTTTTTTATATATATATATATATATATATATATATATATATATATATATCCTATGTCACTTGATGCTTGCCATGGGATTCGACGAGAGGTGGGTTGCGAGAGTGAGGTGTTAGGGTTATATACTAAAAGCATTACTTTTGGAGTAACCTTATTTTCTTAAATTTTGAATGAGAATCATATGGACAAATGTTTGCATATTGTATTTGTTGCAAGTGTTAATACAAATGTCTGATATTCTATATTGTAGATAATATGGTGTGTGGTGTCACACAGAAGATCATATTATCAGTTTCCTATGGAGTATATAAATAGTTCACAACCTAGATGGACTTGGACAATCTATTGGAAAGGTTGTAGTGTAATCTGGTATTAGTCTATCTTGACTATAGGTTTACACTAGTACACTTTGTGTGTATTGAACAGGACCACTTGAGGTTGTTTTCTTTGTACTGACTATATAAGAGAACAAACACCTCTGTTATTATGGATGCTTGTACTCTTAATCCGGATATAATAACGGACATGTATATGCAATGTGTATTACTTTGACTCATAAAAGAGTGAGATTCATTATGGATCAACAACCTCTATGAATTGGGTAATAACATTGTATGTATGATGGGCTGTTGATTATAAATGGAATCCATGTCCCGATACATCGGGTTGATGATGTCCTCTTAAGGAGCTCATAAGAATTGTCATGTAAACCCTGCAGGTGGATTATATCCGACATGACAAATAAAGTTGAGCGGTACTACTTAAGGATAAAAGATGTCGAATCAATATAGTTGTCAGTAACTTAATTTGATCGACGGACATACGATATCTTAACATGGGGAGACAAACGAGCATATAATAAAAGGACCCCACAAACATAATTTGGGATTAGGGAGGTAGTGCAACAATAGCTCATTAGTGGACCGAGCTATTGTTAATGGGCCTGGATTGTGTGTTCGGGCTGAACACGGGATATCCAGATCCGTTAGGAGGCCTTACCCTAATTTCTCCTCATGGTCCCTGCCGTAGCCTATATATATCCTCTATTCTCTGGCCGCCAGATTACTGATCAGAAATCTTAAAATTTTCTCTAAATTCGTGATTCACGTAAGGAGACAAAGAGAGTGCTGCCAAGGAGAAGAAAAAGTTGGGAGATCGTCGCCCACACGACGTCCAACTCGAGGAAGGAATACGTGCAGAAGATCTTGGGGTCGTTCGCTCGAGATTGCCAGGAATTACTTGTCTCCTTTCCGTCGCAGGTATAATTCGTGAACCCTAGTTTCCGCCTATGAAGGGTTAGAACACGTATTAGATCTGTTTAACTTTCTGTCGATCAATACGCACACCAAAGGAAGGGTCATGGGAATCCCCAGTTCCATCATGAGGGAGTGCAGTTGCTCTCCTACTTTCTCAGTCCTAATCCAGGGCACGCCGCATGGCTACTTCAGGAGCAACAGGGGGTTGCGGCAGGGTGACCCCCTCTCCCCGTACCTATTTACCTTGGTGATGGAGTTCTTCACTTGCATGATGGATACGGCGGTACATAGCAAGAGGATCGTTCCCCTTTTCTGGTTGGTAAGTCCGGTCGTATCCCATTTGATATATGCTGATAACTTATTGGTGCTCCTTCAACCTTCCATACGGGGCATGAGAGCGCTCTCTGACATTATGGAGGAGTTCGGACGACTTTCTGGGCTCCAGCTGAACCGGAAGAAAAGCAGAGTCTATTTCAGCTCCCGGTGTACACAGCAGGAGGAGAGAGCCTTCGCCTTGGGAGTAGATAGAGGTGAGCTTCCAGTAAAATACCTAGGGGTGCCGCTGACGGTCAACTATGCCAGAGACCAGGATTGTCACAGCTTGGTGGACTTTGCTCAGAGGAGAGTGGAAGGCTGGCAAGCTGCAGGTCTATCATTTGGCGGTAGGATTGAGTTGGTGCATTCGGTTATTGCAGGCATCACGATATTCTGGTTCCAGTCTATCCAGATCCCCACGGCTACTATCCGTAAAGTGGAAGCCATATGTGCTGACTTCATATGGAGGGGCGGGATGCATGCGATCTCCTGGGACCAACTCTGTCGGCCTCGGAAGGAAGGAGGTGTGGGGTTGCGACCTCTTCATGAGGTCAAGAAGGCAGCTTGTGTTAAGATGGCCTGGAGATTCATCAAGGGATGATCGCTCTGGGCGAGTTGGATGGCGAACAGATACCTGAGGAGGACTAACTTCTGGGCCTGCAGAATAGACAACAATTACTCGGTTACGTTTAAGGCCATTCTGAGGTGTCGACCTGTCACGACCCGCTCCCGAATAACCGGATACGAGTCGGACATGCCCAGCCTTTGTTATTAGAATAACAAAGTAAGCTGTACCATTCTAGGGAAACTAACCAGATAATATAAACATGAAATGAAATCACAGCATCTATATAAGTGTGTCCCCAACCAGAGTAAGTACAATATCTGAATTATTACAATTCAACTAAAAGAGTCTGCTAGTCTCAATACATGGAAAGATAATAGAAACTAATGAAGCACTAGGCTTCTGCAGCCTCTAGGTCAGAAGCAGCTCCAGCTGGCTCAACAGGGAAAGCAATGTCCTGTCCATAGTAGGTGTCACACAAAGCCTCCATCTCACCTGCAACATATCCTATTCAGGAGCGGAGCAAAGTACAGTTCTAGGTAATGAACAATAACATCATGATATGGAAAGTAAATACTGAAAGAACAAGAAGAACATGCTATGTAAAGAACAGGAAGATCATGAAATACTGCTATAAAGATACATGAAAGATCATGACCATGTAAGATACAGGGAAGATCATGTCTATAGCTAAAATAAAGATCAGGATCATAAGAACTAATGTAAGAGCAAAATCCTGAACATGTGTTATAAATTTGAAATACTTCTATGATATGTGACCGGCTTGGGTAAGACCATGAAAGAGCATGAAAAGATCCTGAAAGATCATGTAGGTACGGCTTAGGACCCGCGTGCACTGTGCGATGCCTAAGCTAAAGATCATGAATAAGTATCCGGGTTTGGTCACATATCTAGAGTATTTCCCCGCCCCAAGATATAAGTAAGATCATGAAGAACAAGCCAGAAAGATCATGAACGTGTCGCAGTGTGTCAGCAATGAAGAACGAGAAAATGCAATGATCAAAACCATAGAGTATACTTGCCTTGCTCTAGGAAAGTACGAGTAGGTAAAAGAGCTGGATGATCTCCTGTAATGATAATGATGTGTACAAGTTGATTAATACACAGCTAATTTCTAATTGGCTATAAAAAGATTCTAATCAAGAAATACATGTTCTAGTCTCTACTTAAACCATCCTATAACTCGGTCTCCATAACCTATACCATGATCTAGTTACTCTATGAAATTCAAGTAATAAGATTTTGCCTAAGCTAATAACTAGTCTATCAATAATAAATGAACTCTTCATGTACTCTACAACCATCATTAAAGTATAAGCCAAGTCATCCCTTCACAATTCTTGACTTATCATGGAAATATTTTGTTAAGTAAAACCAACTGATTCTATGGAGTGACTAAACAGGTACTAAACAGGTAAGGGTAAAAGGTTTGATTAAGCAAACTTAAAGAGGACTACAGTCTATGGGTAAGTAGCTGTAAACCAAACTTTTCTATGATCATTACAGGATAAATGATAAGTCCAAAACCAACATACCAATTATGTCCTGCTCTCAACAGTCCATTAGACAGAAATCTCTGTCCCAAAACATTAATTGGACTCAACAATAGATTATACAACTGCTCAGGTTCTTGATGCCTGAGACTACCTAATCCCAGATATCTTGAGAATCTCAGGTACCTAAACTGAAATACCTATGACACATAAATTCTCAGTTGAAAACCCAAGTTACCAACCATTGGTTGCAGAAAACAGTCAATATATATGCTGTCCTGCCCTCATATCAGTCCAATCTTCAGGACTGAACTTCCCAGGTTCCTGAGAATCCAAGTTACAATGAGTTCTCAATGATGAATTACCAAGCTTCTCAGTTATCAAGAGACTCTCAAGTTCCTGGAAAACTCTCAGGTTCCTGAGAATGGTCTCTCAAGTGTTCTTGAGAGTTCAAGTTCTGGGAAATGAACTTCAAGGTCTAAGTTTCCTGATGTCAGTACCACAAGAACTGGAATTAATATGAAGACTTACTAACCTAGTCTAAACACCACCCTATTTATAATGTTCAAGTATCAAACCAAAACACTTGTTCCTGCCAATGCACCCTCACTTATCAAGACTGGTCTTCTCAACTTAATGTAACAGATGACTTCCTCCAGTTTATAAGTGGAACTGAAATTAATAACCCAACCAAACTGTTAAAATCAAGGAACTAGGTGTGAGTAAGATTTGAAACACCAATCTGGATTTAATTGCCTCAGGTTGATCTGAACAAGGTTGAATATTAAGTCCCAGGTTGATCTCACCAAGCTGGACATTATGTCCCAGTCAAAATCCTATGACATCACAATAAGATGACCAAGAGTGATACAATCCTAGAGCTGTACAACAGCCAACCCTTGGTCATAAGCTAACCTTTACTTACCCCTGCTAACTCTCAAATTAACCATTAACTGGAAAGATTAGCCAAAACAATTAGCAGGAAAATTACAGAACATATATTGCCCGACTAATTCTTTAACTTGATGCCAGCAAATTACAATACCTATAACAGAGCCTACAATACACAATGTAACAACTACTGTTCAGTCCATTTGTTCAGTTACACTGAGGGTCTACCCTCCAAGCTAGGCTGTTACTAATACCAATCATCAAGGCAACCTAGGCTACTGCCATATCCATGAATAGGTCAAGAATATGTTGAAATATATACCACATCAGCTAGAGTCAAGAGACTGACAGATTGTGGTCAGTTCAAAAATGGATTTGATACCATCCTGCCTCCAGCAGGACAGTGATATAAAATTAGCTTGATACAAAATATTTCAGAACAACTTCTAGTGCAATATCACCCTTCTACAATATAACAATGTATCCTTAAATCCTTCATAATATCTCAAGAAAATTACCTGAGATGAACAACTTGTGAAGTGATGACTCGAACCAAAATCTGGACACTACTTCTTCGTTTACTAATCCAAATCTGAGATTAACACAGGGATAAAATTTGAAGGACTTCAGATTCCTACTATCTTATGAGCTTCCCAGGGATCTCAATAGTTCAAGAATAATTCAATACCTACAGACACACATATGCAAACATGATTCATGTGATCCTAATACTTACAATCTGAATCGTGAGATAGGATGAAGCAGGTCCTCCACTGATCTGCAATTCCAGTAAACTTCAACTGAAGGATCCACTCAATCAAGGAACAAGAAGAATTAATTGGAGGATCGATCACACAATAGGACTCAGTGCAAGTCTAACACAGGACTATACTTACAGTCGATGTGAAGAATTAGATTGAACTGAGTAACTGGTCCTCTGCAGTTTGCTGAAGACTCAAAATCCACACAACCATCCAGTGCATTGATCCATCAGTTGGTTTGATTTCGAACCAACTATTCCAAAAGAAATCGGTCAGATCCAGAGAAGGGAATCAAATCGATTATTTCCAATCGATTTCCAAGAGGATCAAATTGGCTTCATGTAGGAATTCAAACAAACATATGGTGATCAGCAGTTGTTGAATTCAAAATGAAAGATTGAACTGGAAAATAAGATTGGACTAAAGATCACGTTCGATCTGTTCTTCTTTCGATCAAATCGATCGACTAGATCCAAGAAGAACTCATTGATCGATCATGGATTGATCATGTTCAATAGAGTGACTCAATTGAATCAAGGAAAACAAAGAAGACTAGAGAATCACCTACTGGCCTTCAATCGATCCACTGATTTGATGTTGATCCTCAACTCTTGCCACCATGGTTGATCGATCAGAGCTTCTGGGGAGGATGGAGTTGGGAATGGAGAATTGTGAAGAGTGGATGGTTTTAAATAGGAGATGATAGCGTGAGGCTCAGGCTTCTTCTGGCGGGAAAGATTTCCTCGTTCCCCTCTCTGACAGGTTGTTAGAGAGAAGGAACGAGCACATGGCCACTGTGCAATGGCCGTTAGGATTTGAAATTCGAGTGCAGCTTTGAAAACACAGTGAAGAGAAGAAAGAAATAAATCCTTATGAATTAAAAGTTGGATATGGGCTTCAGTAATGGGCCATTAGTGATAGTATAGGTTTTAGAATGATTTAAGCCTAAATAAATTTTAAATGATAACTAAATTACAAAAAAAAAGTTAATAGCATTCCTAATCATTTAAGAAACTTTCAAAATTTCAGAAAAGTGGAGTTACAAATCTCTCCCCCTTGAAAAATTTCGTCCTCGAAATTGAAATGTAGACACAGAAAATCAAAAATAGTGAATCCAAAGAGTTGTTTATTGAATTCAAGAAAATATATAAAATACAAAGCACTCAAGTGAACAAACTAGGATATCGCTCACGCATCTCATCCTCACGCTCCCATGTGGACTCTCCCGGAGAGTGGTGCCTCCACATGACGCGGACAAGAGGAATGGTCTGGTTTCGCAGACGCTTCTCTCTTCGGTCCAAGATCTCTACTGGCTGCTCCTCGTATGTCAATCTCGGGCCCACCTCCAGCTCAGAATAGTCCACCACATGGCTCGGGTCTGGAATGTATCGTCGAAGCTGGGATACATGGAAAATATCATGCACTCCCTCCAACCTAGCTGGAAGCGCTAGTCGGTACGCCACCTCGCCAATCCGTACCGTCACGTCAAATGGTCCGATGAATCTCGGACTGAGCTTCCCACCTCCGCCAAACCGAATGACGCCTCTGGTCGGTGAGATCTTCAAGAACACTCTGTCTCCTACCTCGAACTCAAGCGGCCGTCTGGTGCTGTCCGCCCAATGCTTCTGCCGATCCTGTGCAACTCTAATACGCTCCCGGATCAGTCTGACTTTCTCTGCTGAGTCCACCACCATCTCTGGCCCAAGTAAAGCTCTCTCGCCAACGTCGTCCCAAGATAGCAGCGTGCGGCATCTCCGTCCATACAGTGCCTCGAACGGGGTCATCTCGATACTGGCCTGATAACTGTTGTTATAGGCAAACTCTACTAAATGCAAATGGTCCTCCCACGAACCGCCGAAGTCGAGTGCGCAAACCCGCAACATGTCCTCCAAAGTCTGAATGGTCCTCTCGGACTGTCCGTCCGTCTGTGGATGATAGGCTGTGCTGAACTTCAACTGTGATCCCAAGCTCTGCTGTAGACTCCTCCAGAAGTGTGATGTGAAGCGGCTGTCTCGATCTGAAACAATGCTAACTGGCACCCCGTGAATCCTCACGATCTGACGCATGTAGAGGTCTGTAAGCTTCTCGGTCGACAGCCTAACCTTGAACGGAATGAAATGAACGGACTTTGTCAATCTGTCCACGATCACCCAAATATCGTCCTTGCCACTGGGAGTACGCGACAATCCAGAGACGAAGTCCATGGTAATGTGCTCCCACTTCTATTCCGGAATAGGTAAAGGCTGGAGTAGTCCCGCTGGTCTCTGGCGCTCTGCCTTGACTTGCTGGCACACAAGGCATCTGGAAACAAATCTGGCAACCTCTCTCTTCATTCTATACCACCAAACATACTCACGCAAATTCTTGTACATCTTGGTAGATCCAGGATGTATAGAATACTGCGACTGGTGGACCTCCTGCATCACCTCCTCCCGCAAGTCCTTGGGCACACACAGCTGACTCCCGTGCCTCAAGGATCCGTCCTCTGCAATGGTGAAGTCGTCGAGCAGACCTAACTCTGCCTGAGCTCTAAGACCTTGGATTCCCTCATCAAGCAACTGGGCCTCCTTGATCTTCTCTAGCAACCCCGACTGTATCTGCATATGCATCATCTGACCTCCATACTCTGGGAGAACAACCTCAATCCCAAGGCTCTCCAGATCCTCCAATAGATGCCGGTCCATGGTGAGATACATAGCAATAGGATACCGACTGAGAGCGTCTGCAACCACATTCGCCTTCCCAGGATGATACTGCAGACTGATGTCGAAATCCTTCATGAGTTCCAGCCATCTGCGCTGCCTCATATTCAGCTCCTTCTGAGTAAAGACATACTTCAGGCTTTTGTGGTCCGTGAAGATGTCCACTCTCTCTCCATACAGGTAATGCTTCCACAGTTTCAAGGCAAATATGACTGCTGCAAGCTCCAAGTCATGTGTAGGATAATTCTTCTCATGGGACCTCAACTGTCTAGAAGCATACGCTATCACCTTCTTGTTCTGCTCCAGCACGCATCCCAAGCCTTTTCCCGAAGCATCGCTGTAGATGACGAATCCTCCTGATCCCGATGGTAAAGCTAGAACTGGGGCCGTCGTGAGTCTTCTCTTCAATTCTTCAAATGCTGACTGGCAGGCGTCGCTCCAGATGAATTCCTCGTCCTTCCGCGTAAACTTCGTCATAGGCTCTGCTATCCTGGCGAAGTCCTTCACAAACTTCCTGTAGTATCCTGCAAGACCCAGGAAACTACGAATCTCTGCTACTGACTTGGGAGGTGCCCAGGCTTCTACTGCCTCAATCTTCTTGGGATCCACAGAAATCCCCTCTCCAGTCACCACATGCCCTAGAAACTCCACTCTGTCCAAGAAAAACTCACATTTCGAGAGTTTCCCATACGGCTTCTCCTTCCGCAGAATCTCTAAAACAATCCGCAGGTGCTCAACATGCTCCTCCTCCGTCTTGGAATAGATCAGAATATCGTCAATGAAGACTACGACAAACTTATCCAAATACTTGTGGAAGACCTTATTCAAAGGTTCATAAACACAGCTGGGGCATTGGTGAGTCCGAACGGCATCACCAGGAACTCATACTGGCCGTATCGGGTGTTGAAGGCTGTCTTTGGAATATCCTGCTCCCGATCCTTCATCTGGTGGTACCCCGATCGAAGATCGATCTTAGAAAAGACCTTCGCTCCACTAAGCTGGTCAAACAGCTCATCAATCCGCGGCAAAGGATATCTATTCTTAATGGTGATGTTGTTGAGTGTACGGTAGTCAATGCACATCCTCACCGTCCCATCCTTCTTGGACACAAAAAGTACCGGTGCTCCCCAGGGTGAAGCACTGGACCGAATAAATCCTTTGCCCTCCAGCTCATCAATCTGCGCCTTCAACTCCGCAGCTTCCTTCGGGTTGATCTTGTAACAGTACTGGGACTTCGGTGCTGATCCGGGCAATAGGTCGATGCCGAACTCCACATCTCGATCTGGTGGCAATCCTGGAAGCTCCTCGGGGAAGACGTCGAGAAACTCTGCGATAAGTGGATGCGAAAACTCCTGGTCTTCTGCAACTGCTCCGAAATAGACTCCCTCTGGCCTCTCTGCAACTCGTCTGCTGATCTCGAACGGTGGAACTCCCGGCGGGCTGAAGATCACCTTCCCTTCATGGCAGTCTATTACAGCAAACTGCTCGCTCATCCAGTCGATGCCGAGGACTACGTCGAATCCAGGCAGTGGCATCACTAGAAGTCGAGCTCTTATCTCTCTCCCAGCAATAGTGATAGGGCATTCCACCATCTCACTTACTGGCACTGACCCTCCTCCTGTCATAATCTGACAGTTCCGCCTAGTGGGCTTGGGTGTGAAGCCGTGTCTATGCAGAAACTCATATGACACAAAGCTATGGGTGGCTCCAGAATCAAACAATACAATGGCAGGGAAAGAATGTAAGAATATAGAACCTGTGATCACATCTGGCACTGCCTCGTCCTCCTCAACTGCAGCCATGACGTAAGCACGTCCCTGCTGTGCTCCTCCTCTCTGCTGCTGCTGGTGCTGTGCAAACCTCTGATGCTGGGGTGGTAGAGCTCCTCCTCTCTGGGGTGCAGTAGGCAATGCTCTGGGTGGTGCAGCCGGTGGTCCTTCTCCTCGTCCTCCTGCTAGCCTAGCTGTAGCCTGAGCGCAGTCTCTCATCTGATGTGCATCGGATCCGCAGAAGAGGCAAAGTCCCAACCTCTTGCGGCACTCGTCGATGTGATGACCGGGGCGATGACAATAGGCACAAGGAGTCGCTAGCTGCTGTCTCTGATGCTGATGTGCTGGAGCTCTGGCCTGACGGTGATGCTGCTGCTGGTACGGCCTCGTCTGGGTCTGAGTCTGAACCCTCTTCGCTGGTGCCTGGAAACTATTGCTGGCCACATTTCGGTCCCTCTTCAGCTTGGGGTCCGCCTCCTTCTCAACTGCCTGGGCAATTTTGAGGATGCTAGAGTAGGTAGTTGCCTGGCTATTCGCCACCGCATGTCGCAGCTCCCTGTTGAGACCCTTCTTGAATCTCCAGGCTTTGTCCTCTGGCTCTCTAACCAAGCTCTCAGCAAACCTGCTGAGTCTGGTAAACTCCGAAGTGTACTGCACGACCGTCATCGTCCCCTGCTGCAGCGTCTCGAACTGCATCCTCAACTCATCACGCTCTACCTCTGGAAAGAATTTCTCCTTGAACAGTTTTTTGAAAACTGTCCAAGACACTCGGGGCTCCGCCAACTGGGGGTCCTCCCGATACCAAGATCTGGCCAAGTCAAAGAGTCGCATGCTAGCCACTGACACCTTCTGGTCCTCTGGAATGTTCGCCATGGTCAAGGTCCTCTCTGCATTCTCCAGCTATTCATCTGCATAGATGATCCCCTCGTCGCCCCAGAAGTCCAACGGGGAAAAGTGCTGGTACTCCTTGGCTGTCCCCGGTCTCGATCCTCGTGGCTCTGGAACTGCTGCTGGAGCTGGTGCTGCCGGCTCTCTGGTCCTCAGCGCGTCGACGACAGTCGCTCTGAACTGCGTGGCCTGATGGCTCTGGGCCTCCCTGAACTGTGCAGCCTGGTGGTTCTGGGCCTCCATGAACTGCTGAAACATCGCCATCACCTGGGTGCCGTCGAACATCATCGTCGGTGGCAGTGATGGAAAGATAGGAGGCGCTGTCGGAAGCTGATCTGCCTGGACGTCTGGTGCGGGCTGCTCTGTACCGCCTGCAACTCCAGAACCGCTCGCAACTCCAGTCTGATCTGCGGTCTTCCTTGTGGCCACCATCCTGCATAAAAAGAAAACTTCGTTGAACGACAAACCCTAAAACCTAACAAACAATGTTTTTATAATAATAAAGCACCTGAAGAACATGATAAACCTGATATACCCTTAGTTCCCGATTTTCCTATGCTGTGATCAAGTTTCCCTAGTGTAATCAAGTCCCCCAATAGTACGCTAAGTCCTAGGTACTATTAGGATAGACCTGCATGGGCCACCACTAAAAACATGTCACGACCGGCTTCCGAATAACCGGATACGAGTCGGACACGCCCAGCCTTTGTTATTAGAATAACAAAGTAAGCTGTACAATTCTAGGGAAACTAACCAGATAATATAAACATGAAATGAAATCACAGCATCTATATAAGTGTGTCCCCAACCAGAGTAAGTACAATATCTGAATTATTACAATTCAACTAAAAGAGTCTGCTAGTCTCAATACATGGAAAGATAATGGAAACTAATGAAGCACTAGGCTTCTGCAGCCTCTAGGTCAGAAGCAGCTCCAGCTGGCTCAACAGGGAAAGCAATGTCCTGTCCATAGTAGGTGTCACACAAGGCCTCCATCTCACCTGCAACATATCCTATTCAGGAGCGGAGCAAAGTACAGTTCTAGGTAATGAACAATAACATCATGATATGGAAAGTAAATACTGAAAGAACAAGAAGAACATGCTATGTAAAGAACAGGAAGATCATGAAATACGGCTATAAAGATACATGAAAGATCATGACCATGTAAGATACAGGGAAGATCATGTCTATAGCTAAAATAAAGATATGGATCATAAGAACTAATGTAAGAGCAAAATCCTGAACATGTGTTATAAATTTGAAATACTTCTATGATATGTGACCGGCTTGGGTAAGACCATGAAAGAGCATAAAAAGATCCTAAAAGATCATGTAGGTATGGCTTAGGACCCGCGTGCACTGTGCGAGGCCTAAGCTAAAGATCATGAATAAGTATCCGGGTTTGGTCACATATCTAGAGTATTTCCCCGCCCCAAGATATAAGTAAGATCATGAAGAACAAGCCAGAAAGATCATGAACGTGTCGCAGTGTGTCAGCAATAAAGAACGAGAAAATGCAATGATCAAAACCATAGAGTGTACTTGCCTTGCTCCAGGAAAGTACGAGTAGGTAAAAGAGCTGGATGATCTCCTGTAATGATAATGATGTGTACAAGTTGATTAATACACAGCTAATTTCTAATTGGCTATAAAAAGATTCTAATCAAGAAATACATGTTCTAGTCTCTACTTAAACCATCCTATAACTCGGTCTCCATAACCTATACCATGATCTAGTTACTCTATAAAATTCAAGTAATAAGATTTTGCCTAAGCTAATAACTAGTCTATCAATAATAAATGAACTCTTCATGTACTCTACAACCATCATTAAAGTATAAGCCAAGTCATCCCTTCACAATTCTTGACTTATCATGGAAACATTTTGTTAAGTAAAACCAACTGATTCTATGGAGTGACTAAACAGGTACTAAACAGGTAAGGGTAAAAGGTTTGATTAAGCAAACTTAAAGAGGACTACAGTCTATGGGTAAGTAGCTGTAAACCAAACTTTTCTATGATCATTACAGGATAAATGATAAGTCCAAAACCAACATACCAATTATGTCCTGCTCTCAACAGTCCATTAGACAGAAATCTCTGTCCCAAAACATTAATTGGACTCAACAATAGATTATACAACTGCTCAGGTTCTTGATGCCTGAGACTACCTAATCCCAGATATCTTAAGAATCTCAGGTACCTAAACTGAAATACCTATGACACATAAATTCTCAGTTGAAAACCCAAGTTACCAACCATTGGTTGCAGAAAACAGTCAATATATATGCTGTCCTGCCCTCATATCAGTCCAATCTTCAGGACTGAACTTCCCAGGTTCCTGAGAATCCAAGTTACAATGAGTTCTCAATGATGAATTACCAAGCTTCTCAGTTATCAAGAGACTCTCAAGTTCCTGGAAAACTCTCAGGTTCCTGAGAATGGTCTCTCAAGTGTTCTTGAGAGTTCAAGTTCTGGGAAATGAACTTCAAGGTCTAAGTTTCCTGATGTCAGTACCACAAGAACTGGAATTAATATGAAGACTTACTAACCTAGTCTAAACACCACCCTATTTATAATGTTCAAGTATCAAACCAAAACACTTGTTCCTGCCAATGCACCCTCACTTATCAAGACTGGTCTTCTCAACTTAATGTAACAGATGACTTCCTCCAGTTTATAAGTGGAACTGAAATTAATAACCCAACCAAACTGTTAAAATCAAGGAACTAGGTGTGAGTAAGATTTGAAACACCAATCTGGATTTAATTGCCTCAGGTTGATCTGAACAAGGTTGAATATTAAGTCCCAGGTTGATCTCACCAAGCTGGACATTATGTCCCAGTCAAAATCCTATGACATCACAATAAGATGACCAAGAGTGATACAATCCTAGAGCTGTACAACAGCCAACCCTTGGTCATAAGCTAACCTTTACTTACCCCTGCTAACTCTCAAATTAACCATTAACTGGAAAGATTAGCCAAAACAATTAGCAGGAAAATTACAGAACATATATTGCCCGACTAATTCTTTAACTTGATGCCAGCAAATTACAATACCTATAACAGAGCCTACAATACACAATGTAACAACTACTGTTCAGTCCATTTGTTCAGTTACACTGAGGGTCTACCCTCCAAGCTAGGCTGTTACTACTACCAATCATCAAGGCAACCTAGGCTACTGCCATATCCATGAATAGGTCAAGAATATGTTGAAATATATACCACATCAGCTAGAGTCAAGAGACTGACAGATTGTGGTCAGTTCAAAAATGGATTTGATACCATCCTGCCTCCAGCAGGACAGTGATATAAAATTAGCTTGATACAAAATATTTCAGAACAACTTCTAGTGCAATATCACCCTTCTACATTATAACAATGTATCCTTAAATCCTTCATAATATCTCAAAAAAATTACCTGAGATGAACAACTTGTGAAGTGATGACTCGAACCAAAATCTGGACACTACTTCTTCGTTCACTAATCCAAATCTGAGATTAACACAGGGATAAAATTTGAAGGACTTCAGATTCCTACTATCTTATGAGCTTCCCAGGGATCTCAATAGTTCAAGAATAATTCAATACCTACAGACACACATATGCAAACATGATTCATGTGATCCTAATACTTACAATCTGAATCGTGAGATAGGATGAAGCTGGTCCTCCACTGATCTGCAATTCCAGTAAACTTCAACTGAAGGATCCACTCAATCAAGGAACAAGAAGAATTAATTGGAGGATCGATCACACAATAGGACTCAGTGCAAGTCTAACACAGGACTATACTTACAGTCGATGTGAAGAATTAGATTGAACTGAGTAACTGGTCCTCTGCAGTTTGCTGAAGACTCAAAATCCACACAACCATCCAGTGCATTGATCCATCAGTTGGTTTGATTTCGAACCAACTATTCCAAAAGAAATCGGTCAGATCCAGAGCAGGGAATCAAATCGATTATTTCCAATCGATTTCCAAGAGGATCAAATTGGCTTCATGTAGGAATTCAAACAAACATATGGTGATCAGTAGTTGTTGAATTCAAAATGAAAGATTAAACTGGAAAATAAGATTGGACTAAAGATCACGTTCGATCTGTTCTTCTTTCGATCAAATCGATCAACTAGATCCAAGAAGAACTCATTGATCGATCATGGATTGATCATGTTCAATAGAGTGACTCAATTGAATCAAGGAAAACAAAGAAGACTAGAGAATCACCTACTGGCCTTCAATCGATCCACTGATTTGATGTTGATCCTCAACTCTTGCCACCATAGTTGATCGATCAGAGCTTCTGGGGAGGATGGAGTTGGGAATGGAGAATTGTGAAGAGTGAATGGTTTTAAATAGGAGATGATAGCATGAGGCTCAGGCTTCTTCTGGCGGGAAAGATTTCCTCGTTCCCCTCTCTGACAGGTTGTTAGAGAGAAGAAACGAGCACATGGCCACTGTGCAATGGCCGTTAGGATTTGAAATTCGAGTGCAGCTTTGAAAACACAGTGAAGAGAAGAAAGAAATAAATCCTTATGAATTAAAAGTTGGATATGGGCTTCAGTAATGGGCCATTAGTGATAGTATAGGTTTTAGAATGATTTAAGCCTAAATAAATTTTAAATGATAACTAAATTACAAAAAAAAAGTTAATAGCATTCCTAATCATTTAAGAAACTTTCAAAATTTCAGAAAAGTGGAGTTACACGACCGGTGCTTCAGACCGCTATCTGCAGGACCATGAAGGATGGGACGACTACCGACCTCTGGCTAGACCCTTGGTTGGGTATCAGATCCTTGTTCGAGCTTTTGGGAGGTCAGCTGGACAGAGAAGCGGGCAGGGGGCTCACTTGCAGTAGGATCATCAGAGATGGAGTCTGGAGGCCAGAAGGATATCCATATACTGCCCAGCTTGCCGAAGAGATTAAACTTATTACTATTGACGCCAGCCAGCATGAGGATTCATGGAGCTGGGCAGGCCAAGGTACGGGGGGCGGATCAGGCCTATTCTGCTTTCGTAGCTGCTACGATCTGGTTCGTACTCATCACGGCCGGACTGAGGAGGCGGACTTCATTTGGGGCAAGGGGGTTGCACGTAAAATGCAACTATGTGCATACCGTCTTCTTCGGGGTAGATTAATGACGAGGGACAGACTCCTCCGGTTTGGGATGCAGATACCGGATGCCAAATGTGTGCTATGTAACGGGGAGGATGAATCTATGAGACATCTATTCTTTGTATGCCCGATGACCTGGCACATTGGGACTGAGCAGTGTGCACAGCTGAGAGGAGGAGTTGGGGTGGATCGAGACATCCGGAGCATTCTCAGCTGGATCCGAGACCACAGAGGCCGGGATCCGGGGTGGGCCAGAAGAGCCAGAGTGCGTCTCGCTGCGTCCGTTTGGCACATCTGGAAGGAGCGGAACAGACGTATATTTGAGGGCTTGACTACCCCCTATTGGAATTCTACATAACATAGAATTCAATGTATCTGTAATGGCCCCATAATGTTATTTTTTGGGGCATGGAAAGTTTTGATGTTGTACTGTAATACCTTTTCCGCTTTATGCGAGGAATAAATTCACCCTTATTCCAAATATATATATATATATATATATATATATATATATATATATATATATATATATATATATATATATATATGCCTAGTGGTAGTGGTGAGGCATGCGGCCCGAGTGGCAGGAGTTCGAATCCCAGTGGGAGCGATTCCGGAAACTAATTACCCTTGCTTCAAAAAAAAAAAAATATATATATATATATATATATATATATATATATATATATATATATATATATATATATATATATATATAGTCACATTAATTATCCGACTCAATATAACATATATAGCATTAAATTTTTCCACTAAAGTAATATTTTAATAACAGAAAATATCATATTTAAATCTAGAAAAATAGTTTGAAATAGTGTATTCCATTCATAGAAAAATATGTACCAATGTCTCATATTGATCCGCCATCAATATTCATTGACTTGGTTTATAGTTTTGTTCCCAAAATAATAATTTCTTAACATATTTTAATTCTAAAAAGTACTGATAAATAGGTAAAAAAATGTTTTCTATATCAGAACACGTACAAAAATTAATTTAGATAAGTCTCATTAAGTTCCAAGTTGATTAGACACAAAGATCCTATGTTTTTCGGTGACCTGACAATAATACGACAAGTTCAAATTTTATTAGAATATCAAATCTCAGTTAATCATAAAAAAAAAATATTCAATGTAAAACTTAGGATGTCTAGAGTCTTATCTAAAATACGAGAGGGGTCAATGTGGTCCGCAAGTTGCCGAAAACTTGCATACAAAAGATTTTGTTCAGCCTGGACACCTTGTAGCAAAACAGACGTCCCGGACAAACCGTTTTGAACTGTGTGGATGGCCAATTGAAAATAAAAATAGACACATAGATTTTTCCACTAGTTTTAGTTTCATTAGAAAATGATGTCGGGCAGTACACGAAATCCTAGATGCAAAACAGCGTACATGTTGTGACAAATTCAACACAAGTGCGATCGACTTCGGGTGCCTTCCTCGTATTGTGTCGACTTCCTAGGGCAGTGTGACAGCTTGGAAAGGTGATGGGGTGTTAGGGGAAGGTCTTGGAAAGGTGTTTGAGGTGATATAAGGTATGAAGGATCAGTTTCTGAAGGGTTTCTGTCGGGTGGGAATTAATGTGCGAAGATCAGAATTCCCTAAAGGAGGCGTACAGTTTGGAGAGAATAGGGGGGAGGGCGAGGGGGTATGGGGACGACCAAGGATGGTTTAAAATATAATTTAAGATATTAATGGTTGGAATTCATTAGGAAGTGGTTTGGTAAGATTTTGTGAAGATTTGATAGTTTAAATCAAAGGTGTATCCGAAAGAGATTTGATTGGGTCCAAATTAGAAAAGTAGTTATAAAATTTGATTTGAAAATAGATTTAATTAATGTGGATGCACATTAATTCATAAAATTTATTACAAAATATGTCTACTAGGTTAGGGTACCCTAGAATAGGCTCCTTGAACCCAGTTCGTTTAGTTTTGGGCCGTTGGAATTATTTGCATCGATTTGAGTCCAATAAGTCTATAGTTGAGTCTTGTGTGCCATTTAAAAATAAATAGCACATGAAAACTCGATTGAGTGGCATACCATTGACATGTGTGTAGTAGCCTCAAAAGAGGTCAAAACCATATATTGGGTCAAAAAGTTTGGATCGGATTTGGGCCTTAAATCAGAATTGGAAAAATACATCAAAATTAATATGGGGAAGGGTAAAATAACTATTTTGACCCCAAAATTGTACATAAAAAATATAGTACAAGAAAATATGTTTGAGTGGGACATGATATACCAAAATGAAGGTGGACTCGTCTAGAATACGAATATAGAACTTGTTTCTAGAAATTGATAATTGTTGTAATTAAAGCTACGACAAAGTGCTTATATAGCCATAATTAAATATAAAATATAATTTAATAAATAAAATCGTATTAAATAAGATTAAAAAATTCCCAAAAATTAGGGTCCTTACAGTCTTAGGCGCATGAGTCACATAGTCTAAGCTACTCATAGTATGCTAGGATTAGGACAGGTAATAAAGGCATTAAGGGAAAATAACAGAAAATCACTTAAAATATAATTCAACCAAAACAGACGCATGGGGCCTCAGGCGCATGAATCAGACAAGTGCATGGGCTAGTCAGGTTGGGACAAAAAATAGGCGCATAATCATACCACGCGTATGAGCAAACATGCACATGGCATGGCCAGGAGCATAACAACCTGCCACATGAGCACACAGGCACTTGGCATAGCCAGACGCATAACAGCCTGGTGCATGAACAAGCAAGCGCTTGTCATGGCCAGGTGCATAGCAGCCTGGCGCATGAGCAAGCCAGCGCATGGCGTGCTAGGCGCATCATAACCATGTGCTTGGCAAGGACAAGCATGCGTCTTCAGCTCATGCACATTGGAAACCTATGCGCATGACGCACATGTTGTCAGGGGTGCATACGGCAAGCTTCCATGTTCACTTGGCATTTTTGCAGTGTGGCCTCATGCACGCATGGAGAGTTGTCATCCCAAACAAGATGTTCGTCCATAGAGGAACCAAAAACTTGCCATGGCCATAACTTCCTCTTTATAACTCGAAATCAAGCAAAATAAAAGCCAAAATTGTATGAAATCGAATTCTCTGCAACATGAAACAAATAGTTTTCGAAAATAATAAGTTTTACTAGATCATTCCCTCAAAATAATATAAAATCCTACTTTTAAAACTTTAGATCTACTCTAAAATAGCCATTAAAACCGAAAATACCAATAACTAAACTTGTAGAGAATGTAACGAAGCATAAATATAGATTCAAAATAAGTAAAATAAATCAAAGAAATAAATAAGCAATGTTGTTCTCTCCATTTGTACAAGATGTACTTGCCTATGGGTTGGTTGAGGGAAACGAATGAGAGTAATAAGGAGAGAGAGTGGAAGAGAGTATATTTATGGGTGGGGGTTGCTCCACTAAACCCTAACCCTAACATGACCTAGTCCAAGTCTAATGTCATGCTACATGTTATATAATTATGATTAAATAAATAAAATTTGGATCACAACACGGTCCAATATTCCGTCATCAAAACAATATATCACACTTACAACCAAACAAGGACAAAGAGTAGCACACTATTCTGTGACGAGACACTGTTTCATGCCATGATCAAGTATAAATACGGGATTCATGTACACATACTACATATACCAGATACCATATACATGAATAATAGAGAAAAATATATATACCGGAAACGCGGAGTGATAGTGTTCCATTCAATTGTTTGCTTCATTTTCTCATTTGGGTTCCGAAGAAAGGAGGAAGAAGGTTCACCCACAGCCTGAACGCAGAGTTGTCCCCTCACAGAACCATCTCACTACCAAAAATAAGTCAAATTTGTGACGCATTTAGCGACTCCGGAAGACGACATCGCTAAAATTATTAAAATTAGTGACGTCTTTAAAAGATGTCGTACTACGTCGTTGTCAGCAACATTCCGCGACGTTTGTCGACTACCCTTAGTATTAAGGAAACTGACGTCGATTGGAAATCGGTCGACGTCGCTATGTTTTTAATATCAACAACGTTTAGCGATACCAAACCTTATATGTCCCAGTATATTACAATCTAGCGATGTTTAGCAATGTCAATTATGGACGTCGCTAAATTTCTTCATATAGGGATCTGATTCGACTTTTCATTTCCCCAATTCATTCCACTTCATTCGCTCCCCCACTCCAAAAATTTCTTCATATAGGGAACCGATTCCCTTCCCTTCCCCCTCGATTCCGACGACCCCCTCTTCCACCCCGCGACTCACCTATCCCGGCGACCCCCTCTTGGACCTCGCCCCTGCCCCTGCGACCCCCTCTTCGACCTCAGCCTCGTGGTGCCGCCTCCGCCGCCCACCTCCTCCACTCCTTCCTCCGCCCCTCCAACTGACGCTCTCTTTATCTTTATTGTCTCTACGGTCATGTAAACCCTAACCCCTCTCTTTGTTGTTGTTGTTGCTGTTGGTGTTGTTGGTAGTAGTTCTGTTGGTGGTGGTGGTTCTGTTGTTGTTGGTAGTGGTGGTGATTCTGTTGGTGGTGGTGGTTCTATCTCTTTCTTTGAAGTGTGATATGCAATAGTATTAACAAGTTTGATTATCGTAGAAGTCATTGCATGTGCGTAAAAATATATTAAATGATGATGTTGATAATAATAAGAAAATAATCATATACATTATAAAGTATAATGTATATATAAATTTCATTAATGGTAGCATTGACGAGGCTATACTTAGCAGTTTGACAACGACTAGTCGATGCGAAAATTAGCAATCTGAAATTGGCAATGACTAGGCGAGGCTAAAATTAGCAGCCTAGACTGCCATATGACGGAACATTTCCCATGATGGAATATTTTTGTCGTTTGGTATGTATTTTATTGAATATATATTATTTTAATAAAAGTAGGATAAAATATTTAATTTTAATAACAAACAAAATATTTTTAACAGGTACAGAGGGGTGAGAACGCCAACATGATGACCTTCTTCCTAGCCACATCGGAAACCTCATCGATGAGAGGGCAACGTAGAGTTATGTAAACATTACTTTAGGTTTTGTTAACTTTAATTTAACTTAGAAAATATGAAAATAGATATCCATATAGTTAGTAATAAGTACCTTAGACATTAGCAACTACGATGATTGGATAGTAAGAAGTATGCTTATCGAGGTACGTACTTTTATCGGACGAATATCTTAGGCGACGTGATCGGATGACTGTTAGTGCACCTGCATAGGGAGGGGCTGGTACTTCCTTGCAGCCTTCTCCAGCTTCGTCGACGGACGAGCTCTGGATGGCCGTCGTTGGTGGTCTTCAGAAGGGTACGTACTAAGGTACAAAATTCTATGATGCCTTTGTTTCGATGCAGTCATCTAGGGCCCTCTCTGCTAGTGTCCATTCCTCACAGCCCTCACAGGATCGACCCGAGTCGAGGAGAGCATTATCCGCCAGGTTGCTGATCTGCGTGACGAGATGCTGAGGAAGATTGCGGAGCAACCCCAATCTCAACCGCAGACGGACAATGCGACACTCATCGCACGATTCTATACACTCGAGCGCAGCATCATGGAGATGAGGGCTCTGAACGAGAGGACAAATCGTAGCGTTACGACGCTACAGGGGACACATGTGGCTATAGACGACCAACTTTAAAGGATACAAGATGCAATGGCTCAGAGCAGTACAAGACTGGCATCTGCCATGGATTCATACAATGTCGTCTGCTAGCATTGGAGCAGATACGTCCTCCTGGTCCGCCGGCAGTGACACAGACTCCACAGATTACACTGCCTCCTCCATCGTCATCTGTGATACTTTCACAAGAGCAGTATGAGTTCCTTCTATCCCAGATGCTCGATGGTACTTCTCCTTCTGTCCTTTTGCATAGTCCTTCATTGGACATATTGTGTTTCGTTGTTTGTGTGCTGACCCATTCTTGGGACTTTATGTATTTATTTTATACTTTTAGTGACAGTATGTGATGTGCTAGTCCATTCTTGGATCTTTATTGGAGAATATTTGATATGACATTCTATATATTTACTTTTAGTACAATTTTATGTATTTACTTTATTATTTATATTTATAACTTTATATGCTTTTATCGGTGTTAAGTATTCCACCGAAGGGGTCGGCGCCAAACCCAGAAAATTCAAGGAAAGATTGCTCCGGGTCTACTTCTTTATGAACCGTGATTTCATAACTACATGCAAATTTTGGTTGGAAACAAACGGCTTTCGATTTTTTTTTTTTCTAATGTTTTTGCAATTTAGCGACGTCTAGCGACGTTCTGCGATGTCCAGCGACGTATGAGTACGTCGCTAACCGTGTATCTGAACGTTGCTAACATGTATCGTCGACGTTGCTAACATCCATAGTACGTCGCTAACCGTCGCTACTAAGCTGATATGGTAAAGTTTGTCACGTCAGCATTTTCGTAACAAAACGTCACTAATATTGTCGCTAAATACAAAATAATCCGCGACGTTTAGCAACGAATGTTGACGTCGATGATTAGCACATGCCGCTAAACGTCGCTATATTCGAAAAATTCTGCAACATGACATCGTCGCTACACGACGTCGCTACAATGACGAATAACTACGTTTTTTGTGTTAGCGACCATGGATTACGCGACATCACGAATATGTCGCTAATAACGATGCTAAATTAGTTTAGCGACGGTTTTTTTTTTGTTGCATATTAGCGACGTTTCTCGACGTCGATAATATGTCTTATTTTGGTAGTGTCTTGCTTGTCATGGGCATTCAGCAGAAGAATCAACGGAGCATGATCCACGAATACAGTGTCTATGACACCATCCATGGTGTCTGCTAACCTAAAATCGAGAACACACAGCATTGTCACAACATTACTAAACAATTCAACTAGCAATGCTTTCTGATCACCTAACCAGGACCTATTAATGATTGATAAAACGATCATTGCTAAAATTTTGAGTATATTTTAGCATCAACAGATAGTTGTAATGCAAATTAAAGGAAAAGAGAACTCATGACTGGCATTGTAAAAGAAGTGCAATCTTAGCTGCAAGCAAAAAAAAAAAAAATATATAAAATGTCGGATGGCATTACCTTTTTCATGTCTACAAAGCTGGTCTGAAACACCAAACATACAAAATTAAAGGAAATCGAGATATGGCCTGAAATACGAAATATATTATAGTGAACGAATTACGAAAAAAAAAAAAATTAATGTTGGTTTTTCATCGAAGAAAAAGAAGAAAGAGATTTTGGACAAAGATGTGGTGAATTCTTCAATTGCAGTAAAAAAAAAATTGGAGTTTTATACAACATACACATTAGATTTTACTGCCCGGAGTGGAGGGCGCGAGGGGAACCAACCGACCGACCCCGGGGCCGGGCCGGTCAGGAATTCTTTTATTTGTTTTTCTCATTGTTTTGGAACAAGAAATTGTGGGTTTTGTTTAGGAGGTATTGGTGTATTTATTTTTGTGTGATGACTGTGATCACTGTAATTTTTGGGATAACATTAGATTTTACTAATAACAACAAAATAATTTTTTTAGGTAAAATGATGAAGTTTTTGGTTGGACCATCAATGCATCTTGGAATGATTCCAATCGAAATCAACCAGAGTGAGGCCATTTTGTGAGATTTTCTTCAACACATTTAGGGGTGCAACTAGGACGGATTGGTCAGATTTGAGATCAACCCGAGCCCAATCCGATGAATCATAAGCTTAGTCCGAGCCCAAGTCCGTCCGGACCTTGGGTTCAACATATGAAGCCCGAGATCAAGCCCGGAGGATCGGGTTGGGCTCGATTTGGGTCGGATCTATTAGGTTTATCGGACTCGAATATAATATTTGAAATAATTTTAAACAAAGTAATATTAAACATATAATCAAGTAGCAACCAAGTCTCGATCATTACAATAACAAATTGAAATGCATATAAAGAGTTTGGGTGAAAAAATTTAGAATTTTAATTTTTTATTTAAAAAGTATGAAGAATATATATATACACTGCATCGCACCCGCAATCGGCCTGCACTCTGGTTGTCCTCACATTAATTCCTCTACCGAATCGCTCCCACTGGGATTCGTACTCCTAACCTCTCAGGCCACATGCATCTCTCTTAACCTCTAGGCTAGAGGTCATTTGATATATATATATATATATATATATATATATATATATATATATATATATATATATATATATATATAAGAGAGATGCATGCGGCCCAAGTGGTCAAGAGTTCGAGCCCCAGTGGATGCGAGTTCGCCACAATTAATCATAGTTTCAAAAAAAAAAAAAAAAAAAATATATATATATATATATATATATATATATATATATATATATATACCACAATTTTTGCATCCCCATGTTCACATCTGTTGGATGTACTTTAAGTCATATAATCTTAACCATTGGTAAATCAACGGTTAAGATTAGATGACTTAAAGCACTATCCAACGGTACAAATAGGAGGGATGCTTGTAGACGTAAAAAGTATGGGGATCTTGATCCTTCCTCATAAAGGGACCGGGATCTCCACTCTATAGTATCCCCAAAATATTAACCATCTGATGTATAATATTGTATGGTACACTACACCAAATAGTCCAATTTCTAACGGGTCCTTGTTTTAATTTCTAACGGACATGATCCGTTAGAAAATTGCAACAAGTTAGACCCGTTAGTATTATCTTAGTCTGTTACAAATATAACAAATATAGTATTTTCTTTCCCTAGTAATATAATAAATATTGGCTAGCTAGGTATTTTCTCCCCCAATTTGTAGAACCTCCTATTACCACAACCAAATTCTTGGCGGCAGAATCCCCCCCGTTCGACACATATACACGTTCTCCTCTCTCTCTCTCTCTCTCTCATTCACAAATTTTCTAAACCATTAGTTCTCCTCTCTCTCTTTCACAAATTGAACGGATCCCACCTGGCTTGTCGTCCACCTACGGCGAGTCATCCATCTCCGGCACGGAGGCACGTCGTCCATATCTGACACGACGGCACGTCGTCCATCTCCGGCGCTGCGGCACTTCGTCCATCTCCAGCGCGGCGACACCATCTCTGGCAAGGCTGCACAAAGGTCTCAATTCGTAGTCGTCGGCTATCCGACGTTCTCAATTCGTAGTCGTCGGCGTGAGTCATCTACTCTTTTTTTTATTCTCATATGGTTATTTAGATTCACAAGTTTTTGGAAATGCCAGGATGGTTTCTTAATTCTTTTACTAATTATGATATGTGATATGAGTAGGAAACCCTAGGTTTTGATTTTTCTTTGATATGTGATGTGAGTCAGAAGCCTTAGTAAAGCAGGATGGTATTTTTCTTAATTCTTTGCACAAAGGTATTTTTCTTTGATTTTTGGAAATGTCAGGATGGTTTCTTAATTCTTTTACTGCTTTTCAGTTTTAACGAATATTTTAAACCATGCTATAAAAGATTGGAGGATGTTGCAAATTCCAATGTGTTACAAAAACAGAGTTAACTTCTAAACATACTAGTATACATTATCACAGGGACTTGCCAATATGCATGTGTGATCATAGTAAATCAAGAACTCCATTTCAAAATAATTATAGCGTTGGGATTCAAGACCTTTTGCTTGATTTTTTGAAGTCTAGAAAAGAATAGAGGCCGAGGTGCTCCAACCCTGCTTAACTCCTTAGCTACTGCCAATTCTGATACTCAACACTGAAGAGTATGCATGATACCGGGATCCCATACCATGTAAATTAACCGAGACTTGAGAGCATAAGCATTTGGCATTGCCTCCATGTGACCAACTTTGAAATTTTACTAAATATCAGGCCATAGCATTCTTCTATTCTTGTAGCTATGAAGATCTTCAATCTGAAAATTTTCTTAACCAAACGTGACAAAATGGGTGACATCCATCTCACAAAAACAACTCCTCGAAAAGATTGCCTACTGATATCATTGATATCAGAAAGCTTAATAACAACTACATTTTTTTAATACTGATATCAGCATAAAGCTTAATAACTTCTCATTTTACAATGCAAAGCATGAGGTAGTCATTTTAAAACACTAACATCTGAAAAATGATTTATATACAGTGTTTCTTAATAACTACTATCCTTTTTTGTTGGATGATTCGATCCTAGCTCTCTTACCTATACTTACAAAATTTTAACTCATGCTTAATATTTATCTCAATAAATCTTGTATTCTAATTTTTTTTAGGTTTTGTTTTATGGTGCAGTATGTCGGAACCAATTAACAAAGAGTGGATGAATGAAAATGATAGATTGAGCCCTGCATATACAAAGGAAATTAAAGAATTTCTTGAATTTGCCATTAAAAACCGTGCTGTGGGGTTGACAACACTACCTTGTCCGTGTGTTAAGTGTCGAAATAAATTAAGATTTCAAGAAAAAATTGTTGAAAGCCATTTAGTCAGGAATGGCATTAAAAAGTCATATACTTTATGGGCTTTACATGGTGAACAACCATCTCCTAATATTTGTCAAGATCCACCATTGCAACAAGTTGAAGAGGAAACCATATATGACAAAAATATGGAGGATGAGGGAGGAGTAGAAATTGGAGACTTTATCGATGATTTATATGGTGTTAATGAAGCGCCTCATTTAAATAATGAGGATGGTGGTGGTGCAGGAGTTCAAGAAGAACCTTATGTCGTTAATGAGAAGTACAATGAATATAAGAGATTATCAACTGAGAAGCTGTACCCATCATGTGAAGGTTCTGAGACAACTCTTTCTGCAATTGTGGAGCTGCACAACTTAAAGAAGCAGTTTGGTTGGTCAGGAAATAGTGTGACGGCACTTTTATTAATGTTGAAAAGGTGGCTCCCTAGTGGAAATACGTTGCCAGAAAAGTATCCAGTTATGAAGAGTAAGATGAAGGACTTGGGTATGAAAGCCATATTCATTCATGCATGTGTCAATAATTGTGTTTTATATTGGAAAGACAATGAAGATAAAGAGGAATGTCCTCAATGCGGAGAACCGAGATACACAGTGACCAAGAGAAAGGGAGGAAGCCTTCGTAAAGAACCCAAGAAAATATTGAGACATTTTCCTTTGATTCCAAGACTTGTTAGACTGTATACCATACCATGGATAGCACATGAAATGACTTGGCACCACCGAGCGACCTCTTCATGGGATTATTTACGACATCCATCTGATTCGCCTCAATGGAAAATGTTTCGAAATAAGTGGTCAAATTTTTCTAAAGAAGAGCATAATGTTTGGCTTGCAATTGCAACTGATGGTTTTAATCCACGTGGTATCCAATCCTCTAGTTATAGTTGTTGGTCTGTCATGGTGGTACCTTACAATCTTCCACCTTCATTTTGTATGAAACGTGAGTTTCGGCTGTTGTCTTTGTTGATACCTGGACCAAAGGCACCTGGTCAAGATATTGATGTTTTCCTTCAACCACTAGTGGAGGAGATGAAGCAACTGTGGGAAGAAGGAGTCCCAGCTTATGACAGTTACAAAGGTCAACATTTTACTTTGAAAGCTATGTTGATGTGGGGTATTCATGATTTTCCAGCATACGGGAATTTATCTGGTTGCGTAACACATGGATACAAAGCTTGTCCTGTTTGTGGAGACAACACTCCATCCATCCATCTTGAATGTAGTAATAAACAAGTTTACACAAACTACCGCATGTTTCTTAGCATGAATCATCCCTTTAGAAGTGGTGGATATTTGGGGCTTAGCTCCTCAGAATATACACTTCCTCCTCCTCGTTTAAATGGAAATGCACTTGTAGAAAAGTTGAGTAATATTAAGTATATACCAGGAAAAATTCCGAAAGCTCCAGGTCGAAAGCGGAAGACTGATGATATAGTTGAAGCTAAAGAGGCATGGTATAAGAGGTCAATATTTTTTGACTTGGAATACTGGAGTTCTCATCAAGTTTGTCATGTCTTGGATGTGATGCATATTGAGAAGAATGTGGCAGAGCATTTAATTAATACAATTTTAGATAACAAGATGAAGACAAAGGATACCGTAAATGCAAGGTTGAATATGGAGCGGTTAGGCTTGCACAAAAACCAATGGATGGCTCTAGATGAAAAGACTGGAAAACAGATAAAACCAACCGCATTATTTGTCTTGGATAAAGAAGAGAAGGGAGAATTTTGTAAAATATTGAAAGACTTAAAGCTCCCTTCTAGCTTTTCGTCTAACTTGAGCAATATTGTTACTCTCAATCCACCCGGCTTGCACTCTATGAAGTCCCATGATTATCATGTTATATTAGAGTACTTATTACCAGTATTGCTTCAACATGCATTTTCGAAACATCCAGATTTACGAAGAGCTATTCAGCAGATAAGCTTGTTCTTCAACTTATTATGCTCAAAAATCCTAGTTAGAAAGGATATCCAACGAGCCAAATACATGGTGGCAGAGGCATTATGTGTGCTAGAGAAACATTTTCCACCTACATTTTTTGATATCAGTATTCACCTTACTGTCCATTTAGCTGATGAAGCATTAATGTGTGGACCTACTGCACCTCGATGGATGTATCCCTTTGAACAGTAAGTAATTTATTTATTTTTATCTTACTTCATTTTATATTTTTTTAATTGTTGCAACATCTAATCCATTATTTTTCATATGTATTATTTACGAAAAGACATATGAAGGAGTTTAAAGATATACCGAGCAATAAGCGGTATGTTGAAGGATCCATTGCGGAATCCTATCTTGTTGGCGAGTCCGTTAGATATGCAATGGAGTATATGCCAAATCCACAAGAGGGAAATCACAAATATACACATGAAGCCTTTCTAGATGATAATGGGGATTTCTCTGATGAAGGACCTTTGCTCGACGATAGATCTGTGATGCTTGAACCTCAACAATTTCAACAAATACGTCGTTGGGTCCTCTTTCGCCTCAATGTTGATGGACTCGATGAATATTATAAGTACATTGTCTTCTTTTATGTATCATAGATGTCCATATATAGATTTTATCATAATAATCTTGTTAATTATTATGAACAAATTGCAGTGAATATAAAGTGTTAATCCGGTCTACCTTACATGGAAAAGGAAAGGGGGTTCAATTGACAGAAATAGAAATTCAGACTTCTTTCATCCCTTGGTTATATGAAAAGGTGTTTTTTTTAATTTATTACTTTTTGCATTAGCTAGGTTCACTTTCTTATTTTAACTCTATTTATTAATTGTCATTGCATACAGCTGATTATTGCTGGGGAGACGGAGACAAAGGCTATGTTGTGGCGATTAGTTCAAGGGCCAAATCACATAGTTAAAACATACAGAAAGTACCGAGCTAACGGCTATGTATTCTCTACTAGATCTCATGATGATAGTGTAGTCACACAAGATAGTGGTGTTTGTTTGAGAGCATGGACTACATTTAGAGCAAGAAAAAGTGATAAAAACTTAAAAGACGCTTGGACCATGTGGTATGGGGTTATCAAACAGATAATTGAGCTTGACTATACAATATTTAAGGAGGTGGTGTTTTACTGCGACTGGGTGAGGGTGGAGGACAAGATCAATGGTTGTAAGCATTGCCCAGACTCAAACCTGGTGATGGTAAATTTTGATAGGTTTAAGAGTTCCAGTGCTGAATTAGATGAGCCTGTCATTCTCGCTTCTGAGGCAAGTCAAGTATTTTACTCAAAAGATCTTAGAAATCCTGGTTGGTGGGTGGTGATACATTCACCAAAGAGATTGACTTGTCAAGTAGATGACTTAGAGATACCAATTGTTCAATCTACTCTTGAAGACCAACCTCATTTGGAAAAATTGTTGCAACAATATGTTCCTGCTTAGATATTGGAATTAGAGGCGAAACTTATCCAACAAGAGGACTATGCCATTTATTCTTGTACTTTAATTACTACAGGTATTTTTAATGAGTCACTTTCTTTTTTTTTCAATATTAATGAAGTTTGCCACTTTTTATTTATCTATTAGATTGTAGAGAAATATATTTTGCATGTCTTCAGAAACTAGTACACTCCCTTTTGTATAGATTGGTATCTCTCTGGTTTTCCAATGTGAAGAATGTTGATCCATTCACTACAATTTTATACTAGTCTTCCTCGTCGTGATCCTCTTTCTTGTTGTGTCATCTAAGTCTTATCCCACCAGAACATGGTTAGTTTTGAAGCACAACTCTACATCGACATAGTGCTGTAAAACAAGTTTTAATAAAAAGTTCAATTATCTGTTGCATTATCACCAATTGCCAAATCCATGTTTCTGAAATGCTGCCATCTATACATCAAAACTGCAGAAATTCATATATAGCTCTTGGGGTGACACATACCACTGCATATTATATTGGCCTGTCTACAACTCATCACTGACCTGCATATTATGTTGCCAAATCCCACTTAGCTATTTCCTCGTCGTGATCCTTTTTCTTTTTTAACTCTGCCAATGCATTGTTTATCTTTGCATTGCCGGTCCCAAGCCCGGATAAAAGAGGAGGGAAAAGGTTTTATTAATACTTACATTTTTTTAACTTCATGTCCTAATTTTTATTTGCATTGCAGGTTAGAAGACCACAAGTTATTACTTATCAATTAAATGAGAACAACGAGGGTTCCATGCTTACTCACTGAACCCATATTATATTACCTGCTCTGAGGTAAATTTGCTCATATTTTCCCTTCTAATGATTCAGTTTCTTTATTCTTTCTATGTATCATGGTTGTGCCGGCATAATTTTTGTTAGTAATGGCATATTGAAACTTTGAATAGTTTATGTATCTATGTTCAGATTTGAATTTTCCAGTTACAGAATATAAAAAATGTATCTATGTTCAGATTTTTCAATTGTATACACAAGTTCGTTTTGCATACACAAGTTCGTTTTGCATTTTGTGAAATGTTCAGATTTTTGTGAAATGGTCCTGGTGAAATGTATCTATGTTCAGATTTTTCAACTATATACACAGTTACAGAATATGAAAAATGTATCTATGTACAGAATATGAAACTGTATCTATTGTATACACAAGTTCGTTTTGCATTTTTGTGTGGAATGGTCTTAACCATATTGCTTATACCAGGTATCAGTGTTTTTTGGTAATTGCAACCCTGCACAGAGTATAACTGACATAAATAATAGATATGAACAGAAGTATGTAAAAGATGGATATGAGCTTTCCAATAATATGGATAAGGTCAAGGGGCTGGGGCTTATTGATGATAAATCTTGTAACATTGTGAAAGGAAGCTATGTAATCCAAAATAAACAGACAACTGATACCAGAATCCCTAAGCCAGCTACTGGTGAGCATTATGTCAACAGAGTTTTTTCTGTTGATGCTGTGAAGCCATCCTGGCCTATAAACCGAGGATCCAGTATTTTTCAGAATATAGCTGACTCAACGTCCAACCAGTCTGGAGAAGTCCCTTCCCTAAGGAACAAGGAACACCACAATTATGCTATTTATTGTTCAACAAATCCACAATCTCATGCAACTTCCAGATCTGGCTTTTTAAACCCAGGAATCTCAGAGGTGCTTACTACAGAATCTTTGAATAATGCAGAAGCAACTTTTGTTTTGCCAGATGATCGAAGTGCCGATCTTAGCCAGCATATGATGGATGAAAATATTGGACATTTAGCTTTGAGACATGTCGTCGAGTTGAAGCAAGACCAGTCCAGTGTTACCTGCAAAACGAGTCCAAGACACCAAAGATTGTGCTCAAACTGTTACTCTAGTGCTGGAGCTGAGATGTTAGCTAGTAAACCTGGTACCAGAGGTAAGGTTCTTGTGTATATGTAAGCCTTTTCTTAAAGACAAGAGTATGTACATATGCCTTCTTGTATGTTTTGGCTGTTATATTGTTTATTTGGCTGGCATTTTATTCTGGAGTCATATATTTGCAGGTAATGGATGCTGCAATTGCTCATCTGTGACACAGAGGATGCCACAGTTTTCAACTTGTCATGTATGCGGTGCTGAGGAGCATCCATGTTTGAGGTGACTTTCACTGGTCACTTTTCTTTGTTCATTCTTTTTTAAGTGATTAATAGTTTGAGTACGAACCCTTGACTTTGGATATAAAGGTAAATCACAAGATAATGGAAACTGGAAGAATGGATATAAAGGTAAATCAGCAAACTGGAAACATGATGTTGAACATTGCAAGCAGTCCAATTATCAGGCTATAGTGAGAGCTTTTTTCATTTGTGCTTGTTGTAGTGGAGATTGATTCATCAAATTCTATGTAGGAAAGAAGCTACTAATAACATATGGGTGTGTTTGGACTTTGGATATAAAGGTAAATCACAAGATAATGTTGTACTTGGTGAAGTCTTGGAAAAGGAAACTGGATGAGCTTACATGATGTTTTGTATTCAGTATGTTTTATTATGTTCATCAACTGACCCATATTTCTTATAGCAACTTTGAAGGGTTTTAACAAAAAGGAGCTTCGTGTACTAAGGGTTGTCATTAAGTGTATTGAGGAATACAAGCTACAAGAGCACTACCCAGTTGAACCTCTTAAGAAACGGGTGGCACAGCTGGAGAAAGCGAAATATAACAGAAAGAGAATGGGACAAGCAGTTCATCCCCAAGCAAAGAAGCCTCGGGTAAATGGAAGATACGCTGCTCGAAAGCTGTCCACAGTTGTTGATAATAGGCAGCTTCCACCTCCAGTTTACTACAAGAGGGGGCTTAATCCTCAACTTGCCGAAAGATATCCAGAGAGATACCCGTACACTGTACCACATACTTATGAAGTCGCTGGTCCTGCATACGGTCAACAACCTATTTCTGAGAGGCCATACCATTACCCTGATGAGAGGGTTGCTCCTCCTGTCCCTTATAGTAGTTTGTCAAATTATGGTAACTATGATGGGGCTGGCTTCCAGTCTTCTACTCGAAGCAACTATGAAAACTATATTGGCGCAGGAGCACAATCTGCATCATCATATTATGGGAGCTATATGGGTACAGGAGTACAGCCACCCAACCAATCTGCCATGTAATATGTATGCTCTGAAGGAGTTTCGAAGGAAAACCGTAAAAGAATCAGGTAAAATTTTGGATACTTTTCTCTCTTGTTAGATGTTCCATCTATAGTTCTTTATGGTATTTGCCTCAGGTTCTTTCCATCATTATTAGAGCATCTTTATATTCTTCATGTTATATGTTTGAGGTGACTTTCACTGGTCACTTTTCTTTGTTCATTCTTTTTTAAGTGATTAATAGTTTGAGTACGAACCCTTGACTTTGTCATTCTATTCTCATTTTTTTCACCATGTTTTGTGCTGTTGTAATCCTTTTCCACTAGATGTAAAATTAATCCATGACTCTCATCTGTCGTTCTACTCTTTTTTGTTCCACCATGTTTTGTGCTGTTTTGTCCTATGAATCATTTGCACTTAATGTAAAATGAATCCACATTTGATGGTGATTTCTTTGTCTCCTTGTCATGTACTATGAGTGTGCTCTTGATATGAATTTTGATGAATTATGTTCTCCAGTCTGTTTGCATAAGTCAGCATATAGATTGGCAGCTTATTTACTGAATCAGGTCAAATGCACATTTCATTGACTATACTCATTTTTTCAGTTAATAGAAGGATCTGATGAGAATCTGTAGGTCTTGATTGCCCTTTATTTTCTTTGATTAAATTTACATTTTTTTTGTTCGTTGTTGTTTTCTGATTCAACCCAGTAACACTTGCAGGTATTTGCATGTGAGAATGTGGATGTGGTTCTTGGCGTTCTAGGTTGGTTTGCTGGTTGCAGCTGGTGCAGTCCTTCGAATGATCTCATTGTCCTTGAATGTTGAGTTCCAGCAGTTAATACACTACTTAGCCCGACCATGGTATCTTGGTGGTCTAGCAACCATAGTGTAAATGATTTGGTTAATTAGTAAATTTTGCAAGCTTGTGGCTTATCATTAGACTTTGTTTTGCTAATATAGTAAATGTGACTCTGCTATAGCTTGTCAAGTCATCTGGCATTAACTTTCATTACTTGTGTTTTCGTCGTCTTTCTTCGTGAGTTCAAAGCCATTGTATGTTAGGTTATATTGATAAAAGTAGTTCAAACATCTAGATTTCTGGTCTAAATTGTGCATATGAGACATCCAGTTTGCCTATACTGGAGCAACCTGCAGGTGCAAGTTGTGAGGCAGGTGCACATTTTTATTGAAATATAGGTAAAACAAATAATTTGAATTACTCTCGTGTTAGTAATTCTAAAATTAATTTTTTTTTACCATTTTTTTAAAAAATACTAACGACCCAGTCCCGTTAGTATTAAATTCCAAAATTATTTTTTTAATATATTTTTACAATATTCCAACGGCCATAGCCCGTTAGTATTCATATCTACCTATATTATATGCCTGTTAGAAAAATCATTCCTAACGGCTATAGCCGTTAGAAAACTTGAAATACTAACGGGCATTTCCGTTAGAAAGGTAGTTAGTAATATTACCCACGCCTAAATACTCACGGAATTTACCCGTTAGAATTAATTTTTGTAACACGTTTAGACCGTTGGAATAGAAGTGTTTTGGTGTAGTGCGTATAGATTAATTCCCAAAAGATGAGCCAAAAAAGGATTAATATCGAAAAGGAAATGAAGCATAATATTGTACGATACTCCATTCTTCTTCGTCTTCTTCTTCTTTGTTCTTCTTCTTAGATATAGGGATTTACTTTTTCTTTTTTCTAAACTCTTTGTCTAAAAATTTCTTTAGAAATCGAAGATAACTTTGTCTTCAGAAATTATCAATTGAAGACAAACTTTTTCCTAAAATTCTTTAGAAATCGAAAAAAAAGATAAGATTACATGGCATGGTAACTTTTGTGGTATATCATGATATGCAAGTATATAGTAAAATTACATGGCATGGCATGGTAACTTTGAATAAAGAAGAAACTTCATACTAAAATTACATGGCATGGTAACTTTTGTGGTATATCATGATATGCAAGTATATAGTATTTGTCAACTAAAAGTTAGTTGGTATTAAATAACTATAGAAGATCAGCTTCACCTTGTTCTGCGGCAAGCAAACAAATGATTTGTTCTCAATAAATTAGTTTGCCAAAGTTTGCACATATATTTTTATGATTTGTTCTCACGCAAACAATTTGTTCTCAGTAGATTAGTTTGCACATAGTTTTATTAGTTGTTGTCAAAATAATAATGGATAATATTATCTTCTTTTGTTATTGGTCGGAGTCCATAGCCAAGTAATTTCTTACTCACACTAAATCAATCTTGTCCAATTTGTGCCAATATAACAATACAAACAGCCAGTTAGGGTTGAGCCTCTATCCCAATGTCCAAAACCAATAACCTAATTCGGATGAGCTATAGTTGTAATAAGAATGGTACTAGTCCTTGAACAGATCCTTGCTTGTTGTCTCTTGGAATTTAAGTGTTACGTCATTTTTGAATTTGTAGTTGGTCCTGCAAGCATCAAAAAGCAGTTAGTCATTACTATCTATGTTAATCATGAGCTTTTAGCTATAACATCAAAAAATAGAGTTACAGACAAAGAAATTTAACTATTACGATGTAGTTTCAGACTTATCTATGTTGCACGTGTATTGATACAATTCTACTCTAAACCTATTTTATTTTTTTGGTTTATTCAACAGAATTTTTGTTCACTAAAATGACAAGTGTGGGAGTTGCCCATAATTTGACCGACCAAACTACGGACACTACAAAAGTAGTAGTATTCAAACAAAACAATGTTGTGGAAGACCAAGTTTTGTTTGTTGGTAAGATTTTTAATTCCTTACAAGAGGCAGAAACTTGCTATCAAGTTTATGCAGCAAATAATGGTTTTAGCATCCGAAAAAAAGCTACAGATCGATCAAGACACGGTCTCTCGGATCCAACAAGTGTTAGATATACATGCTGTTGTGAAGGAACGTATAAGCCAAAAAAGCTGATAGAAGAAAGTAAAATCAGAAGGAGCACTTCAACAATAAAAAGTGGTTGTATGGCTAGGATGCATGTCCAAAATATAAAAGATTCAAACTTGTGGAAGGTCAATGTGTTTGAAGATGTACACAATCATACCTTGGTCAGCCCAACTAAACGGATTCATATGAGATCTAGAAGACACTTGCCTGAAGTTGTAAAATCATTAACATAAAATTTTAGTCAAGAACGTCTTCAGATTAGTAAGATCCTTGCACATTTTGGTGGATGCTCTAATGCCGAATTTAATGCTAAAGATCTTTATAATCATTTGAGGAGGGTGAGAGCATCCATCAATGACTGTGGGGATGTTGATTCTGTGAGAGTCTATTTTCAACAAATGGGACGAGGAACAAGAATTTTTACTATGCAATTGTTACAGACGAAAAGGGAATAGCAGTTAACTTTTTCTGGGTGGATGGACGGTCATGCTTGGCATATCAACAATTTAGCGATGTTGTTACATTTGACACAACATATAGAACAAACAAGTATTCCATGCCATTTGGACCCTTCACGGGTGTGAACCATCACCATCAATCAATTCTTTTTGGTTATGCACTCATAGAAAATGAAATCGAAGACACTTTTGTTTGGGTGTTTCAGCATTGGCTTCAAGCTATGGAAGGAAAATACCCTGTTTCCATCATCACAGATCAAGATAGAGCTATGAGTAATGTAGTGATGAAAATATTTCCTAAGACTCGTCATCGTTTTTGTCTTTGGCACATCAAGAAAAAATTTGCAGAGAAGTTCAAGCATATTTATTTTAAGTATTCAGGATTCAAGAAAGCAGGGAAGTAGTGTATTCGTGAAACACACACAATTGAAGATTTTGAAGATCAATGGACTGCTTTGGTGCATAAATATAAGCTGGAAGACCACGATTGGATGAAAGAATTATATGAGATACGTCATTAGTTGGGTACCAGTCTATTGTCGGAGTACCTTTTTTGCTGGTATGAATACCACACAACGAAGTGAAAGTATCAACTCTTTCTTTGATGCTTTTGTTACGGCGAAGACAACCTTAAAAGAATTTGTTACAAAGTACGATCAAGCATTGGAGTCAATTTATGTGAATGAGCGAAAGGAGAACTACATCTCAACTTACAAACAACGTATTTTGAAAAGTAAGGATGGTTTCTTGGTTCATGGTGCTCGTATCTGCACAAGGAATATGTTTGGAAAGTTCGAGGAAGAGTTGGGTGAAGCGTGTCGGCTTAGAGTGGATGAAACATAAAAAGATGGTGATTTCGAACCTATGTTGTTCGTTACAAGAATGACAATAAGGGAAGAGTATGTTGTAAAGATGAACTTGACTTTAATGGAGGGTTAAATATGATTTGGATGTACTTACTTGCAAAATCTTTTACAACTTTGTTAACTATGGAGTATGTGCGTTTTCATCTATGAGTGCTTACCAGTATGAGAGTGAGGCATTGTTGAGTGCATAGCACCATTTTTTGGTTAAAATTTTATAATACCTTCATTTTTAATATTATTGATCAATGATCATAGTTATCTTCAGCCCTTTGTGATCCTACGAGTCATGTCTGCAGATGTGAATTCAGTTTTGAATAATTGAAATGTTGTTATATTGTCGAAAGAATTGCGGATGCTTATCTTCAGCTCAACAATTTTGCAGTTTGCCATCTTTGTGATCCTTGTACGGTCTTCTAATGTTGCTTCCCCAGGTAACTTCAGGTGTTAATTTTATGGTACACTATTGAATCTTCCATATATTTCACTGACATATTGCGCAATACAAACTTTCCTAAAAGATGTGGATGAGGACACTGAGGAGTGGATAAAATCATCTCTGTTATATGGATACAGTTTACTGTTGAAAGTTAGTATATTTCACTGGTATTGCATGATACAAACTTTATTTCAAAATGTGGATCAGGCACTACCAGAATAAGTCATATTAGCGACGTCAGAACACGTCTCTAAAATGATGAAAAACGTCACTACAACGGTTTACCGACGTATTTAGCGACGTTTTTCTGTGGTCGCGGAAAGCCCATGTCGCTAACAGGCAAAACGTCGGTAATCATCGCCATTACCGACGCTTACCGACGTCAATAAACGTCGGTAATTAACCGACATTCACCGACGTCACGTCGAAAAAATGGCGACGTCTCAAACATCGGTAAATTTAGCGACGTATGCTAGTTGACTAATATTGCATCTGTTATGTGTTCTCCAGATTTATACATGTGTTTCTTACTAATATTGAAAAGCAAAAGCTTGCCTAGGCAAAAATTGTTAGCTATTGTTCAGCTGAGAGCAAAAGCTCAACCTCAAACCTTATTTTAGTCCCAAATCGGCTGGACAAGTAAAAAAAAGCGTGTATATATTACTACTCCCTCTATTGCTTCATTAAAAGTTGTGTGTGGGAGCTCCATGGGCCACACGAGCTCGCCGCCGCAGTCGCCCGGCCCGGCCCCTCGGTTCGGTTCGGCACGCGTAACGGGTGCGAGCACGTGCCCACATCTGCGGGCGCCGAATGCCGATCTGATTCCTTCTTCGGGCCGAGACCCTAAAAGATTTTTTGCTCCTTTCTACAAATTCTGACTGTTACAAATTTTTAATTCCATAACGTTCACTATTCAAATTCCGTCCAGGTTCAATGAACCTTGTGCTGAAAAACGTTCTGTAACGTTTATTTTAATTGACTCATTAAATCTGTCATTATTCTCCTACGTTGGAAAATTCCTATAAATATCTTGTCTCATTCCTTCATTTTTTACACTCAGAAATTATCTTGCCTCTCACAAATTCTCGTACTCTCAACATCACTGCTGTTCTCTATTGTTGCTCTGGACGGAGCTAAGTCGGGGTCATTCTCTCGACGTCGTGTGTGGCAACGAGATTCCGGTGGAGCGGAGATTGTACCACTAGGGGCGTTCGGATTCAGTCTGCACATAGACCCGAGCTAACTCTTAGGGCAGTGCTACGTGCACGACTTCCCCGGAGGCCGGTAACAATTTAATTTTTTTTATTGCAAATTTAAACCGAAGTGTTATTGAAGAATTTCCAACAATCTAAGAGTTACATCGGTTTGACAAATTAATTATTTGTTTTCCTTAAGAAAAAGGAAATATTGTTACTGTTACTATGAAAAAAAAAGAAAAAAAATTACTTAGTCTGTACAAATCGTTACTGCTTACATATTTTCAAAACATTTTCTTGCTGCTAAAGTCTATTTGCTACTGCTAAAGAAAAGCCTTTGTTTAAAATATTTTCTTACTGCTAAAGTCTATTTGCTACTGCTAAGGGAAATTTTGTTTATACACTTGCTTTGAAAGCCTTTGTTCAAAACATCAAGAAAAGCTTCTGTTAAAAACAAACAGAAACAAACAAAGCTATTGCTAAAGTCTATTTGCAAAGCTTATTGTTGAAAAAAGTTTTGTTGCTTAAATCCACTTGCTGTAAACAAATTTTTCTTAACAAATTTTGTCTATCATTTAATATTATTTGTTACATAATTTATTATTTGTTCATTGTCATTATTTGACATATCAATTAATATCCGTTCATTGTCATTATTTGTTAAATTGACATCTTAGACAAATATTATTGTGTTAGTACATTTTTCAATACTAGTTTTCATTTTACTCAATATTTTAATTTAGGCTAAATCAAACAATTAATTAATTTAGTAAAAAAAATCCTTTATCTTAAAGTTCTAAAGTTAAGATTTGTTTGGGAACAAGCCGAAAGGGCCCTTCTGTCAACAAGACGAAATATCGTCTAAGCGACCGGTACTTAAGAGTTCCTAGTGAACCTCCGCTTGCTGGGATCTGGCCCCTACAGCTAACCCAACCTTATCAAAAACTTGAAAAACTAAAAATTTAAAGGTTTATTACTAAAATTATTTTAATTGTTAATTTTAGCTCAAAACCATCTTATTGAGTAAATATAATTTTTTTTCAGACCTTAGAAATATGACTTCCAAGGAAGAGACTTTCTCGGCAAAGCTTGCAAAATTCAATGGCACATATTTCAAGAGGTGGCAGAGCCAGATGAAATTTTGGCTTACCACTTTAGGTCTGATTTCTGCCATTGATGGGTCCACACCCATCTCAAATGATTCTGATGAGACTGAGTCTGACATAGGGGTTTCCAAGTCATCCTCTTCTACCAAACCTAAGACCCCTAAGAAAATAGACTACCACTGCTTTTACAGAATCTTAAGCGCTATGTCTGAGTCTCTCTATGACATATTTTTGAATATAAAAATGCTAAACTCTGGGATGCTTTGGAAGATGAGTATGGTTGTGATGATGCTGGAATTGATAGATTCAATTCCACCACATTCAACCAATATGTTATGGTAGATAACAAACCTATCAATGACCAAATCCATGAGTTCCAAGAACACCTTAGGCAGGTTCAAACCAAGGGAACTTTCTTTTCTACTGAGCACAAAATAGGATGCTTGATAGATAAACTTCCTCCTTCCTGGTCTAAAGTGGCAAAGGACCTTCTACATCTACAAGGATCTATTACATACTCTCAAGCTCTACAGAGAATTAGAACAGAAGAGCAATATAGGTCCAAGACCAAAGCTAGGTCAAATGCCACAGCTAAGGTAAATCTTGTAGAAAGTCTTGCAAAACCTAGATCAAACAACCATCTCAAATCCAAGAAAAACTCCATCAAAAAGAAGCAGAGTTTTCAACCTCCTCACCTGTCACGACCCGTGCCCTTTTTTTTTTTTTTTAACGGATACAAGACGTGTCCAAGCCAGCCTACGCCGCAGTGTCGGCGGTAGAACGCTGTCACGACCATGAAGATCAAATCACAAATAATACAATGCTCATGTCTGCAAGTATCTCCGTATCTCCCATGTTAAGTGAATCCACGGCTAACCTGAAAATGTTGGTTTCCAGTCAGGAATGGAACGAGCACAATTCACCGAATGCAATTTCAAATAAAGAAAATGACTATAAACAAAGGTTAGACATCAATCATGGGTTTGAAAAATAAGCATGAAATATGAAAACCAATAGTAAATAAATAGACACAAAATACTCTCCCCGACTGTTAGAAGTACCTCTGATATGTGATCGGTCTGGGGTACTACACCGCACGGTCTACAATGTCTACTTGCATGAAAAATAAACACGGGCTACAATGTCTACTTGCAGAAAATAAACACGGGCTACACTACTTGCAGAAAATAAACACGGGCTACACTGCTGCAGAAAGTAAACACGGGCTACAATGTCTAACATGGGCTATGGTCAGATCACATATCTTTGGTACTTCTAATTTCCGACTCCACAATTTATAATAGAAAATAATCACATAACCAATGGCCAACCAATGAAATATAGTGAAAATTAATATCGAAATGCAAACAATAAACTGTACTCGCCTGTGGTCCTTTGCTGGTGAAACCGACAATCTAAACTACTCAATGTGCCACAATAGTCAAAATCCATACAACAGTCCCTGGAAGCTGAAATAAACATTACCACTGTTCTCAGAATAGTCAAAATAGCTAGGATTGCCTGTCCTTACGTCCAATTCTGGACACAGGGGCAAAACAGTAATTTCGGGCCAAAACGATGTCCGCCGTTGGACCCGCTTTGTACCGAAAAGCGTGCCAGAGTCAATGGTCTCTAAAGTCGTCAAACTATATGTCTACAGATTCGGTTTTCCGATACGAATCCAACCGTATGTCCAGAGTTGGATTCCGGCGGGCCGTGCACAAAATCGCCCGTTGAGTCGGATAAATAAATATTTAGAAACCATTTAAAAACATAATAGGTATTAAACCTCTTTAAGAAAATATTTACTTTATAATTCTTCATATACACCTATAGAGTAGTAATCCCTGTCAAACAAAACCCAAAAGTAACAAAGTCCATACTAAATTTTGCTTATCTAAAACTTATTTATGAACTATATTTAAATATTCTCTATAAAAAGGTATTTACATCTTATATGCCAAATTCTATATTCCACTATAATTCCAGAATAATGATTTTATAAAAATGTTTAAATAACATGGTGCTAATAATATCAAATATAGGGGTACAGTCCATACATAGTACACCATACTAATAAACCTATTATTTATGCTGATTTTTGTACCTCATCCTTAATTTACTAATAAAATAAGACTAAAACACATTTCCCCCCTTTTATTCATTTTTATAAAATGAAAATAAAATAAATAACAGAGACAATGTCTCCTCTCTGTTCTTGAGAGTCAGCAGCATATTAGTACAAAACCAAAAGGACTCTAACACAGAGTCACGAGAGGGGAAATTAACTTAGAGAGGAAATAAGAGTCGGAAGGAAGGAGAGCTTTCTGTTGGGTATTTAGCCTTTTGTTTTGGTTTTTAGTCCCACATCGGCTAGAAAGGAACGTGTATCTCCATATATATGAGTCTTTACTCTTTATGGAGATGCACATGTAGTGCACATGGGTGTGTGCCATGTGGGATTAATTATTAATGGTATAAAGGCTTAATCAACAATTAATAAGCTGTAAGCTTTTTGCTCTTGGGAAATTTATTTCCATAGGAGCTAAGCCCCGTTGGGGCATAGCGACTCGGACTCGGACTCGGACTCGGACTCGGACTCGGGCTCGGGCTCGGGCTCGGACTCGGGCTCAAGGGCTCATGAGGCGTAATGTGGCATTTTGTTGGCGCACTTAGCACGTCAGCATCGTCGCTAGGCGCATAGTGCGCTTAAGTTGCGCTCGTTGCGCGAGCCACTTGCGCGACCACGTTGCGCGGCCCGTTACGCGAGCCCAGTTACGCTGGCCCAGTTACGCAGCCCAGTACGCAGCCCAGTACGCGCAGTACGCGCAGTGTGCGCAGCGTACGCAGCGTACGTAGAGTGCGCAGTATGCGCAGCGTACGCAGCGTACGTAGAGTGCGCAGTGTGCGCAGCGTACGCCGTGTGCGTAGAGTGCGTATGTGCGTATGGCTGGCTGCATATTAGAGCGGGAACGGTTGCAGCAGTTGCTGCATGTTCAGGAGTAGTTCTGCCACTACCCTGAAGTGCAGGCAACTGCTTGGCAACCGCCCCGTGGGCTATATATGCAGGTTCTCTCCTCTCTCTCTGTTGGCAGAAGTAATCAGAATTTCAGAGAGAAACTCTTAAGTGTTCTTTAACACAACAGAGTAGTGAGCGTGTTCTTTAACACAAACACTAGTACTTTTTAGTACGCGTGGGTGAGAGAAGAGTAGAGCCATTGCCAGAGGAGTTTGCCGTCTTCCGAGGAGTCAGAAGAGCAGGAGTGTTCCAAGGTTTTCCGTCAACCTTGCTGGTTCCTGGAAGCTGTTCGCAGAGGGCGAATAAAGCTTTGAGCAACGGTGATTATTCACCCCAGCAATTCCATCTCTCGCCTGTCACCCTTCTGTTGCCTTTAGCAGTTCTGTCAGTATCTTCTTTTTAGAAGGCACTACTGCCAGTTTGCTACGATCACGAAAATCTCTTTAGATTATTCGTGTATTACGATATCTTTTTAGATCTCGTAATTTGCAGAATCCTTCTGGACCTCTGTTGCAAAACCTTCTTTAAGGAATTGCATTTGAAACGTTGTCTTTACAACTGTTTCAGTTTCTGTATTTTCTATCGAAAAGCGTGCCCCGGCGTTCCCGGCAATAACAATCTCAAAGCTTTATTGCTACGATGGAAAATATTAATGCTTCACTCCTCAATACTGACTTTTGCAAATTAGAAAAGTTTGATGGAGAGCATTATCAAGTCTGGAAGAGGAAGGTTTATCTCACTCTTCAACTTAGAGACGTTGATCACGTATTGCTTGAAGAGGAACCTACTGTTCCAGATACTGGGTCTGCTGCCGCAATAACTGCGGCTACTAAACTTCAGGCCAAGTGGAGAAGGGAGAATAGCATTTGCAGGTTGCTTATCCTGAATGCTATGGAGGATTCCCTAGCAGAATCATATTCTAAAAAGAATATCGCCAGAGACATATGGGAGTCTCTGGAAAAACTGTACGAAGAAGACAAGAACAGGAGCAAAATATTTGTGGTTGAAAAATATCACAAATGGCTCTTTGAGGACGAGAAGTCCATGCTGCCGCAGGTCAAAGAATTTCTGAAGCTGCGACAGAAGTTGGAAGACGAGGCTATGCCCCTCCCCGACAAGTTTGTTGTTGGAGGGATTGTCTCAAAGCTCCCCACTGGGTGGAGCAAGTTCTATGCAAACATGCATAGGAAGAAGTTGGAGATCACCCTTGAAGATCTCCTACAGGAAATCTATGTTGAGGACCAGATGCGGGCTCAACTGAAGGTGGACACACTGTCCAAGCAATTGGCTAACGCCAATCTGGTTCAGACCAAGGAACCAAAGGGAAAGGGAAAGCGTGCAGATTTCCAGAAGAAGAAGAAGAACCCTAACAACTTGAATGTTAAGGGAACTTCTTTCAAGCCAAAGAAATCTAAGGCAAAGATGCCTTGTTTCAAGTGTGGCCAGTTGGGCCATTTCAAAAGTGAATGCACAGCACCGGCCAAGAAATCAGAGCAAGGTGAGCCTAGCAAAGTCTCAATGATTACTGATGTAATTGCTATGATTGGACAGGTTGATGCTGTAGGATCTGATTCAGACTGGTGGGTAGATACTGGAGCCACCTGCCATGTCTGCTCCAGTAAGGAGTGGTTCACCACCTATACACCTACTTCTGAAGTGGTTATGATGGCGAACCAAGCACAAGCTGAAGTGCTCGGGATCGGGACGGTGGTGTTGAAGCTGACTTCGGGCAAGTCTCTGACGCTTTAAGGCGTGAAGCACGTTCCTGCTATCGCCAAGAACCTGATCTCGGGAGGCCTACTGTGCAATGCAGGCCTCAGGATGGACATCAATGCTGGCCAGATGGTGATGTCTATCAAGGGAATATATTTCGGGAAAGCTTTTTATACCGAAGGAATGTTCAAAGTTCAGCTTGTAAATCAGTCCAATGTAATTAATATAATTAATGAAATCTCTCCTTCTGCTTATACTCTTGAGTTGTGGCATAATAGGCTAGGACATGTTCATTGTAAACGAATAAACAGAATGTCTAGTCTAGGACTTATCTCCAAGTGTGGGGGTAAGGTAGAGAAATGTGAAGTTTGTGCTCAAACGAAGATCACAAGGAAACCCTTTCCTCGGGTTAATCGAAGTACAGATCTTCTGGAGTTGGTACACTCCGATATCTGTGACTTCAAACAGTTCTCTACAAAGGCCGGGATGAAGTATTTCATAACCTTCATCGATGACTTCTCAAAGTATGCGTTCGTCTACTTGCTGAAGGCTAAAGACGAAGCATTCGAGAAGTTCAAGGAGTTCAGAGCTGAAGCTGAGCGACAGACTGGACAACAACTCAAAAGGATAAGAAGTGATCGAGGTGGGGAGTACAGGTCTCATGAATTCGCATCGTTCTGTAAGGAACATGGAATTGTCAATGAGACTACGGCTCCGTACTCTCCTCAATCAAACGGAGTAGCTGAGAGGAAGAACAGGACGTTGACAGAAATGATTAATTCAATGTTGTTGACTGCTGGCCTTCCTAAGTGCTACTTGGGAGAAGCTGCATTGACGGCCACTTTTATTCTAAATAGAGTGCCTCATGCAACTTCTGATATTACTCCTCATGAACTCTGGTTCAAAGTCAGACCTAACTTGAATGTCATTCGAGTATGGGGGTGTCTGGCATATGTCAAGCTTCCAGATCTGAAGATTCAGAAGCTTGGGACAAGGACTACAAAGACGATCTTCTTGGGGTATGCCGAGAAGAGTGATGCTCGGAGATTTCTTGATATAGAGTCAAATCATATCATTGAATCTCGCGATGCAGAATATTTTGAAGACAAGTTTGCAAGGCACAAGAATATTGTTCTTCCGAATGTTCCGGAGAATAATGAGGGTGCACAAGAGACTGAAGTCTTCAATGAAGATGTGGTCCAAGAAGATGTTGTTGTTGAAACAACGGTTGAACCAGAACAAGCTGAGCCATCAGCTAAGGGTGTGAGGAGGCCGAAGGACTTCGGAAGTGACTTTGTCACATATCATGTGGAAGCAGATCCGCTTACCTATGATGAGGCGATGAAGACCAGAGACGCGGTTTTCTGGAAGGAGGCGATTGACAATGAGATTGATTCCATCACCTCAAATAATACTTGGGTGTTGGTTGATCTTCCTGAAGGAGCGAAACCCATCGGATGCAAATGGATCTTCAAGAAGAAGATGAAAGCAGACGGAACTATTGACAAGTTCAAGGCTAGGTTGGTAGCCAAGGGGTTTTCTTAGAAGCAGGGGATTGACTATTTTGACACGTATGCTCCAGTAGCCCGGATGACCACCATCAGAATGTTAATTGCTCTCGCAGCAATACATAAGATGGTGATACATCAGATGGATGTAAATACGACTTTCCTAAATGGCGAGCTGACCGAAGAGATTTACATGCAACAGCCAAAGGAATTTGTCATCAGAGGTCTTGAAGACAAAGTCTGCAAGTTGGTGAAATCCTTGTACGGTCTTAAACAGGCTCCCAAGATGTGGCATGAGAAATTTGACAAAGTTATAAGGTCAAATGGCTACATGGTCAGCGATACGGACAAGTGTGTTTACACGAAGTTCGCTGATGGAAGAGGTGTGATCGTTTGTCTGTACGTGGATGACATGCTTATCCTAGGTACGGATATTAGATGTGTCACAGAGACAAAGAAATTCATCTCAAGCAAGTTCAGTATGAAGGATTTGGGGGAAGCTGATGTGATCTTAGGGATCAAGATCATCCGGACAGACACTGGACTAGCGCTGTCACAGTCTCATTATATTGAGAAAATGATCACTCGTTATGGGTATCAGGATCTTCCTGGGATCGATACGCCGTACAGGTGTGATCTGAAGCTGAAGCCTAATTCAGGGGAAAGCGTCAGGCAGCTGGAGTATGCAAGCGTAATCGGGAGTTTGATGTATGCTACTACTGCCACAAGGCCTGACATAGCTTTCGCCGTGGGAATGCTGAGTCGTTTTACGAGCAATCCAGGTGTTGAACACTGGAAAGCTGTAGAACGGGTTATGAGATATCTCAAGAAGACTCAGACATATGCACTGTACTACAGCGGAGATCCGTCTGTAGTGGAAGGCTTCAGTGATGCCAGTTGGTGCTCAGAGGTGGAGAGCGAGAGGTCCACAGGTGGATTCATTTTCACAATGGGTGGAGCTGCTATATCGTGGAAGTCGAAGAAGCAGTCTATGCTCTCGCGGTCATCCATGGAATCTGAGTTCTTTGCACTTGATACCGCAGCCGAGGAAGCAGAATGGCTTCGGGAGCTCATGTATGATCTTACAGTGGTTGGGGCACAAATACCGACGATACCGATATACTGCGACAACCAGGCGACTGCGGCGGTGGCATCAAATGATCTTTTCAACGGGAAGAAGAGGACTGTGCGGTTGAAGCACAGGGCAGTACACGATCTTATCAAGAGAGGTGTTATTGCAGTAATTGATGTTCGGAGTCAGGAGAACCTGGCGGATCCGTTCACCAAGGGCCTCAAGCGCCAGTTGGTCGATGACACAGCTTGTAAAATGGGCTTGAAGGCATTCTGATATTGTATTATTGTATTCCTACCATAAAGTTTTATGCTATTAGTTCAAAGATTTATCTACTAGGCATCTAGCTTTTGGTTCAAGGGAGGACCACTAATCGGAAGAATATCAGGAACGGTGGGTACATGTTCTATTGGGCATGGAGAGGTTACGGACCTATAACCACTGTTGTCTACTGTTGTTTTCTGCGGAAAACAGGTCCTGTAGGAGGTTGGCTTAAATGCCTTAATGAGTTCTCAGGCATTTGGAATGTCTGGTATGCTTTACAGGAAGCATGGTAGCACAGCACTACAAGGAGTGTGACTCCATGCTATGTGTGGCGGTGACTCCACCATGAGGTTCTCGAAGGAGGTAAAGCCTCAGCTATGTTAGCCAAGTCACAGCGGCGTAGCACCGCAAATAGGCAGTTGGCCTAATGCTGTATATTGAATTAAAGAGGGATGTAGTCAGCACTACAAAGAGGAGGTGTTCCTCATGTTATGGGTGGCACGACACCACAATGAGGTAAACCCGGCTAGGGATAAAGCCTCGGTCTTGCAAGCCATGTCGTAGCGACGTAACACCCACAGAAGCGTAAGGCTTCATGCTGGGTAGTTTGGCACTACAAAGGGGCTAGACCTCATGCTACGGGTAGTATGACACTACGATGAGGTTCTCGGTGATTCGGGGTAAGGTCCTCGGCTTAAGGCCATGTCATAGCGGCGTAGCACCGCAAAGGAAGCGTTGGACGCTTCATGCCATGTCTCTTTAATAAAGAACTCACCTATAGTGTATGGACAAAGAGATATCAGGCCGTCTCTTGAGGGTAAACTTGTAGACGCCCAATATTATACACTGAAACCAGGCTGGCACACGGCCTTAAATGTGCAGCCAGAAGCACATGTAACTACATTATGTGTGTGGAAAGAATTTCAGCTATGATGCAGAATTCAAGGCTTAGTCCATTCTTGTATTATAGTTTGATTTTTGACTCACGTGGGAAGATTAAAGTCTTAAGTGGCATCTATCCTAAAAGCATAATGGACAGTTACTGTGGGGAACACTCGTACTCATATATATAGAGATATGTGGGGGATTGTTGGGTATTTAGCCTTTTGTTTTGGTTTTTAGTCCCACATCGGCTAGAAAGGAATGTGTATCTCCATATATATGAGTCTTTACTCTTTATGGAGATGCACATGTAGTGCACATGGGTGTGTGCCATGTGGGATTAATTATTAATGGTATAAAGGCTTAATCAACAATTAATAAGCTGTAAGCTTTTTGCTCTTGGAAAATTTATTTCCATAGGAGCTAAGCCCCGTTGGGGCTTAGCGACTCGGACTCGGACTCGGACTCGGACTCGGACTCGGACTCGGACTCGGACTCGGACTCGGGCTCGGGCTCGGGCTCGGGCTCGGGCTCGGACTCGGGCTCAAGGGCTCATGAGGCGTAATGTGGCGTTTTGTTGGCGCACTTTGCACTTAGCACGTCAGCATCGTCGCTAGGCGCATAGTGCGCTTAAGTTGCGCTCGTTGCGCGAGCCACTTGCGCGACCACGTTGCGCGGCCCGTTACGCGAGCCCAGTTACGCTGGCCCAGTTACGCAGCCCAGTACGCAGCCCAGTACGCGCAGTACGCGCAGTGTGCGCAGCGTACGCAGCGTACGTAGAGTGCGCAGTGTGCGCAGCGTACGTAGAGTGCGCAGTGTGCGCAGCGTACGCAGTGTGCGTAGAGTGCGTATGTGCGTATGGCTGGCTGCATATTAGAGCGGGAACGGTTGCAGCAGTTGCTGCATGTTCAGGAGTGGTTCTGCCACTACCCTGAAGTGCAGGCAACTGCTTGGCAACCGCCCCGTGGGCTATATATGCAGGTTCTCTCCTCTCTCTCTGTTGGCAGAAGTAATCAGAATTTCAGAGAGAAACTCTTAAGTGTTCTTTAACACAACAGAGTAGTGAGCGTGTTCTTTAACACAAACACTAGTACTTTTTAGTACGCGTGGGTTCTGTTACTTCAGAAACAGAGAGAGAAGAGTAGAGCCATTGCCAGAGGAGTTCGCCGTCTTCCGAGGAGTCAGAAGAGCAGGAGTGTTCCAAGGTTTTCCGTCAACCTTGCTGGTTCCTGGAAGCTATTCGCAGAGGGCGAATAAAGCTTTGAGCAACGGTAATTATTCACCCCAGCAATTCCATCTCTCGCCTGTCACCCTTCTGTTGCCTTTAGCAGTTCTGTCAGTATCTTCTTTTTAGAAGGCACTACTGCCAGTTTGCTACGATCACGAAAATCTCTTTAGATTATTCGTGTATTACGATATCTTTTTAGATCTCGTAATTTACAGAATCCTTCTGGACCTCTGTTGCAAAACCTTCTTTAAGGAATTGCATTTGAAACGTTATCTTTACAACTGTTTCAGTTTCTGTATTTTCCATCGAAAAGCGTGCCCCGGCGTTCCCGACAATAACACTTTCTTCAGAAGGAGAAGAGGGAATGACTCACTAGGATGTTGGCAGCACTTGATGCTGCAGTGGGGGCCAGCACTGCCCGCGGAGAAGAGGGCTCAGGAGCTGCTTGGAGCTGGCAGCCAGGCGCTGGCCGGGCACGACGCTGCTGGAGCGCGGAACCGGAGGGTCAGCCCGCCAGCGATGGTCCCGGTCCGGCGCTCGACTGAACTTCGCGGAGGGCGGCGCGCGGGTCCCGGCGAGGGGGTTGCGGCCTCCAACGCGGGTCCACGGTGGTACTCCTGGGCAGGGACGGCTACGGCTCGGCGGTCCGGTTGACGGCGCAGGTGGTCCGGCCAGGAAGGATGTCGGCGTCGAGGGAGTCCATGGGCGCGACGTTGAGTTTATCGGCCATGGCCTCGAACAAGGTTTTAGAGAACGGAAAGGGTTTATTGGTGCGGCAACAGAGTGCTGCTGCGGATGTTGGCTCACCGGAGATTGGACGGTGCCGCTGGTGTGGGGGTGTTGGCGGCGTCGAGTTTGATCTAGGGTTTCCATGTTTTATTCGAGAGTTCTGCTCTCGTTCGATTTATATTCGTTTGAACAGCCGGGGGGGGGGGGGGGGGGGGTCGGCTCTGTTCTATGCTGGAAGCTCGGCTTGTGGGCTCCCTGGGAAGTTCGGGTCGGCACTAGGGTTGGGCTGCTCTCTCTCGGGTTGCTGGGTTGGGGTCCCTACTGCTGGGCTGGTTTCACGTAGGGAACCATAAAATTTGCAACAAAACCTTCATTGTATTATAATAAGATGAGATGAATTGTGCACCTTTATCAAATATTGGAGGAAGTTAGCTAAGAGTAACAGAGGACAGTAGATGGATATTACAATTACTAATTATGTAGGGGCCAAAAGTGAAAAGTCGTGTGACTAAGACCTTCGATGGGTTATAGGGAAGTCCCAAGCTCAAATTAAGTGTTGAGTCGTCATCCCTTAAAACTCGTTTTTTTACTACTCATATTCTTGGTGTAAAGCTTAGTATGCAGCTTCGTTCATTAGGTGGTAGCACTGCTCGTCTCTACTCCTTATTGCAAAATTTGATATATAACTGATATTAATGAAATACAGTTGATCTAAGAGGAATAACTACAAAGAAGAGCAAATCTTATATTTTAAGAAACAAGAGCAGCATCTTAAAATCCAAGAATAGTTCGTGTTAATCATAAACTATGTTGCAAGAACAAAAGAAAATAGTTCCCATATCTATTTATGCTCTATATAAAATAATTTTCATAAGTCTAATTAGAATATCAATATTATCCTTGTACATGGTTTATAAAAATATGCACGTATGTATTTATAATTCGTTTGATAATGAAATATCAGAATAAATGATTACAATCGATATTATTTAAGAATAATATAACAATAACAATAATAATAATAATAATAATAATAATAATAATAATAATATAATTCCATAAATCCATAATGGTGTATATGAACCATTATGTTCAGTCTACAAACCCCAAAATATACGATGACCTATTTTATACAAAAGTCACTGCATGTCACTAAAATGACATTTATAAGATCTAAAAGTCATTCATACAAATAATATTGATAAAATGTTTTCAAAATTTTCGGGAAGGGGAGCTACAAATCTACCCACCTTAAAATAATTTCGTCCTCGAAATTCTTAATTCATAGCTATTCCTTAAAATTCAAAATGGAAGTCTACTATTACCTTAATCTCCGAAAGTTTAATTCCTCAAAATATTTTATAGTTGTCTCTAGCTATTTTATAATTCCGAATACTTGGGGACTTCTACCCACCTTTGGTCACACAACTCCTCAAAACACGGTCACCAAAAATCTTATAATCTTCAAACTAGTGGCTAATAACTCTTCCAAAAATGTCTAGGACTTATGGTATCTATAATCCCTCATATCCATCAAGCAACCCAACAACGAATTCACACCAGTAGCTAAATATATATTGATAAATTCTTAATAAGCATGAAAATTCGTCGCTCTGAAGTAGGGAGGACAGGAAGATAAGGCAGAATAATCGGGAGCAACTGTGAAGTTTCAAGAGCAGTGGAGGGTATCCAATGTTGCAGATAGAAAGGAAGTTTATGAACCCCTGTCTTATTTGCTAGATTGGGCTACTCTAGTCCAGTCACTTACTACGTCAAAAGACTCTTCGTTACTTAGGGTGGCCTGCCATCCGTGCAATACAAAAGTCTCGTTCTCGAAATTTTAATTCAACCAAGGTTCCACAACGGAACGGAATTTGAGAAATCAAGATTGGGGTCTTAATGGGTTTTCTATTTGGACATCAGTCATTGGTTGGATGAACATTGGGTTTCAATCTATATGGATTGGACAAGATCCCAATGATAAAACTCTTCCTACCAGATTAGAGTATCCTAGAATAGGTTTCTATCCAAGGGTTGAGCTAGTTGCCCGTCAAATTGGTTAGCTAGGTTCCTAAAGTCCAGAATGCGCCTTCAGTAACTTTTGAGTTTAAGTAGCACATGAGGCCTCAATTGGGTAGCACACTAGTGACATGTGCGTAGTGGATTCGAGTAGATCACCACCATATATTGGGTCGAATGAATTGAGTCGAGGTCGGGTCTCTAATTGTAATCGGGAAGTGTACGAGTATTATGGTATGGGTTATAGCTAGTCCTTTTAACCTGAAAGTCTTGGCACAAAAATAGAGTACAAGGAGACGGGTTTGAGTGGGACATGACATACCTAGATGAAGGTGGACCCGTCTAGATCTTGCGTATGAAATTTGTTGGAAGGTAACAGGTTGTCTCGTGCTCCGATTATTAATGACACGGCCGGGAACACAAAAGATCTTGATGGAAAGTGGGAGTCCATGTGACACTAATTATCATCCCAATGGAAAATATTCTAGTCAATCGGTAATCCTCATATATCCCAAAAATTTTAGAAGGCTTACAGTCTACCCACCTTAAAAATAGGACATGGTCCTAGGAATATTGAGGTTAGAAGGATTCTAGGTCCGGGTATTGTACCTCGATTCTCGGTAATAAAGAACAAGGTACGATGTAACGGAATATGGTAGATATAAGTCAAATCAAAGATTGTTCCTCAATAATTGAAAAATAAGTGTGTACAATGACACACGGTCGATAAAATAGAATGACATACTCGCCCATAGTATACAAGAGTTATCGACGGGGTAACCAACTCTAAGGCACATCACAAGAAAAGAATTCTAATAACTGAACTGTGAATTTCTATTTGTGTCAAACCTGTCAGACTATTGTCATAAGGGTTCCAATGGTATGGGCTGTAGTGATCATGCGTTGTTGTTGACAACTGGTATATCACAATTTGACAGGATACTTAATCTATGGTATTAGCTAAACAAGTGACTGTGGTGTTCCAACACTAGTTAGGTCTTAATATCAAACATTTACATATCTAGAGTAATATTTGCTGGAAACCAATCTCGGGAGGGGTGTCACGGTAAATGATTACCCTATTGTCCATTCATCTCATGTCTAACTGTGGGTGTTGGTCGAGGAAGGGTTGGTTCAAGGCTAAAGGGTTGCTAGTTAAGGCAAACTTCCGGCAATGATTAGAGACTCACGACGTTTGATTTCTTGAGAATAGATAGTCTCCTAGGTTGGAGTTCTGACTAAGGGTAAAAACCCTAATCATTCTCAAATTTAGATGGCTCGAAAGTCTCAACAGTAGTTTGTGGGTCGATGGGAGAACGAGTAACTCAATCACATGACTGGCGGATGGTAGCTACACTTGTGCCTACCATTAAGATAGCCAAGGAAATACTCTGTATCTCTCTACCATCATGAACTTTCGTCCTTCCAAATCGGTGAAAGACAAAAACAATAAGAATTCAAGGGAGATGTTACTGAATACAATTTCGTGATTTAAGGACGAACATATAATTCAAGAGGAATTGTCAAGCAGTCGCGGATGAGATCCTAGATACCTATATATCTCCATCCACGTAGTGTAATTAAACGAAGAGCGAACCAAATGCATCATGGTTGATCAGACCATAATACACTGATTCTGATTAGACAATAAGTTAGCAGGCGTCCCCACTAAACATATGCCCTGGATCAAGCTCGAGAACAGAGTGAGCTTGTAAAACTAAGCTGTAACTGCAGCGTTTGTTAAGATAGTCGAATACAATCATGCGAGATTTTTGAAAGAAGGCACCAGTAGTTCGAGTTCGTGTGAAACGAAAACTCACCTGGGGTTCTTGCTTATACAGTCATCCTACTATCTTCTTATTCATAAGACTTTGGTCAACCAATAGGTTATGACCTCTACATTCTATATTCTAGGTAAACCTATTGGTGTTAATCAATTACCTCGTCAATAGCTCACAAGAACTACTGAATGCTAGATCGGGTGATATACCACCCAACTTACAAACTTCCACTAATATTGGCTTCGGGTCTTACAGAACATACATGGCATTGTCCTATCCTCCGTAGTATCTTAAACTTGTAATCACGTCTAAAGTCATTTCACCTAGAGTTATGCCTCGCCTATATACTCGGGCTACGGTAAACCCTTGGATTTGTGATTTTAGGATGATATATTATCCGATACTCTTCCTTATATTGACACAAAGGTGACTACGGTCAAAGAGGTCCACTAGCTATAATTTAACAATTATTCCATAACCTACATTTCCTTAAACAAATCCAACTCTAGAGATCGTGTCTTGCCGGTGCGCTGCTGGCTGCAATGAATCCAGAGTCTCCATAATTTAATTAAATAGCGACAGTGCGCTGCTGTCCTGCCATTATGAGTTAACTAATATTCCTTTAACTATATATATAAAACTCATGAGCTACTAAAGATTCAAGTAAGTCGACTATGTAATAAGGCATGACTATCCGTTCTATCAGTCACAATCTTTAAAATAAAGATTGAACAGAAAGGGAATAACTGAAGGCAGAGAAACACGACTATTCTAGTACTTATTCTATGTGTATTTAAACCTTTGAGGAAAAACTTTGGGTCGAAACTAACTCGAGGTTCGTATATAGATACCATAAGCAGAAATTTATAATGGATAATAATTCTTAGGGCAACTAGAAACTAAATAAGTAATTCGGGTTAAGATATGAGGATGATATCCAAAGGGCAAGAGAAGGGATTGCACCATTTATCAAGGTTAGATCATTAATTCTATGAAGCCCTGCCTTACCAAGGGAATAATCTATCCAAATTAGATTACATCATCATATCAAGAGATACTAGTGTACCTATAGGGATCTGATAACTACCAAAATTAATAACTCCTTATCTACATTGCATGGCCTAGACTACCCATCGGTAAAGTTGTATAAGGGACTCCTAGTCCTAGTCATTCTCGTAAATTAAATTAATCTTAATTCGTGAATGAGCATTTCCTTTTCGCAGGCTCGCAATAGTACAACTAACTTAAGTACCATCACGAGTTCGCATGATTTGCGAAGACTGACCTGCATGGGCCACCACAAAAATTTGTCACGACCCGCACCTGTTTTTTTTTTTAACGGATACAAGACGTGTCCAAGCCAGCCTACGCCGCAGTGTCGGCGGTAGAACGCTGTCACGGCCATGAAGATCAAATCACAAATAATACAATGCTCATGTCTGCAAGTATCTCCGTATCTCCCATGCTAATGAATCTACGGCTAACCTGAAAATGTTGGTTTCCAGTCAGGAATGGAACGAGCACAATTCACCGAATGCAATTTCAAATAAAGAAAATGACTATAAACAAAGGTTAGACATCAATCATGGGTTTGAAAAATAAGCATGAAATGCGAAAACCAATAGTAAATAAATAGACACAAAATACTCTCCCCGACTGTTAGAAGTACCTCTGATATATGATCGGTCTGGGGTACTACACCGCACGGTCTACAATGTCTACTTGCATGAAAAATAAACACGGGCTACAATGTCTACTTGCAGAAAATAAACACGGGCTACACTACTTGCAGAAAATAAACACGGGCTACACTACTTGCAGAAAATAAATACGGGCTACACTACTGCAGAAAGTAAACACGGGCTACAATGTCTAACACGGGCTATGGTCAGATCACATATCTTTGGTACTTCTAATTCCCGACTCCACAATTTATAATAGAAAATAATCACATAACCAATGGCCAACCAATGAAATATAGTAAAAATCAATATCGAAATGCAAACAATAAACTGTACTCGCCTGTGGTCCTTTGCTGGTGAAACCGACAATCTGAACTACTCAATGTGCCACAATAGTCAAAATCCATACAACAGTCCCCGGAAGCTGAAATAAACATTACTACTGTTCTCAGAATAGTCAAAATAGCTAGGATTGCCTGTCCTTACGTCCAATTCTGGACACAGGGGCAAAACAGAAATTTCGGGCCAAAACGATGTCCGCCGTTGGACCCGCTTTGTACCGAAAAGCGTGCCAGAGTCAATGGTCTCTAAAGTCGTCAAACTACATGCCTACGGATTCGGTTTTCCGATACGAATCCAACCGTATGTCCAGAGTTGGATTCCGGCGGGCCGTGCACAAAATCGTCCGTTGAGTCGGATAAATAAATATTTAGAAACCATTTAAAAACATAATAGGTATTAAACCTCTTTAAGAAAATATTTACTTTATAATTCTTCATATACACCTATAGAGTAGTAATCCCTGTCAAACAAAACCCAAAAGTAACAAAGTCCATACTAAATTTTTCTTATCTAAAACTTATTTATGAACTATATTTAAATATTCTCTATATAAAGGTATTTACATCTTATATGCCAAATTCTATATTCCACTATAATTCCAGAATAATGATTTTATAAAAATGTTTAAATAACATGGTGCTAATAATATCAAATATAGGGGTACAGTCCATACATAGTACACCATACTAATAAACCTATTATTTATGCTGATTTTTGTACCTCATCCTTAATTTACTAATAAAATAAGACTAAAACACATTTCCCCCCTCTTATTCATTTTTATAAAATGAAAATAAAATAAATAACAGAGACATCCTCTCTGTTCTTGAGAGTCAGCAGCATATTAGTACAAAACCAAAAGGACTCTAACACAGAGTCACGAGAGAGGAAATTAACTTAGAGAGGAAATAAGAGTCGGAAGGAAGGAGAGCTTTCTTCAGAAGGAGAAGAGGGAACGACTCACTAGGATGTTGGCAGCACTTGATGCTGCAGTGGGGGCCAGCACTGCCCGCGGAGAAGAGGGCTCAGGAGCTGCTTGGAGCTGGCAGCCAGGCGCTGGCCGGGCACGACGCTGCTGGAGCGCGGAACCGGAGGGTCAGCCCGCCAGCGATGGTCCCGGTCCGGCGCTCGACTGAACTTCGCGGAGGGCGGCGCGCGGGTCCCGGCGAGGGGGTCGCGGCCTCCGACGCGGGTCCACGGTGGTACTCCTGGGCAGGGACGGCTACGGCTCGGCGGTCCGGTTGACGGCGCAGGTGGTCCGGCCAGGAAGGATATCGGCGTCGAGGGAGTCCATGGGCGCGACGTTGAGTTTATCGGCCATGGCCTCGAACAAGGTTTTAGAGAACGGAAAGGGTTTATTGGTGCGGCAACAGAGTGCTGCTGCGGATGTTGGCTCACCGGAGATTGGACGGTGCCGCTGGTGTGGGGGTGTTGGCGGCGTCGAGTTTGATCTAGGGTTTCCATGTTTTATTCGAGAGTTCTGCTCTCGTTCGATTTATATTCGTTTGAACAGCCGGGGGGGGGGGGGGGGGGGGGGGGTCGGCTCTGTTCTATGCTGGAAGCTCGGCTTGTGGGCTCCCTGGGAAGTTCGGGTCGGCACTAGGGTTGGGCTGCTCTCTCTCGGGTTGCTGGGTTGGGGTCCCTACTGCTGGGCTGGTTTCACGTAGGGAACCATAAAATTTGCAACAAAACCTTCATTGTATTATAATAAGATGAGATGAATTGTGCACCTTTATCAAATATTGGAGGAAGTTAGCTAAGAGTAACAGAGGACAGTAGATGGATATTACAATTACTAATTATGTAGGGGCCAAAAGTGAAAAGTCGTGTGACTAAGACATTCGATGGGTTATAGGGAAGTCCCAAGCTCAAATTAAGTGTTGAGTCGTCATCCCTTAAAACTCGTTTTTTTACTACTCATATTCTTGGTGTAAAGCTTAGTATGCAGCTTCGTTCATTAGGTGGTAGCACTGCTCGTCTCTACTCCTTATTGCAAAATTTGATATATAACTGATATTAATGAAATACAGTTGATCTAAGAGGAATAACTACAAAGAAGAGCAAATCTTATATTTTAAGAAACAAAAGCAGCATCTTAAAATCCAAGAATAGTTCGTGTTAATCATAAACTATGTTGCAAGAACAAAAGAAAATAGTTCCCATATCTATTTATGCTCTATATAAAATAATTTCCATAAGTCTAATTAGAATATCAATATTATCCTTGTACATGGTTTATAAAAATATGCACGTATGTATTTATAATTCGTTTGATAATGAAATATCAGAATAAATGATTACAATCGATATTATTTAAGAATAATAATAATAATAATAATAATAATAATAATAATAATAATAATAATAATAATAATAATAATATAATTCCATAAATCCATAATGGTGTATATGAACCATTATGTTCAGTCTACAAACCCCAAAATATACGATGACCTATTTTATACAAAAGTCACTGCATGTCACTAAAATGACATTTATAAGATCTAAAAGTCATTCATACAAATAATATTGATAAAATGTTTTCAAAATTTTCGGGAAGGGGAGCTACATCACCAAAACTATCCTCACCAAAACCATCACCACCAAAACCCTCAAACCCAAAAACCTAGATACTTTGGTCAGACTCAGGATCAAAGAAGATTTTGTTTTGTGTGTGGTAGAACCAACCATACAGCCATCAACTGCTTCCAAAGGAAGAAAGAACCTATCCAGAACTCCTTCAAGGGAAAAGGCAAGCCAGAGGCTAACATGATTCTGAATGGGTCTTCCAGCTCCTTCGGGTCTGTAAGCTTTCAACCTGTAGTAAACCTGTCTTTCCATTCTGATGATTGGTGGTTGGATTCTGGAACTAATGTTCACGTTTCATTTGATCGCTCCTGTTTTTCAACCTATCAGGAATCAGGTGGAGGAGGCGTGACCCTAGGAGATGGCTCAACGGCACAAATTGTGGGAAGAGGAAGAATAGATCTGAAGATGACATCAGAAAAAATTCTACCTCTCCATGATGTGCTTCATGTGCCGTCTGTCAAAAGAAACCTTGTTAGTGGATCCCTCATTGTAGCCTCAGGGTACAAGATTGTAATGGAGGCAAATAAAATAGTTTTCTCTAAGAATGATCTGTTTATTGGAAAAGGTTTTGTAAAAGATGGACTTTTTGTTCTAAGTACTATGAATAAAAGTTCAAATCCTTCTTTTGTTGCAAATATTGAATCATCAAATGTTTGGCATGGTAGACTAGGTCATGTGAACTTAGGATCTATCAAAAGGATGATGAAGTTAGATCTTATTCCTAAGACTCCTATAGATGATGAACACAAATGTGAGATTTGTGTTCAAGCCAAACACACTAGATTACCTTTCAAATCTGTCTATAGAGATTCTGAACTCCTAGAACTTATCCATAGTGATGTTTGTGATTCCAATAGGGTCTTGACCCGAGGCGGTAGGAAATATTTTGTAACTTTTATAGATGACCATTCAAAGTATTGTTACACCTTCCTCCTTAAGACCAAAGATGAAGTTCTAGACAGATTTAAGGTCTATAAATCTGAAACTGAGAACCAGTTGGATAGGAAGATTAAGATCCTTAGATCAGATCGTGGTGGATTGTATACCTCAAATGAAATGACTAACTTCTGTGAAAAGCACGGAATTACTCATGAGGTAACTGCTCCCTATTCACCACAATCAAATGGAGTTGCTGAAAGGAAGAATCGCACTCTTTTAGATATGGTCAATGCCATGCTTCTCAGCTCAGGTGCCCCTGACAATCTTTGGGGAGAAGCCTTATTGTCAGTCTGTTATATTCTTAATAGGATACCCAGTAAGACTAATAATAAGACCCCATATGAGTTATGGAAAGGTCGAACCCTGTCATGACCCGCTCCCGAATAATCGGACACGAGTCGGACACGCCCAGCCTTTGTCGTTGGACACGACGAAGTAAGCTGTACCAATACTAGGAAAACTAACAAGTAATCATGAAAATAAGATAACATCACAGCATCTATAAAGGAAATCCCAGAAATAGTACAAGTCTAAGTATTTTTATTACATTCATCCAGAAATGTCAAATGTCTGACTAAGTCTCAAAATAGTAAAATGGCATAAAGGTAAGGTACTAGGCCTCTAGGTCCAACACAGCTCCAGCTGGCTCAGCAAGAATAGCAACATCCCATCTATAGAAGGTGTCGCAAATGGCCTCCATCTCACCTGCAACTTATCCAGTCAGGAGCGGAGCTAAGCACAGTTCTAGGTAATGAAACATAAACATGAAATGGGTACAAGGGTACAGGAAATGAAATACAGAAATGAACAGGTAAATACAGGAAAGTAGTACAGGAACTGAGTACAGGAGATATAGTACATGAATGTAAAGTACAGGAACATATAAAGGACAGGAAATGTAATGTACATGAATGAAACTATAATCCTGAAGTACCAGACATGATAAGTGCACAATATCGAAATACATCTAGTCCATGTGACCGGCTGGGGTGAGAACATGTACAGGAGTACATGAATATGGTACGACTTAGGACCCGCGTTCACAGTGCGAGGCCTAAGCTAGGTACAGGAATATAGTAACCGGGATTGGTTACATGGCTAGTGTATTTTCCCACCCGACACTAGCAAGTACAAGAGCAAGAGTACAGGAATACATGAGTACATGAATATCGTGCCATGACGTGTCACAAGAAGGGTACAAGAATGTAAATGTACAAAACTGTAGAAAAGTACTTGCCTTGCTCCAGGAAAGTACGGGTAGACAATAGAGCTGGATGTATGCCTGTTTTAATAGGTACAATTTGATTAATCTATAAAAACTTTCTAGAACCACCAACTAATTTATTTAGCCAAAACTACTATTAGATAGGAGCATTTATTCAATTTTAACTATTTATTCAAAGTTACAAATTCCATGATAAATAACTATACTTTATAATTATTAACTCAAAATTCTAGCAAACCCAGGTTCTTGTTTAACCACACCCATGCTAAGTAAAAACTTGCAATCTAAATTAGGGTTCAGGTGCTTACTAATCCCTCCTAATTTCATAGCTAGTAAAATCTCAAGACTTAGTAATAGAGTGATATTTCTAACTAACATTATAGTTAAATTTTGCTCGATCAAAATGCTTCATCTAACACATAGCTCAAACGTATTTATCCATACAAATTCTATTCGATAGAATACTACAACCTATATATTTGCATCAACAATAATAAATGATAAACAACTTAGCTATCATTCTAAGCTATGCTTCAACTAATGTCACAACCCATGATCAGTACACCCACATGAGTTCAAGTATTCCGGAACTCAGCAAGAGAAAAATATGGGAAAGCTCTCCCATGGTGTTAACTCAACTGCTAACTCAATCAACCAATTATAAGAACAAAATGACATCCCTGAATTAATACATAACAGTAATTAACCAACGACTATTTATTTCAAACATATTCTCCATCAACTCCTTCTGATCACACCGAGCCCGACACAATCTCCCGGACACGACCCCTACTTGGATACCAGCTAGCAATTCACGAACAAGGCTGGACACATGAAGACTCGAGCAGGACACAAGAAGACTTCTGAATACGGATACAGGTTGTAGCGCAGACACGACACCAATGCCCGTACTCGGCCACAACTGCCCAACGACCAAACTAACCAATTAAACAAAAATTCTCGACATGAACACAACAAGGAGAGGATCGATCAATACCTGAAGAGTAATCGAAGAAGACTCGATCCTAGGCACTTGAATACTGCTCCTCGTGCCAAAAATTATATACGAAAACCTGTTGTGGCATTTCAGCAAACAGATAAAGCTCAGAAAAACAGAGTTACGAATCTACACTTCTCCTTGAAAATTAAAACTCAAAAATTCGAGAACATATCAAGGACTGTGAGGATCAACAGTCCGATCGTCCATATCAATTCAGAAGCTCAAAAAAAATCCGAAGACAAATCCTCACACAAGAACTTCAACAAGAATTTCAAAACGAAAATTAGAAATGCAGGTTTCCTCACCCGAGTTAGGATTTGAATTCGTAATGAGGCTCGATCCACACTCGAATGCCAATTGATTGGATCCAACGTTCGATAGGTCGCCGCACGAATTGATCACTCGAATGACCGATGCCTGGACATTTCCAAATCGAGATCAGTTCGATCGATCGGAGACAAAATGGAGGATAGATCAGAGAAACTCACCGATGGCTCTGGATCGAACACAATCAAGCAAATCACAGGATCGACGAAGTTCCAGATGCTCTCGACTGAGAAGAGGATCAACATGATCAAAAAAATAACAATTCAGCTTCACTTCGAAATTTCCATGGAGAAACACGAATCGAAGTTCACATCCTTACCAATTTCTGTGATGTCGTCGTCGATCGTCACCGCCGTTGTCGTTGATTGTCACCGCCGTCGTCGTCGTCGAGTGGATCGGCACCGTCGTCGTCGTCGAGTCTCTGGAGAGAGGAGTCTCCGTTGTCGAGTGGATCGTCACCGAGCCGTCGTCGTCGCCGGATGGTTCGTCACCGTCGTCGAGCCGTCGTCGTCGATCGTCACCACCGTCGTCGGGTCTCCGTCGAGAGAGAACAACTCATCAGAGAAATTAATTAGCAGAGAAAAGTGAGGAATGAGAACTACTGTTCTCTCTCACTGAATTATAAAGGAATGTAACAATTGCACTTAGCCCCCTCCGCAACATGCAAATTTTCCTTAAGTCCCCCCGCAATGGATTTTAAGCAAAAACCCCCTTGCCTTTTCATTAATTCGAGAATGGATTAAAAATCTGTTAAGAATTCACATGGGGTCCAAAGTTGTTACAACAACTTTTCAAATTTGAAAAGTAGCCCAAAATAAATTCCCTCCAAAAATATATCATCCAAAATTTATTATTTAAAACCATTTATTATTTAAAGCTAATAATATCAATTGTATAATTTTTAGAAATCTAATTATTTATTTTAAAAATCGGAAAGTGGAGTTACAAACCCCTAGGATTAATTACCTCAAAGTTTGGGGATGTCTAGCTAAAGTAGGAATTCCTGAACCCAAAAAGAGGAAGATAGGACCTAAGACTGTAGATGTTGTATTCATAGGATATGCCCTAGATAGTAATGCCAATAGATTTCTTGTAACCCATTCTGAAGTAAATAAAATCTCTAATAACACAATCATTGAAGCTAGAGATGCAGTTTACTTTGAGAACATTTTTCTCTTCAAGGATAGAACACCTTCATCTTCCTCTAACCCTTCTCTTACTCCGTCTACTAGTTCTCATTACCAAATACCTAATTCTCAATCTGAACAAGTCATAGAACCTAGAAGGAGTAAAAGAGAAAGGATTGAAAAGAATTTAGGTGAAGGATTCTTCACATTTTTGATAGAAGGTGATCTGTCAACTTATGAAGAAGCCATATCCTCTCCTTATGCCCCTTTCTGGAAAGAAGCTATTAACAATGAGTACAACTCCATCATGGAGAACAATACTTGATTTTTAGCAGACCTTCCTTTAGGCAGCAAACCAATAGGTTGTAAGTGGATCTTTAAGGAGAAATTTAGAGCCGATGGTACCATAGAAAAATATAAGGCTAGATTAGTGGCCAAAGGTTTTACCCAGAAGAAAGGATTAGATTATTTTGATACCTACTCTCCTGTAGCTAGAATATCTTCTATTAGAACCCTTCTGGCTTTAGCATCCATTCATGATATGCTGATCCATCAAATGGATGTAAAGACAACATTTCTAAATGGAGATTTAGAAGAAGAGATTTATATGGAGCAACCTGAAGGTTTTATTGCTAAAGGTTAAGAAAAGAAGGTTTGCAGATTAGTAAAATCTCTTTATGGCCTAAAGCAAGCTCCCAAGCAATGGCACAACAAATTTGATAAAGTCATTATAGAATTTGGTTTTGTGCCAAATGAATATGACAAGTGTTTGTATTCTAAAAATATAAATGGGAGTTGTGTTATTTTATGCTTGTATGTTGATGATATCCTTATTCTAGGATCTTCACTGGAACTGATAAATAATACTAAGAATTATTTGTCTAACCAGTTTGATATGAAAGACCTAGGTGAAGCAAACCTAATCCTAGGAATGCAAGTGTCTAAATGCAAAGAGGGTTATACTCTATCTTTAGCACATTCAATTGAGAAAATGCTAAGAAAGTTTGAGTATTTTGACAAGAAACCTGTCCTTACTCCTTATGCTAGTAATGTTGTTCTCAAAAAGAATGAAGGATCACCTATAGAACAACATAGATATTCACAAATGATTGGGTCCCTCATGTACATAACTAACAGGACCAGACCTGATATTGCATTTGCTATTGGGAGACTAAGTAGATATACTAGTAACCCAAATCAATCACATTGGACTGCATTGGATAGAGTATTTATATATCTTAAGGGAACTCTAGATTATAAACTTCATTATACTAGACACCCTGATATCATAGAAGGTTACTCCGATGCAAATTGGGTAACTGATTCACATGATGTGAAATCTACTACTAGATATATTTTTACCCTAGCAGGAGCTGCAATCTCCTGGGGATCATGTAAACAAACTATCATAACCAGAAGTACAATGGACTCTGAAATGATAGCTTTGGATACCACCTGTTCTGAAGCCGAGTGGCTCAGAAATCTTATTATGCATATACCTGTTTATGTTCATCCTATTCCTATAATTTCTATAAACTGTGATAATAAATCTGTTATAGAACTACTAAAGCATGATTCTGTGAATGCTAAGATGAACAGGCACCTGCAGCTGCGCTTCAAATCAATAAAGAGCCTATTGGGCAAATATGTGGTTCTTGACTATATAAAGTCAGAAAAGAACCTTGCAGACCACTTGACGAAGGGCCTGTCTAGGACATTGATCCTAGTATCATCGAGGGGGATGGGGTTAAGCCCATAGTATAGTCACCAGCAGTGGCAACCCAACCGAGTCTGACTGGAGATCCCAAGAAGCCGGTTCAATGGGTAGGAACAAGCTGGACTAGGTGACTATTATGGAACACTGACCTGAGATTAAATTCTTTTTAAAATAAAAGCCCAGGAGGCTGTATATGTGTACATTCATACCCCATCCCTATGGTGACAGTGTTTCTTTTGTGATATGGATAGGTTGAGTTTAAATTCTTAATAAGTCCAAGCATAATATGCAGGGTTGATTCCTATCACCAACCTTAAGGACTTACCTATATGAGAGGTCGTGAGGGCCGCGGCTATAGGACAAGGCGATCCTAGACAACTCTCATGAATTTGTAAAAGTGCGCATGGCCAACCAAACGCGCCACCCGATAGACCCAAGTACCTCTAGCGTACTTTGTGTGCTATTTTCCGAGTCTGATTCAAGAAGACTGATTCAAGGCGTAGTCCATCAAGCACTTCTTCAGACAAAGACAATAGTCACTACGTAAGATTCAAGGCTGTAGTCCATCTCATTTATGCATAGTATACAATTGCCCAGAAATTCTCTTACTCTTCTTTTATCTTTCTGTCCTCTATTACCTTTAAACTTAAGCTTTGGGGGGGGGGGGATTGTTAGCTATTGCTCAGCTGAGAGCAAAAGCTCAATCTCAAACCTTATTTTAGTCCCACATCGGCTGGACAAGTAAAAAGAAGTGTGTATATATTACTACTCCCTCTATTGCTTCATTAAAAGTTGTGTGTGGGAGCTCCATGGGCCACACGTGCGCGCCGCCGCCGCCGACCGGCCCGGCTCGGTTCGGTCCGGCACGCGTAACGGATGCGAGCACGTGCCCACATCTGTGGGCGCCGAATGCCGATCTGATTCTTTCTTCGGGTTCGGGCCGAGACCCTAAAAGATTTTTTGCTCCTTTCTACAAATTCTGACCGTTACAAATTTTAAATTCCATAACGTTCACTATTCAAATTTCGTCCAGGTTCAATGAACCTTGTGCTGAAAGACGTTCTGTAACGTTTATTTTAATTGACTCATTAAATCTGTCATTATTCTCCTACGTTGGAAAATTCCTATAAATATCTTGTCTCATTCCTTCATTTTTTACACCCAGAAATTATCTTCCCTCTCATAAATTCTCGTACTCTCAACATCACTGTTGTTCTCTATTGTTGCTCTGGGCGGAGCTAAGTCGGTGTCATTCTCTCGACGTCGTGTACGACAACGAGATTCCGGTGGAGCGAATTTTTTACCACTAGGGGCGTTCGGATTCAGTCTGTACATAGATCCGAGCTAACTCTTAGGGCAGTGCTATGTGCACGACTTCTCCGGAGGTCGGTAACAATTTATTTTTTTTTATTGCAAATTTAAACCGAAGTGTTATTGAAGAATTTCCAACAAAAAGAGATGTTTACACCCCAACCTGCCTCCGTCCCTAGGTCCCTACGTGACGGACAACATTAGTGGTGGTAAGCCAGATGCACATGGAATTCATTAATTTTCCTCTATATATGGATGACTGCTTACTCTTTCTTTTTTGGACTTAAGTGAGAATACCAAGTTAATGACTGTATCTAGGATCAAAATCTGTTGATTTTTCCATTATATTTAGAAACTTGTACTGAAACTTGAGAAAGCAGTAAAGCACAAGTTTTAATATCATAAACCGACATCTCAGTTGTGATTAGAACTGTCAAAATGGGCCAGGCCCGTTGGGCCGGCCCGCCCCGCCAATAAAAAAGGTGGGTTGGGCTATACATTTAGAGGCCCGTTTCGCAGCAGGCTTCGGTGGGTTGGCCCGTGCGGGCCGCACGCATGGGCGGGGCGGGCTAGCCCACGGGCTTGCTACTGTTGTGTAAAATACTAATATAAAGGCTGATTGCTGCTGTTGTTGTGTAAAATACTAAAATGTAAAATACTAAAATGTAAATGTGTAAGTGTAATAAGTATATTAAGCCACTACTATTTCTCACCAGCCGGCCCTAAGTTCCTAACCCTAATCTAATTCATTCGGCCATTCCTATTTCTCTTCGCTCGGGCCTCGGCGCTCATCCTCCTTCCTGAGTACCTCCTCTCTCCTGAGTCCCGACCGACTCCCCGAGTCTTACTCGACTCCCCGTCCCGACCCCGAAGGCTGACTCCCCGAGTCCGACTCCCCGAGCGACTCCCCGAGTTCGACTCCCCCGTCCCGACCCCAAGCGAGCATCCCGACTCCCCGTCCGACCCCGAGCGAGCATCCCGACTCCCGTCCGACTCCGAGCGAGTATATTGTAAGTTTGTACTGGTTGATTATTGATTCTGTGTTCTTGGTTTTTTATAAAGTAAATTATTTTTCCAATCAAGATGCAAGATTTAGTAAACAGGACTGCATTGCCTCCCACTATTTACTGGCCTGTGATTGTTTGCTCTTAAAGCCAAGGACTGACTACAGTTATTGTTGCTCTTTAATCTTTATGTGTGAACTCAACGTGTTATATGATGCCTAGGGGTCAGCAGGAATGCTAATCAGGGGCCAGTATTATGATTGATGAATAAGTAATAAAGTTTTTGATCGGCTGCCAACTGATATCAACTCTCTATGTGGTGCCAAAATCCTTGCCAATCTACCTATGAGTAAGTTCCTGAAAATAAAGTCTAGAATTTGGCAGCTGCAAGCCTGCAATGGGGAGATTGACAGCACCACAGGTTTAGGCATTGACATGTGAAATTTTGATCCTGCCAATGTCATGTGAAATTTTGATCATGGCATTGATAGCACCATAGGTTTAGGCGTTTAGCTACAAATGTGTGGCAAATGGTGAAATGGAGCGGGCTGGCCCGCCTGGCCCGCGGACCGCCGACGGGTTGGACTGGGCTGGGATTTTCAGGCCCGTTCAAATGGTGGGTTGGTCCGTCCCACCCCGCTAAATAGTGGGTTATGGTGGGTTATGGGCCGGCCCGCCCCGCCGGCCCGTCCTGACAACTCTCAGTTGTGATGAGTATTTCGGTCATATATATGTTACATAATTTGGGTCTCTGTTTAATGTTTAAATTCAAATGGGGGATGTCGTCGACTCGTAGCACTTGTTCCAATAAGCTCAGTGTTGCTTAAGAATTGTTGAGAAGTACATGATAATGGTTAAATTTCAAGTGCTCAACAAAGAGAAACTGTGTTTTGATGATCAGGGCCGGAGCTAAGATTTTTCAAGGACGACGGGGCCTGGTGCGAAAAATAAATGGAAGCATATTCTTTATATATATATATATATATATATATATATATATATATATATATATATATATATATATATATTGCAAATGACCTCTAGCATAGTGGTTAAGAGAGATGCATGCGGCCCGAGTGGTCAGGAGATCGATTTCCGGTGGAGGCGAGTTCGCCATAATTACCCATTGCTTTAAAATTTTTTGTAAATGATCTCTAGCCTAGTAGTTAAGAGAGATGCATGTGGCCCAAGTGGTCAGGAGTTTGAGCCCCAGTGGAGGCGAGTTCGCCACAAGTACCCATTGCTTCAAAAAAAAAAAAAATATATATATATATAAAATTAAGAATTTCATAAATTAAATTATCCAAACTTAACATCAATTAAGAAAAATCATTCAACTACAATATCTTTCAATAGAAATAATATTAGACTAAAAGAGATAAAATAAAGCTAAACAAACAATCATATTTTGCCATCTTCTTATAAAGAACAATATTCTAGCATTTATAGCTCTAAAATCATCAATCAATCATTCATAATCAACACCTTCCAAGAAATCATTTCCAATGAAAATTAGAACTAGTTCATTTAATCTCATATGATATGGTTGATTGAATGTACGATTTTAATAACTTCAACTTGAAAACTCTTTTGTGCATATACAATTCACTGGAATTGTCAATATAATTCTCTAGGAAAAGAATTAAAAAATTCATAAAGTTTAATATCTCAAGTGCTGGATGTCTTTTGGTAGAAGATCTTGTAAAGTTTTCTAGGTCTTGAAACAATTCATCTCCATCAATATCAGAGCAGTCACTATGTCTCAAAGTACTTTAGAGACGACTACAACAAGCTTTTAAACTATCTCTATTTAATGAATTCAAATTTTCTGAACTGAACAAATAAAATCAAAAAAAATTCTATATATAGTTTTGATATTGTTCAAACCTTCACTTGAGTGACGCAATAGCATGATCTACTATATACAAGAAGGAGTCGAGAGACAGACGGTCGATGGAGTCAGAGATATATAGTATTTTATTTGAATCCTATAAGTCATAGGATTTCCTATTAAGTGTTAGGATTTTCTATTGATTTCGAATATGAATTGAATGTAATTGAGAGAATATCTGACTTGTTTCGTTAATTGGAAATAATAGAAGCCTTAGTTAATTGATTCATTAATTGAAAATAGATATAGCCTTAGTTAATTAATAGAATATCCACATTGGTTACCTTAGTATACTTAAGGGAGGCCAATGAATTTATAAATTACCAATTCATAAGTTACTTTAGTATTATAGTATACAAAATAAATATACATATACATTTTTTAAATTATTTATTCATAAGTTAATTGAGTATACATAATGCATATACAAATAAATTTTTTTGGAGGCCTACAAATTCAGGAGGCCTAATGCGGTCGCACTCATTGCACTCCCTCAAAACCATCCCTGTTGGTGATGATATTGTTAAGATTTTGAAGGATGTGACAGTGCTCTGTACAGTAGCCTCTGGTGCCGCAAAAAAATCCAATTGTTTTTGCAAAGTTTTGGGAATGAGATTTAATACGAGAGTTAAGGCTCCTGCAGGTGATAGTTGATTGCATTGTAGAATTTTGAAATAGAACGAGAAAGAAAATCCAATTATTTCTTGATATTTATGTGAAAACAAAAGTAACAAGCACAATATAGTTCTGATCACTGCATAGGATTAGGATTATATTTTTTTAGCCTACGTAGGATTGGATTTCTATGCTATATAAATGGGTCTATAGGTGCTCTTGATATATATCAATGTGCTCAAGTTGTTGAATAAGTTCAACAAAAAAGAGCTAAAGTTGTTGAATAAGTTCAAAACAAAAAAAAATTGAGAGATTTTTTTTATCTTTGTGATAGAGATTTCTTGAGTGAAAGGAGAGAAGTATTGAGAGCTATTGTAATTCCTTTTCTACTTCTGGAATTAAGTTACCCTCGTTTGTAGAAGTAAGCATTTTGGTCGAACCACGTAAATTATTGTTTTTGTGGTTGTGAATTTTTCTAGGTTTTTTGGATTTATTTCCGCTGTGCCACAACATCTTCTCTGACACCGCGGTCGACATGATGCTCTCAATCACGTCCCTGGTGTCCTCGTTCGCACAGTGCCAGCTATCCCCGACGACCTCGGTCACGTTGCTCACCACCTACACCACAGTCGCCGATAGAAAATAGCGGACTAACGGCGCCGTTGACCGGAGGAATCCACGCCTGGAATTTGCCCATGATCAAAAGGCATAAATATATATATATAAAAAAAACTCAATTAAAAATAGTATATTTTTTTCGATTTCTAAAGAAATTTTAGAAAAAGAGTTTAGAAAAAAAAAGTACATCCCTAGATCAATGAAGAAGAACAAAGAAGAAGAAGAAGAATGGAGAGCAGACATGAGAGAGGAGAAAGAATATTTGATGCGGTTGTCAGCGAGAAAGAAGAGCCGATTTTTTTTCTCGTGCCGATTTTTTTTCTCGTCGTCGTCGAAGAGAAGGGATGGCGGAGGGAATTTTTTTGGGCTCTAGACAAGGAAAGCAGAGAGCAGAGATAATAAGGGTTTTTTTTTGGATTTTGCATTCCTTTTTTTGGATTAATCTGTATCGTATAATATTATGCTTGTTTACTTTTGGAGATTAATCCTTTTTTGCTCATCTTTTGGGAATTAATTTGTACCATACAATATTATACATCGGATGGCTAATATTTTGGGGATACTTGGGGATACTATAAAGTGGAGATCCCGATCTCTTCTTTTATATATATATATATATATATATATATATATATATATATATATATATATATATATATATATATATATACATCCGTTGGATATGTTTTAAGTCATCTAATCTTAATCATTGGTAAATCAACGATTAAGATATATATATATATATATATATATATATATATATATATATATATATATATATATATATATATATACATCCGTTAAAATAAAAATACATATATATATATATATATATATATATATATATATATATATATATATATATATATATATATATATATATATATACATCCGTTGGATGTGTTATATATATGTGTGTGTGTGTGTGTGTGTGTGTGCGCCATATACATATATATATATATATATATATATTTTTTTCTATATATATATATATATATATATATATATATATATATATATATATATATATATATATATATATATATATATATATATATATAAAGGAAACGGATCGGGATACCCGCCCGCGGAGCCCCGCCGAAGCCCCGCCCCCCCCTGCACCATCGGATCGCGCGGGGCCCGCGTGGGGCCCGCCCCCACCCGCGGATCCAACGGCCAAGGGGGGCGGGGGCTTCGGCGGGGCTCCAAGGGCGGGGCTCCCGATCCGCTCCCATATATAAAATATATATATATATATATATATATATATATATATATATATATATATATATATATATATATATATTTGGAACGGAGAATTTTATTGAAGTAATAGGCGCAAAATGCCGAAGCCTATACAGGAGAGCGCGCTAGCGCGACAAAAGGGCAAAAAGCAAAGGCGTGAGAGATCTCACGAAGACTAAGTAATAGAAAAAGTGTGGGGAGGGGGCCTAAGCCAGAGCCTCCCAAAAGGAGTGGGGTGCGTGGGAGCAGCGCCTCCTCGCTTTGAAGCATTGTCTGACGACTTCTTTAGCCAATTGATGAAGGGGGAGTTGTCGCCCTTCGTATCTGAATTTGTTCCTGTTCTTCCAAAGCACCCAAAGCCCTGCGGCTGCTACGATCTGGTGGCCGTGGGAGCGGCTCCAGTATGCCAGGAGATCATAGAAGCCCCCGGAAGGTTGGGTCATATGAAGCCTATTGTATAGCTCGGACCAGAGATCTCTAGCGAGATCCTCCAAAAGAAAGACGTGTTCGACCAACTCCGACGAGTGCTCCACGCAGCAGTGGCATCTCGAAGCGAGGCTGAATCCCATGGCATGGATAGAGTCATCGGTCGGGAGTTTGCGGCGGAGAGCACGCCAAATGAGGATGGACCATTTGGTAGGGATGCAAGTCTGCCAAAACTTGCCCAGCACAGGATGCTGGGTTCCACTGCCTCTGGTGACCTGTCTGGCAGAGGCTAAAGTGAATAGCCCGCTCGGGTTGGGGGCCCATCTCCAAGAGTCTTGCGTGCTCGAGATCCGTAGATTAGCAGCTAGGAGGCTGGTGGCTGTTGGCTGACCGAGCCAGTCTCTGACCTTCCTCCAATTCCATCCGGAGTTGTCCTCCCAAAGGTCCCTAATTTTGCACTCCGGAGGGGAATGAATGTTGGGATGGATGATGTCTCCTCCAATCCACCGCTCCTGGAAAGCCGACGAGCGACTATCGCCAAGTTGAAGACGGATGAGGGGTTCAGCGGTGATACGACCTTGGATAATGCGACGCCACGACGGCGAGGACCTGTTGTTAGAGCTTGCCTCCGACAGATGGAAAAATCTGGAGTATCTGGCCCTCACGAACTTCGTCCATAGAGAGGTCTCGGTACGCAACTTCCACCAGAGCTTGATGGAGCATGCGTGCGCAATGTGAGTCAGCCTGCAGAAACCCAGGCCCCCTTCGTCCGTTGGTTTGGCCATGGTCTCCCAGCTGGCCCAATGATGTTTGTCCTTGCCGTCGTTATGGCCCCAGAAAACTTGGCGAAGAGGGATTCGAGAGAGTGGAGAACCTTCTTAGGAGGGGAGCAAATGAGCAGGGTGTACATCGGGATGGATGAAAGGACGTGCTTGATGAGGATAGTTTTCCCTCCGGGGGATATATATATATATATATATATATATATATATATATATATATATATATATATATATATATATATATATATATATATACATCCGTTGGATGTGTTATATATGTGTGTGTGTGTGTGTGTGTGTGTGCCGGGTTTTGGGTTCTTTCGGCAACCCGATATATGAACCCGAGTCCAATCCGATTTTTGATCGGTTCAAATATTTTAACCCGAGCCCAAGTCTGCACCCGGGTATCTTCAATCCTAACCCAATCCATTATCGGGTTTATCTGATCGGAATATATATATATATATATATATATATATATATATATATATATATATATATATATATATATATATATATATATATATATATATATTTGATCGGTTAGTCCAATCCGGTTATCGGTTCAATTGTTTTAACCCGAGCCCAAGTCTGAACCCGAGTATCTTCAATCCTAACCCAACCCATTATCGGGTTTATCGGATGGGAATATATATATATATATATATATATATATATATATATATATATATATATATATATATATATATATATTGAAGCGAATGGTTCTTCTTATTTAAAAACTGAACAGAATACATGTGAGGAGCGCATAACAGCACTCCTATTCAAGCATCACAATTACATCAAACTAATCACACTTCTTTTTAATGCCCGCGCCCCTGGGTTCCTTGCATGGTTTCATCCATACCGACTTATTCATCATCTCCGCTCCTCTATAATACTGATATCACTATTTATGTTATTGAATAGTCCAGAGTAGGAGGTACCTCTTCCTTCGAATATTCGATTATTTCTTTCCCGCCATATGTGCCATACCACGGCAAGAAGTCGAATTCGCACCCTTCTGTACTTCTGCCCTTGGTCACGCATTCCTCCGATCTCGTCCACTGTTAGCCCCCTGAATTTTAGGGTTTATTTTAAATTTTCTAAATTAATTATTTCGAATAAATATAGTTATGTGATTATTATTTTATTTAATGTTCATTTTCGTGACTTTGACTTCTGGAGCGTCAGAGATGTCAATCTCTGGAACTCTCTTCATGAGTTTGAAGTAGACAAGATTATCTTCATTTTGATATATCATGTCCCACTTAAACTCGTTCCCTTGTACTCTTTTTACATCGCGCAACTTCGGGTCAATTTAGATCATTTGATCATTAAATGATTATTAATTAAATTCCCACTTTTATCTTTGATCATCGTATGCACGTTGCCGTGACTTTTAATTTAGGAGCACAAGACTAGTCGTTTTCTCCGAACCAACTTCTCATGAATGATCTACTCGAGACACTTTACACCCATAACCTTCGTGTCCCACTCTAACACTCCATTTTGTGCTTTATTTGCTTCGCACCGGGTCAATTTAGGCCAATTAATTATCTACCGTAAAACCTGATTTAACTTCCAATTTAATTTCGGGACCCGACATTGATCCGACATGTCACCACCATCACCATTATCACCTTCACCATCTTCATCATCAAACCACCACCACCGTTAACATAACCCTCACACCACTACCACCACCACTCCATCACCATCACCATTAAACCACCTTCTTCTCCTCCTCCTTCTAACCTCGGGCACGGCCAGCCATGGCCGAGCATACAGCACAGCAGTAGCAGCATGCAGCGTAGCAGCACGCAGCGCCGTAGCAGCAGCCACGCGCGCCACGCGCCGCCGCGGCCAACAGCCGCCATCGGCGAGCCCCCCGGCCACGCGCGACCCCGACGAACCTCCGACGAACTCCCCCATGGCCAGCGCCTCCTTTCCCGATGTGCCACGTACACGATTCATGCGTTTTGAACAGAATTCCGACGTGACGTGCACGGGATCGAAGTCAAAATCTCGTTTCGGGACAGCGATTTCGTACATGTCTTTTGAGAGATCCGACCGTTGGATCGACAAACTCTTTGCTCCATCACAATCTCGGTATATAGTTCTTCACTCCCCTCAAGTTTTGTCCATTAATTCTATCGTTTGATACATCAAAACCGGCTACCAAGTTGACCGTTTAAATTGTACTATTTTTGGACAGTTTTATGGAGCCGACTTCGTCAGCTCGTAACTCCGCGTCGTAGCTCCGTTTGGCGTGCCACCAGTTCCTGTACATAGCTGGTATAACCCTCTTCTGCCCTTTAAGTTTTGTTTCATTGTGAGCACGTTTGGTTGGTCGAATTCGACGCAAAAGTTGGCCGTCCGAATTCTTAATTTTGCACTTGTAAAATTCTATTTTTGAACCCGGGACTCCGGATTCAATTTCTGACACCACCAATAGATTTGTGGCTTCGTTCTGGCACGATTTCATATATAGTTTGCTTGATTTGGAGGACATGAGCCCTGACACGTATTTCGGTGTAAAGCGGGTCCCACAGTCCGAGTCAACGGGTCACTTTGAGATCGGCTCATTAGATCTAATTCTGGATATACCGTTGAGTTCGTGTCATCATTCTGAACTCGTTGACATACACTTTGTTAGATTTAGTGGACTTTGGCTTCGACACACATTTTCGTACAAATCGGATACCAATATCCAGGTCAACGGACCATTTTGTGATCGGGTCATCGGAATCCCATTTCGGACATACCGTTGGGTTCGTATCATCATTTTGAATATGTGGACATATAATTTGCTAGGTTTCTTAGACTTCTATTCTGACATATTTTTCGGTGCAAAGTGTGTCCAACGACGGACATCATTTTGACCCGAAATTATCATTTTGCTCCTGTGTCCAAATTGGACTTATGGGTAGGCTATCCTAGCTAATTTGACCATTCTGGACATGTTGGTGATATTTATTTTATCATCCGACAACATCTGTAAATTTTTTATTATGTATCATCCTTAATTTATAATTAATTATTATTATTAGTGTATATATTTATATGCTTGGTTTTTGTAAAACTCTAAAGTGATCCTTGTATTTCTAAGGACCCTAAGTGTTGGTTTAGATATAGTATCACCCCACATTGGACTTTTATGCTAGGTCACCACTTAGCTAGTGTCCAGCTAGAAGTTGTGTCACACCACTAGTGTAAAATCTTAATCATAACTTAGAGGCTGAGTTTGTATATCATTATTGACATGACACCGGACATCTGTATCTTCATATTCTTATTCTTGCTTTGCTCGAGACAAGTACCCCTACAAGCTTATTTACTGCTTATAACAATAAACTATGATTAAATCATGTTAAAATACTACTTTCTGGATAACTGCAAGTTATATATCTTCATGTTTCATATGTCTTATACTGCTCTGAGTATCCACCATGTTTTATACTGCTCTCAGTACCTACCATGCTTATACTGCTCTCAGTATCCACCATGCTTTATACTGTTCTCGTATCACTCACATGTTATAAAATGGGTAATGGAGAAACTGTTAGTAGAGTACGTGATCATGCCCCCCTTCTCCGTATGTATTTACCGTACACTGTTACATTCTATATGCAACTTTGTCGTATGTTCTGGTCCCGCGTTTGTGTATGGATATACACCGATGCCGTTAAGTGTACGTATGTGCATATCAGAAAATTGACATGTGCCACGGTACATCCTATTTACCTATTGACCGATCACGTACATGCTACAGTTTTAAACTTTAAAACGAATATGTATTGCCATGATAAAATGTATCTAAAACTGGATAAATCAAGATATGCCATGATTATGTTATTTTATCTCTTTCCATCACATGATAAGTATTATATGTTTGTAATACAAGTACTTGCTCCCGTCCTGACAGGATAACGTTGTAGGTGCACTTTCTGAGGAGGAAATGCTATGTGATACATATTATGGCATTGATTTTGAGGACCTGGCCTTAGCTCCAGAAAAGGCCCCAGCGGGGAACCTTTCTTAGATATCTTTCATGTGTTTTGAGACTTAGACTTTGGTTTGAACTTATATTTGGATAGTGGACTTTGTCTCCAGTCTCATACTTTTGAAGTGTAATAACTTTTAACACTTGTTTACTTTCGTTAATAGAAGCTGTGTTATGATAAAATCTTATTAATTTGGCTTAATGTTAGCACACTTAGTATCATTCATGTATAAACTCTTAGAAAAGCTTACTACGCTTTAACCAAGCGTAGGCTGGACATGGCTCGGCCCGACCCAACAATTTGGGTAACGGGTCGTGACATCCACCACGTCCATCAAAGCAGACTACCTTCTGGTTGTTAAACCCAAGCCTCTTTTGTAAGTTTGCCATATCAAATCCGATAATGGGCATTTAAAGAACAGGTGGTTTCGCGTTTCGTTGCTCCCTCCGCACAATACACATTTGGGGTCTGGAATATGTACTCCAAAACGAAGTAGTCTCTCCCTGGTTAGCAGTCTGTCTCACAAGCACAATTTTTATTTGCCAGCTGCCCCCTAACACATATCACCTCCGCCCAATTTACTTTCGGGAATACCATCTGTAGTATCTCATATGCCTGTCCATGCATAAAATTGCCCTCTTCGGAACCATCCCAAGACCAGTAATCTTCTCATTCCTCGGCTAGAATAGGAACTCTGCCAATCTCTTCAACGAACCATTATTGGATGTGTCGGTTCGTCACTCTCCATACTCCTCTATCTATAATGTGTAGAAGCATGGAATTTCAGAAACAGAAATCCTATGCGCCGGACACTACATGCGCCAGAGCTCGGACAAATACTTCACAGCAAAACCAACAAATATAGACATTTGAAAGAGGACCTTTTATTTACATATAAAAGTCTATCACATGTCTGGAAAAGGTTGTACAAAGGAGAATTTCTACAAAGAAAAGACCCTAAGTCTACAGCCAGCAACCACCATGCGCCTCCAGTCAGGCGCAGCAGCCACCATGCGCCTTCAACCAGGTGCATCCCGCCATGCGCACTCAGCAGGGCGCATCCTTTCAGCAGCTCAGTTATGTGCATCCCCAGTTATGTGCATCCCTTCAGCAGCCCAGTTATGTACCGCTCTTCCAGCCAAGCTCACCTGATAAATGCTTCGACTAATGAAGCATTTATTGAGCAGAACGAGGGTGGCAACCAACCCTCTAGCTGGAGGCAGGGCTCCCCAAACCGAGAAAGAGAAGAGCACCGCAAATCTGTGGCCAGGGGAGGCTTCGAAAGAGCCTCCAAAGACCAAGGAAGACCGCAATCGAAATGCGGCTAAAGGAGCAGCTTTCAACACAACCAGAGTGGGCAATACCCACTTTGAAGGAAGAAAGAGCCTAACACCGCAATTCCGATCTACGGCTCTTCCTGCACAACGAAGACGAGGCTCGAGCATCCCGATCTTTGGATGCAACAGGCAACTTCCGCCTGCCTTAGAAGCCCTCGACTTCGTCTTTTGGATGTAACAGTCACCTTCAAGTGCATCAATGTAGGCGTGGCGTCGCATCTTCACCCTTGGGAGCATTTTGTCAACAGAATACATCCGAGTAAACAAGTTCATGTTGGAAGAACGTGGGAGAACGAGAAGCAAACCCTCTCTCCATACCACTATTTATAGGTCGGGCAAATCAAACCCATGCGCCAAGTGGATGGCTCTCAGAATTTCGTGCAATGAACTTGCATTAAATGGATGAACCGGACGCCTCGAATTCAGCCAAGCGGCTATTTAAAGCACTCGAAGAACGTAACAGCCGCACCATTAAAGACGTGTCGGATGCACCGGCCAGATAGCACATCACACAGACGCGCCCTTCGACATCAGGCGCATCACACAGACGTGCCCTTCGACATCCGGCGCATCACACAAGACGCGCCCCTCAGCATCAAACGCATCAACATAGACGCGCCCTTCAGTACCAAGCGCATCACAGAGGATGCGCCCCCATGCGTCCCCAGACGCCTAGTGGAACGCCAATCGACGCACCCACTCAGCTGTCCATCGAATGTCAGAAACATTAAATGCTGAACTGACAGAGTTGGCAGCACACCTCCCAAAGTCTGAACAGTTGACAGCTTTTTCAGAAGACGAAGCATCGGCAACGTCAGCATCATCATTACTTTACTCCGACGGCTACTGCCACGTGGCCACCCAACCACTTGCATGCGCCTCAAAAGCCATGCGCCTCAGACTTCTCACTGATCCCTAAAGACAGAAGGAAAGTCTCCATTTGAAGCTCTGCATGCGCCTCAACAGCCATGCACCCCGAATGGTTCGTAACTCCTAAAAGTTATGAGACGCAGTCTCCTCATACGCCCAATCCAAGACGCATCTCACCAGATTATTCCCCATCAAATCCGAGATCTCCGAGCCATGGGCCGATGACACGTGTCCTTTGACTCGATTCACCCAAGATCTCAGCAACATAAAGATCTTCTCCTCTGCTACGTGCCGGCTCACAACAGCAGCATGAAGAATTCAACCCTTCGATCAGGGCACATTGTCCATGCGCCTCCATCAGCAGTCTCCACGTGGCGTCCCCACGCACCGGCACATCCTACATATGCACGCATGAGCAGCCAACCTGCCCAGCTATAAATAGAGGGATCATTTCCTTCTCACACACACAACGAACACACAGAGAATGAATATACCACCAGAGAGGCAGATACAGACACTCAACGTCTTCCTCCTCTCAGCAAGCTCCAGCACCCAGAGCAATCCAAACCTTTAGAGAACCGATAACCGTCGTCAGATCGTCAACGGAGTCAACACATTACCACTCACTCCATCGGCACAAGGGACCCAGATAAACAAAAGTGTACTCCTAGGACTACATCTAAGTCCTATATTGTAACACTGTTTTGTTTGTATTAAAATTTGCAATAAAAGAATTTTAATGGTAAACAAGCTGGCGACTCTGCTGGGGACCTCTTTCTCCTCCACCGAGAAAGCTGTGTCGCAATCCGACGACGTGAAGGTGGGCTCCTCCCACAAGACACTGGTCGTACGCCTCAGTCAACAGGCGTATGAGGAGTTCGTCTCTGAAGGCAGTGCGAGTCTTTCGAAGCGGCTGCCGAAGCCGAAGAAGACCCGCCGAGTCTGGGTGCGCAAAGTCGACGCCGCTGGCACCACCACTGAAGGGGATGCGCCAATCCAGCCTTTCCTTCCTGCTGACGTCCTCAGCAACCAAGATGCGCCTACCGGTGCAGCGCATCTCTCGGGGAAGCGTACAGTTGGCCATATTCCCCAGCTATCTTCCTCTCAGGCGAGAAAGATGCATCGACGTAGCAGGTGCGCAGCCAATGCCCCGCGCATCACCTCTGATGCGCTAGAAAAAGTCTCTGTCTTTGACAGACTCACTCGCTGTAATGGCGAAGAGAATTTGGATTCTGAGTACTATGCGCCCCAGCGGGCTGGTACGAAGAAGTCCAAGGCAACACGGGCCATGCGCCACAAACGTGCTATGCCAGTAGCAAGCCAGAAGCATGCGCTCACAATCATGCGCGCTGCTGATGGTAAGCTGTACAAGGTCGACTCAGGTGCTTCTGTGCCATAAACGAGTCGACCTTCAAAGTCCTCATCTCACTTGGGCGCATCTATTGCGTGCACAACCAAGTCGAGTGAGGCAAATTCAGTGGCCTTGAACTCCCGTGCCTCCTCTGGTTGTGCGTCTGAGGTCCGTTCAAGTCACTTCAGATGTTGTGGTTCCCCCACTACTGATCGGGATGCCTGTTTGGTATTAGATCAGGGGGCGCAGCACTCACTTGACCACCCCGGCGCCTGGCCTTGCCATGCGCCTGAAGGGGGTGTGAAGGTGGCACTCTCCTCCAACGATCTGCGTAACGTGATCACTCACAAGCGCCGATCAGGAGAGATGACTGACAAGCACGATGTGCCTCTCACGGGGCATACTTGTGCTGTGGTCACCATCAACTGCTGTTGCAAGGTGGCAGTTCCACCAAGGCAGTCAGTGTTCCAGCGACTGCAATCATCGACACCCTTCCGACGTCGCCTCGGGAAGAAGGTGTCAACAGAAGAAGAGCCAAGGGTTGCTTCATGCAACGTGATCTCCAACTCCTCGTCAGTCCGAAAGACGACTGGCAATTCCTCGTCCTCGTCCAAAATCCAGTCGAGGAAAACCAAGGCAGCTGTCTCGTCCTCCGAAGTGTTCGAAGGCACTCGGGAGAGAAAGAAGATCTTGGAGGAGGCTGGGGGTAGTCAGACCCTTGTCGAGCCTTCTTCCGAAGACGAAGGTGTCCAAAGCACAGCTGAGGCACATCTTCATCCTCGAGGCGACCCAGAAGCCCCTCAAAACGAGGATATCCCCCAGAACATAGCTGGGGGTAGTCTAGCATCTGCGGACCCGAGTCCCGGAGACGAAGAGGCCCTTCGAGACGGAACTGAGGGTAATTAGGCCCTTGTCGATGCGCCCATCGAGAATGACCTCCAGAACATGGCTGGGGGTGGCCAAGATGAAACTCCAGGAGAGGCGACTCCCCTACACGAGAGTGAGGCCGAGAGTGAAGCCTCGACCGATCCATCCACTTCTAGCCGTGTCATGACAGTATACATGGCTGGGGGTGATTCTGAGTCTGATGCGCCGCCACCAGACCTTGTCCAGCACATGGACACATTGGAGGGAGGACTCAAGACTCTCTCCGCCTCTATGCAAACACTGACTCAAGCAGTGATTGAGATACGGTCAGCTTTGGCCAGGACACCTTCCACCGGTCCCGACCCAGGAGCCAATGGAGAATCAAGAGTACCCCTTCAACGGGTATCATTGGAGGCGGATAGCCGAGAAGCGCCTCGAACATCGGAGCCCTAAAATGCTCAACTTCAGGTGGTACCACCTTTCCCGACTCCCAGCTCCACGAAAGATGTGGTCGAGACGATCAGGGACTTGCGCGAGCGCTTTGAGTCCAAGACGAGACAAGAGGAGAGCCAAAAGATGGGCATCCCCCAACCTTATCCCCTCGAATGGAACAAGGTGGTTTATCCTCCTAAGTATAAACCACAAACACTGACGCCATACGACGGGAAGGACTCTCCGCGTCGCTACCTGACGTACTTCCAGTATCAGATGGGACATCTTCCGAAGGAGGACGCGCTACTCACCAGCATATTTATTGGGGCACTGAAAGGAGTAGCGTACGACTGGTACTGCAGCCTTCCCGACAATTCAATATCTTCCTTCGACGACCTGACGCACCTCTTTCTCGACCGTTTCTACGACGGCGGGAAGGACATGACAATGGCGTCCCTTATAGAGATACGCCAGAAGGAGAAGGAAACAGTTCAAGTGTTTATCGAACGCTTCTGACATGCCTGCTTCAGACTGCCCCCGGGCATGCCAGAACATGCACTCCTCTCCTCCTACAGCATGAACATGCTGCCTGCAGTCAAACTCTGGCTCAACTCTACTCCTCCTCCCGATTGGAGTTCCTTGATCATTGAAGCAGAAGCCGCAGAGAAGAAGGCGGCCAATGCTCGTCTTCTGGGAGTCAGTTTCCCTGTCTTCGAGGACAAGGGAAACGGCCTGCCGCCAACAACCCCGGACGAGAGACAAAGGAGAAACATGCATTGACTGTCAATGCCTCAAAAGGTGCGTCGGCACCTACTCAGAAGCCTCCACTTGCACCAAGGCCAAAGGAGGTTTATTCGTTCAACGACGAAGACACCCTGCAACTCTTTGAGATACTGAAGCAGGGTGACAAGATCAAGCTGCCGGACCCAAAGCGTCCCGATGAAGTTGGGAAAATGGACAACCCGAGGTACTGTCACTACCATCGGTTTGTCGGACACCCGACCAAGGACTGCTATGTCCTCAAGAATTACATCCAGCGCATGATCAATGTGGATGTAATCTCCATCGACTACGAGGAGAAGACGGTGTCGGCCAACGTGGTGTCACTCCAGTTTGGCACCTTGCCGCCAACAACAACACAGGATGGCGTCGTCCCCATCCCTAAGGCGACAATGGAGGTGGTTAACTTACCACCTACCCGTGACAACGTGAGTGGACTCATCCCACTCACCACATCTCGGGAAGAGATCCTATGGGTTCACCCCGATCTCGTCTCCGAGGTGACTCAACCGGAGGTACGCCTTACCTCCAAATCCAAAGGCAGGAAGATCAAGTCTTGCCGCACGGTCTCTTCTTCAGCGGAAGAGGCACTTTCTGTGCAGACGCGTTCACAACAGAACGTCCAACCCGACGAAGCTGCCGCCGAGGTGGTGCCTCCTTGCACCGTCCCTGCTGCCCAGGAAGAGGGCGCGTCTAAGCCCTCAGCAGCCAATAAGCAGAAGCATGTGGAGGCTCGTTTCGAAAGAACTCTACGAAAGAAGAATGCTTCGGGGCTAGCCAAGCCCCACAACTTCGACATACTGGCACAACTGGCCAGTACTCCTGCCCACTTATCTTTGTTCGAGCTCCTTCGTCTTTCCAAAGACTCCCGAGAAGCTCTCTGTGAAGCTCTGAAGGATGCTGAATCCTTCCTCAGTCAGGTCAAGCAGCCTGAAGATCTCCCAACTACATGTGCGCACTGTCATTGTACGGATGAAGTTATCCCGAACATAACTTTCACCTAACAAGACATGCTGCTCAAGCACAACCGACATAACCGACCGCTGTATTATACAGGGTATATCGGTTCAGTCAAGGTGAAGCGGATTCAGATCGATCCGGGGTCTTCCCTCAGCATCATCCCGAAGACGCTACTCTCAACACTGGGGATCCCAATGTACCGACTGGCGCCCTCCAACACAACAATCAGTGGCTTCAACGCCAGCAAAAGCAAACCACTGGGCAAGATACGACTAAAGTGCCACATCGGTAACCTCAGAACCGAGGTCACTTGTTATGTCGTGGACGTCGAAGTCAACTACAACCTTCTGTTGGGTCGCCCATGGCTGCATGAATACATGGTGGTGCCATCCACGCTCCACCAATGTATGAAATACGTGTCCACCAACAACGTCATCCGTACGGAGTTCGCGGACATCGATCCTTTCAAAGGGATTGAAGCCTACTTCACCGATGCCGACTTATACAAGTCACCTGACGAGGTGGAAGCCAAAGATGCTGACGATGAAGCAGAAACGACAGCAGAGCCGGACATGGAGCCTGAGGTCACTCCTGACGCTCCTTTGAAGATCCGACACAATGGCAAACCGCCTCAAAAGTTGCCTTCCATGAGCATTAAGCTACCCGGGAAAGCACCAGCTGCTCCTGAAGCTCTCCTGAAGATACGGCTCAAGGGAAAGCCGCCTCAAACATCGGCTCCCCTCATGGCAAAACTACAGGGGAAAATGCCAGTCACTGTAGGCACAGCAGAGGCACCTCTGAAGGTGCATCTTAAAGGCAGGCCGTCGCCATCCCAGTCGCCAGAGAAGGCCCACGTAGTCCTCTCGGACTCCAAGACCAACGCTGTGGTGGACTCTCCCGATCCTACTCCAGTGCTTACAGATGAAGAGCTAGGGGAATATATCTCGGCCGATGTAGATGCCCCCTCTCTGGACAATGTAATCCCACGGGATAAAATCTCGTATTTCATCAATAATAGAGTGTCTTTTAATTATTCTTGTCTTTCACATTGGAATGCCATGTATACATTAGATAACGCTCTACGGTCGTTGCGAACACAAATAACGACCGTCCATCATGTAAATCGAGTAGTCCCGTCTCAAGGAGTCTGTTACATAGTCCCGCCACGAAGTCAAGACGAAAAATCCATCATCTTTGGCAAAGTCGAGCGTCATCAAGACCTTCCGCCACTCGAGCCAGAACCAGATACCGGTAGAATACAAGTCTATCGGTATACGGATACGGCAAAGCACATCATCCAAAAGATGGGTTACGACCTAAAAAGCAACAAAGGCTTGAACTACGGCAAGGGTCGACGTCTCCCTCTCCGGCTTTCAACACCTAAAGGAAAGCCGCAGGACTACTACAATAAAACTCGACGGGGGGTAGGCTATGTCACGCCACCATCAACTCCAGAGAGTTCAGACGCAGAAGGAGTAGAACATTCTCACTCGTCTGAAGCATCGACGTGGGACTCCGATACTAGCATAGGATCAGTCTTCAAGAAAGTGCTGTCAGCCAACATGACATCAGCACAACCTCAAGAAGATGAAGGCGAAGACCAAGCGCCGGAACCCTTCGAAGAAGAACCCTGGGCTCAACGCCTAGGAGAACAATGTGAGTCTCGTTTTAAATTACGTGAACCTCCCACCGAAGACGAAGTCGAACAGATTGACCTTGGGGACGGATCTTCTTCCAAACCCATCTTCATCAACAAAAGCCTAGAAGGAGAAGACCGAGAATCTTTAATCCAGCTGGCTAAAGAGTATATCGACGTCTTCGCCTGGAGCTACGAAGATATGCCGGGACTCGATCCCCAGATTGTGATGCATAGGTTGAACATCTTAGCTGATGCCAAGCCTATCAAACAACAACAGCGACGCTTCCGTCTGGATATCATGAACGCCATCGATCAGGAGGTGGACAAACTCTTGACCAGCGGCTTCATCCGTGAGGAACAGCACCCAGATTGGGTAGCCAACGTCGTCACTGTCACCAAGAAGAATAGGAAGATACGAGTCTGTATCGACTTCAGGGATCTCAACTCTGCTTGCCCGAAGGACGAATTCCCACTTCCAATCACCGATGTGATGATCAACAACACATGTGGCTTTGAACGCATGTCTTTCATGGACGGGTATTCGGGCTACAATCAAATCAAGATGTTCCCCGATGACGCAAAACACACGTCATTCAGGACTCCGAAGGGTGTCTTCTGCTACACAGTGATGTCCTTCGGCTTGAAGAATGCTGGTACGACATACCAGCGAGCTATGAGCACCATTTTCCGTCAGCATCTTCGTAAGACAGTCGAATGCTATGTTGACGATATCGCAGTCAAGAGCCTTCTCAAAGGAGATCACCTACAAGACCTCAAGATGGTCTTCGATCTCATGCGAGCACATCAACTTAAGATGAACCCCGCTAAATCCTTCCTGGGGGTTTCTAGCAAAAAGTTCTTGGGCTTCATTATCACGGCGAAAGGCATTCATGTCGATCCCGAGAAGACCAAAGCCATCCTCGACATGGCCCTCCGAAGAACCATCGAGAACTTCGAGGCCTACAAGGGCATCTGGCATACATCCGGAGGTTCATAGCAAACCTTTACGGCAAATGTCAATCCTTTACTCAACTCATGAAGAAGAGAGTCTCTTACGTTGGGACAAAGGAGTGCCAAAAGGCTTTCGACGACATCAAGGCTTATCTGACGAGCCCGCCAGTCCTGGTGGCACCAGTCGCCGGCAAACCATTTCTCCTCTACGTTCGTGCCATGGATCATTCCCTTGGCGCTCTGCTGGCTCAAAACAGCGATGCAGGCTACGAGCAAGAAATCTACTACCTCAGTCGAACACTCATCGGGACCGCACACCGGTACAACCCCGTTGAAAAGGAGTGCTTGGCTTTTGTGTTTGCCATCCAGAAGACTCGTCATTATGTCTCGGGCCAGACAATACATGTCATCTCCCGAGTCAATCCACTCAGAGTCCTCATGACGAAGCCAGGATCATTAAACTCCCGGCTAGCTACATGGGCGATCCTGCTAACACCATACAACAGGGTATTTGTGCCACAAAAAGCTGTTAAGGGTCAGGCCCTGGCCGACTTTTTAGCTGCACACCCCATCCCAGAATCTTCAAGACTCTATGAAGACATCCCGGATGAGGTCCAAGAATCAAACGTCACCGAAGAAAACTCCGTCTGGCGGATGTTTTTCGATGGCGCTTCAAGAACAGGCCCCAAAGGCCAAATCATCGCAGGAGTGGGGGTAGTCTTAGTCTCCCCCGATCAGCTGGTCATCTAGCGTGCTTACTCCCTCTCGAAGCCATGCTCCAACAATGTTGCCAAGTACAATACGCTCATTATGGGACTCCAGCTGGCACAACAGCTGGGGGTAGATCATCTGGAAGCCTACGGCGACTCCAAACTCGTCGTAAACCAGATTAAAGGGCAATACGAAGTTCGCCATGAAGATCTGATCCCTTATCATGAAGTGGCGTTGAACATCATTTCAACCTTCACCAAATTCTTCATCGAACATGTACCTCGTCTACAAAATCTGGAGGCTGACGCTCTGGCTGGCCTCGCGGCCTCATTGGCAGCACCCCTCGGGACTCAATACTACGTCACGGTAGTTGGCCGAGTCTTGGTTTGTCCTAAAAACAACCTGTGCTTACGAGTGGCCCACGCCATGCCGACAAGTACTGGTGTTAATGTCCGAGACTGGAGATTTCCGTTCATCGACTTCGTCGTCTACGGAATTCTTCCAGAGGACCCGAAGGAAGCCGTCTCAGTCAGGAGACGTTCCCTTCGATTCTATTATGATACAGCCACTAAAATGCTGTACCGACGCTCCTACGATGGGCTCCTCCTTCGATGCCTGTCCAATGAAGAAGCAGCCGAAGCCCTTCGAGAAGCTCATGACGGAACTTGTGGGGCTCATCAACCTGGGCCTAAGCTGCAGGACCGACTGCGACGCATGGGCTACTACTGGCCGACCATGGCCGCTGACGCTGTTGACTATGCTAAGAAGTGCCATGTGTGCCAGCTTCACGCAGACTTCATTCATACACCGTCAGAACCTCTACATCCTACAGTCGCCTCCTGGCCCTTTGAAGCCTGGGGCATGGACATTGTAGGACCGATCACCCCTCCTTCATCGTGGGGACACCGCTTCATCCTGGCCATTACTGATTACTTTTCTAAATTGGCAGAAGCTGTCCCACTGGCGGAAGTAAAGAGCTCCAGGGTGATCAGCATCATCAAACACCATGTCATCTACCATTTCGGAGTACCCCGGTGGATCATCCATGACAATGGTCCTCAGTTCATCGGCCATATTTTCAGCAGGTTCTGTGGCAAGAATCGTATTCAAAACGTGGCCTCAACCGCCTACAATCCGGCAGCAAACGGATTGGCCGAGGCGTTCAACAAGACTATCGTCAGGCTACTCAAAAAGGTCGTATCATCCAATAAACGTGACTGGGACGAAAAGCTTGGCGAATGCCTTTGGGCCTACCGCACAACGGTACGGACCCCAACAGGCAACACACCATTCTCCCTGGTCTACAGGAGTGAAGCGGTACTACCTCTCGAGATCCAGATACCCTCACTCCGTGTAGCAATCACAAACAAGCTCACAGAAGAGGACAATCAACGTCGTCGTCTACGGAAACTTGAGGCACTTGACGAGAAGCGTCTCCTAGCTCAACAACGTATCGAACTCTACCAAGCCCGTATATCACAGGCTTTCAACAAGAAGGTCAAACAGAGGACTTTCCAAGTTGGCGACCTGGTTCTGGCAGTCAGGAGGCCGATGGTGTTAACTCACAAGACACCAGGAAAGTTCGAGCCCAAGTGGGAAGGACCTTTCATCATTGAGACGGTATACTCAAACGGTGCTTACCGCCTCGCCAAATCCAATGGGGACTTGTTCATGATGCCCATCAATGACAAGTTCCTGAAAAAGTACTACTCTTGACATCTTTCAGACATGTGCTTCCATAAGGGGATCTATGGACCCAACCATCAGGGCTCACATACAATTCCCTTCCACAAAATCATACGCTTTCAGAACCCAGCTGTTCCGTGGCATCCTCCAGTAGAAGGACAACCACGTCCACATCACCTCTGAGTTGTTCTCCTACGCCCTACAAAGCGGGATCTTACACTCCGTAAGACTACGCTACCCATCATGTTTACCACGTCCACATTACCTCTGAGTAAACATCCCGTACAGACAACCCCTGTGTTGCCGTACATTGATCGCAGAACTTCCACGTCTACATTACCTCTGAGTAGTTCCGCGTGTCCTTCAGAATCATTCCTACCACGTCCATAACACCTCTGAGTAGGAAGATAACATCATTTGAACCCCATATTTGCCACGTCCACATCACCTCTGAGCAAACATGTTGGTTCTCTCAAACTTATTATCTGTACCTAAAAACTAAGGTGCACAAAAGATAATAGGTCTACACAAATCATCAAGTTCATGACAGCAAAAATGAACACATCACAGAAAATTATGTATTTCTTTATTCTAAAAAAGAGAGTAAAGGAGTACAATATCCCCAGCAAGAGTTGCAAATACACAAAAAGAAGAGACAACGACCCCTAAACATCTCCAGGGTTGGCCGAAAGCTGTTCAATACGACGTCTCAAGTCTGCCGCCCGAGTCTCAACAGTCTCCAAGACCCGGCGTTCAGCTTCTTGATGCATCGCCTCTATGGCCTCAAGAGAGGTGACCTTCTCATGCTTCTCATCCAGTTGCTGCCGCTGCTGAGCCAGGGCAAGAGCTCGGTGGGTGAAGGTTGCTTCCTCCTTCTTGAATGCCACATGTTCAGCTTGGGCACGCTCGGCATCTAACAAGAGTCGGGCCCGCTGATCCTCAAGGAGGCGGATCTGGGCATCAATATCTGCGATACTAGCGTCCAACGCAGCTCGCGCCTCCACCGTCTCCCGCGTAGACTGAGACAACCGCTCTACTGCAGCTTCAGTCTCAGCCACTTCGTGCTCCCAGACACTTACGGTGGCCTAGTAAGAGGACTCGGTCTCAGCGATCAGCTTCTCCTTCTCCGCATCTATCAGGACGGAGAGGTCATTTTGCTCGATACGCTAAAATTCGGAAAGCCGCTGGTCCAGCTCAGCTACTAAAGCCTCCAGGATCTCGGCCATATGATCATGGCCTTGGTGAAGACGGATCAGGTTGATATGAGGCAGTGCCAGAGTTTTTGTCGTCGTAAAGCTCCCATTGGCCTCCATCACTGCTGACACACCCCTCTGCAGCATTTTATATACCGCCTCGACAATGAATTTCACATATTCATCTGCATCCGCCAGCACCTGCGATGTCATAGCAGGAGCTGGAGGAGCTGCTGTAGTTAGCGGATCGAAGGAAGACCCGCGACCTCAACCTGCGAGGCTGGAACCTCGACATCAATAGGCTCTTCATCAACAGGGCCTGGACTGCTAGCCCGAGGAGCCAAAGGAACAGAAGAAGCCGAAACAGGCATCGAAATAGTACCCCAAGTGGAAGGAGCAACAGAGGGTTCCATCACACCCTTGTCCTTCCCAAACTCGGAAGAACTACCAACGTCAGTGGCCACCTCTTCTGCCTCCAACATCCTATCAGCAGCCAGTACCTCTCCTGGCAGAACGGGGAGATCAACACTTGTCTTCTGGCCCGCCCCGAGAGCCAGGACCGACAGATGAGTCTCATCCTTCTCATCAGATCCCTCTACAGGGACAGGATCTGTCGCTACCTCCTGATCGGTAGCCACCTCAACTTCCGCTGTTGAGGCTGGGGTAGGGCTCGGCAATGTTTTGGCCAACCTCCCATCATCATGACAAGGAGGGGAATCAACCCTCTCCTCTGTTCCAACCATACCTGTTGCCCCCGCAACAGACTCTTGCAACTCTGGAGCGACGTCATCAGAAGACGACGAGCTCCACTCCACTTCATCACCAGGAAGCCCCGTGTCTGCTAAACCCTCGGTGTCCAAGGCCCCCGCTGCGGCCTTCATCATCTCGGAAGCTACTGCATCCTCAGCTTCCCTTCTGACATAATCCGGGGATGCTGGAATCTCTATGACAACATCCTCTGGGTTCTCCTCCATGGGAGACATCATAGTTGGCGGAATGCGCACTTCAGACGAGCCCGCCATCTCCTTTGGCCTGTTTCTACCAGATTTTGGCGTACGGGACCTTCTTTTTAGCGGCTCCTACAAAAAAGGGAAGCATTGATTACATGAAAAGCTGAACTTAAACCAGACTATGCAGGACATTCTTACCTCTGCAGATGCTGAGTCCGAGGACACCGTCGGTGACGATGCCTTCTTCTGCTTCTTCGATGCAGGAGAGCCAGCCTTTGTATCTGCACGCCTTTTCGATTGATCGGCCGAGGGTTTTGCCTGACCCCCGGTAGATACGGCGGGGGCACCTCGATAACCCGCCTCGGGCGGACGGTACGATCGAGCCTTCACCAAAGTGTTCCCGGCCACCGATAACTGGGTGCCTGTAATAAGACTGGTCTTCCTATCATATCCGGCGGGCGCGGCAGCCATAACACAGTAAAATTTGGCGGTCGAGTAAAGAATCGGCGGCCACGGATTCTGCACAGGAAGCGTAAAGCGAGCTCCGGTACATCCGGCATTATAGTAATGCCAAGCTCGTGCACCATCCAGCAAACTTCCAGCATACCCCAAGGTGATACTGGAATTATCCAACATCAACTGAGCGTATCCGAATTGCCGTGCAAAGCGGCTCGGCAAATACGGTTCCAGGTAACACTGGTTCCTGTTCCGGTACACCAGATGGGACGGCCGGATACTTTGCAACCAGCGAAATCTCCATTGAGATAGAGTGGTGGCATCTTCACCCGAATCCATCAAATCTTCGTTGGCCTCAAAACCGAAAAAGACAGGACCAACTTTGGTGATCTTCCACCCCTGAAGGTGGGATAAAACTTTCCTGCAAACAGGAACACCAGTGTGCGACCAGCTCCTCTGGTGGAAACGGCGGAGGAATGCATGTCCGGATCTGTGGTCTTCCTCTGAATCCGGGCTCATCACATTGGGATGGTATAAAATTAACCACCCCATCAAATAATGAAACGACAGTTCGGCACGCGGGAAGTTGTTGTTCCTACCTCGGTCATGAACCACATTTTCCGTAAACTCTCGTAGACCCCGCAGCAGGTTACACACCATTGCGGGAAGTAGAGCTAAAGGACGGCCAAAGGCCAACTTCACAGCCGGCAGAATTAAGTTCTGGGTCACCCTCTCTACAGAACCAGACCCGCCTGAGAAGACATAGTCCCGAAGCCAAACCATAAAATACGCGACTAATACTGATTTTGGCGACATCCGATGAGTGAGATGCCAGAAACAGCTATAAGAGCGTTCATCCGACTGCCAGTCCTCGTTCTCCCGAGGATTCTTTTCGCCTAACCTGCTCATTTCGGAAAGCACCTCGTTACGAGAAAGTGCCGGCGGAGTAGAAAAATGGAAGGGATCCTCTTTGTCTTGCCTAAAGACGTAATCTCTCCAAGCGGTCATATGAGGCTGTGACTCGCTCTTATCCTTCTTCTGCGTATAGTAATGATGACTCGCCACTTCCTTGAAGACGGCCATCATCTCCTCAGCTTTGTCCCCCAGGACTTGGAATTCTTCATTGGTCGGGAAGTACTCCTCGTAAGGTTCTGATCCCCAGGGGAGTTTTGATACCTCGTACATTTCATGAAGCGCGAGCCCTAGCTCCCCCACCGGAGTAAAGAAGGTTCCAGTATGGGTATTAAACATCTCCAGGAGCGCGAGAAACATATGTCTGTTAATGTCTACGCCTGCCTGAGTAGCACGGATCGCGGCAGTCAGCTCAATCTCTCAGAGCTCAGTCTGAAATCGCGACAGGATCCAGTGTGTCAGTTTATCCCATTTGGAAACGTAATGACACCAACCCTCTACCCGAAATTCTCCTTTCGGGTATGATTGTTCCATCAACAGCATGCGTCTCGCAAAAGTCGAGGCACCAAAGGCAAAAGTGTTGACGGGAACATCACTGTAAATGCTCCCAGGACGTAGAGTCCGCCAGGTGAAAGAAGTCCCAGACCGCACGGCGGCCAAAGTATCCCTTTGATCAGAAGAAGAATCGATTCTGATGACGCCTGCTACCGCTTTCCCCTGAGAAGGAGTCACATCCTAGGACATCCTCCTCTTAGAAGCAAGACGATAGAAAGCCGTCAAAGGTATTGACGTTCGAGTTGCTTAACAGTCATATGCACTCCCCTTGCTGTAAAGAACCAGTCTTCCTTGACCTTCAGCACCTTTGCTTCGGTAGAAGTAAGGCGGTCCCCGAACAGGAATTCAGGCTTCAAGAAGGTCGCTTTATCAGAAATAGCAGATTTCAAAATGCTACATTCCATCATCCGTTTGAGGAACCCATAATATTGTTCCCGGATTTGAGTTATTCTTTCGGGATGCTGATCCAGCATAATAGCAGCTTGAGCAGGGTTTATCACCTCTTCATCGTAATCTACTCCCATCTGGCAGAGGGCAGCGTCCAGAAGCACTTCATTCAAGAGTGGGACAGTCATCGACACTGGCAAAGATTCAAGGATGTTAGAAACAACAAAAGGATCGGAGCCTCATTCTCATCAAAAGTGCATAAAACTCAAGCGCATCTGAAAAAAGAAGCTTCGACGCATCATCAGGGTCTAAACCCATGCGCGTCAGCAGCGGAGCTTCGGCGCATCATCAGGGTCTAAACCCATGCGCGTCAGCAGCGGAGCTTCGACGCATCATCAAGGTCTAAACCCATGCACGTCAGCAGTAGAGCCTCGGCGCATCATAAGGGTTTAAACCCATACGCGTCGGCAAAAAAATCTCAGCACATCATCAGGACTCAAAGTCCATGTGCGTTGGCAAATGAGAATGATAAAGGACGATGAAGCTCACCAACCACCGCCGGCCGAACTTCGACAGACGGGCAGGGAACATCACCCGCAGCAGCCTCTACAGGCTCTTTCTCTTTCCCTTTTCCCTTGCTAGCACCGCCACGAGGAGTCTTGGGAGCCATTCCTTTTGAAGAAGAAAGTTAGGGTTTTGAAGAAGAACTCTAAAAAGCAAAGGCAGAGAAAGGAAGAACTCTCGCTCTCTCTCCATCTTATGCTATTTATAGGCACGGTCGCACGCGTGAACCGATAAAGGGTGACCTCAGCCGTCGCCTCGGGTCCTGTGAAGAGATAACAGCAAATGAAACCAAAAGATCATCATTAATCTTTTTGGTTACCGAGGCGTTATCATTTTCATTAACTGAGAGGAGCATGCACCCCATCATTGATGTACGGAGTATCCATGCGCCCGAAAAGTCATGCGCCCCAACAGTCATGCGCCTCGACCACCATGCTTCTTATTCAAAGTATTCCAAAATTTATCCAAAAATTTTGAAAACTTTGAAGGGGGTCTTGTAGAAGCATGGAATTTTAGAACCAGAAATCCTATGCGCTGGACACTACATGCGCCAGAGCTCGGACAAATACTTCACAGCAAAATCAACAAATATAGACATTTAAAAGAGGACATTTTATTTACATATAAAAGTCTATCACATATCTGGAAAAGGTTGTACAAAAGAGAATTTCTACAAAGAAAAGACCCTAAGTCTACAGGCAGCAACCACCATGCGCCTCCAGTCAGGCGCAGCAGCCACCATGTGCCTCCAGTTAGGCGCAACAACCACCATGCGCCTTCAACCAGGCGCATCCCGCCATACGCACTCAACAGGGCGCATCCTTTCAGTAGCTCAGTTATGTGCATCCCCAGTTATGTGCATCCCTTCAGCAGCCCAGTTATGTGCCGCTCTTCCAGCCAAGCTCACCTGATAAATGCTTCGACTAATGAAGCATTTATTGAGCAGAACGAGGGTGGCAACCAACCCTCTAGCTGGAGGCAGGGCTCCCCAAACCGAGAAAGAGAAGAGCACCGCAAATCTGTGGCCAGGGGAGGCTTCGAAAGAGCCTCCAAAGACCAAGGAAGACCACAATCGAAATGTGACTAAAGGAACAGCTTTCAACACAGCCAGAGTGGGCAACACCCACTTTGAAGGAAGAAAGAGCCTAGCACCGCAATTTCGATCTACGGCTCTTCCTGTACAACGAAGACGAGGCTCGAGCATCCCGATCTTTGGATGCAACAGGCACCTTCCGCCTGCCTCAGAAGCCCTCGACTCTGTCTTTTGGATGTAACAGTCAACTTCAAGTGCAACAATGTAGGCATGGCGTCGCATCTTCACCCTTGGGAGCATTTCGTCAACAGAATGCATCAGAGTAAACAAGTTCATGTTGGAAGAACGTGAGAAAAAGAGAAGCAAACCCTCTCTCTATGCCACTATTTATAGGCCGGATAAATCAAACCCATGCGCCAAGTGGATGGCTCTCCGAATTTCGTGCAATGAACTTGCATTAAATGGATGAACCGGACGCCTCGAATTCAGCCAAGCGGCTATTTAAAGCACTCGAAGAACGTAACAGCCGTACCATTAAAGACGTGTCGAATGCGCTGGCCAGATAGCGCATCACACAGACGCACCCTTCGACATCAGGCGCATCACACAGACGCGCCCTTCGACATCAGGCGCATCACACAAGATGCGCCCCTCAACATCAAGCGCATCAACTTAGACGCGCCCTTCAGTACCAAGCGCATCACAGAGGATGCGCCCCCATGCGTCCCCAGACGCCTAGTGGAATGCCAATCGACACGCCCACTCAGCTGTCCATCGAATGTCATAAACATTAAATGCTGAACTGACAGAGTTGGCAGCACACCTCCCAAAGTCTGAACAGTTGACAGCTTTTTCAGAAGACGAAGCATCGGCAACGTCAGCATCATCATTACTTTACTCCGACGGCTACTGCCACGTGGCCACCCAACCACTTGCATGCGCCTCAAAAGCCATGCGCCTCAGACTTCTCACTGATCCCTAAAGGCAGAAGGAAAGTCTCCATTTGAAGCTCTGCATGCGCCTCAACAGCCATGCGCTCCGAACGGTTCGTAACTCCTAAAAGTTATGAGCCGTAGTCTCCTCATGCGTCCAATCCAAGGCGCATCTCACCAGATCATTCCCCATCAAATCTGAGATCTCCGAGCCATGGGCCGATGACACGTGTCCTTTGACTCGATTCACCCAAGATCTCAGCAACAGAAAAATCTTCTCCTCTGCTACATGCCGGCTCACAACAGCAGCATGAAGAATTCAACCCTTCGATCAGGATGCATCGTCCATGCGCCTCCATCAGCAGTCTCCACGTGGCGTCCCCACGCACCGGCGCATCCTACATATGCGCGCATGAGCAGCCAACCTGCCCAGCTATAAATAGAGGGATCATTTCCTTCTCACACACACAACACACAGAAAATGAACATACCACCAGAGAGGCAGATACAGACACTCAAAGTCTTCCTCCTCTCAGCAAGCTCCAGCACCCAGAGCAATCAAACCTTCAGAGAACTGATAACCGTCGTCAGATCGTCAACGGAGTCAACGCATTACCACTCACTCCATCGACACAAAGGACCCAGATAAACAAAAGTGTACTCCTAGGACTACATCTAAGTCCTATATTGTAACACTGTTCTATTTGTATTAAAATTTGCAATAAAAGAATTTTAATGGCAAACATAATGCTGCTCATCGGAACATCCTGCCCTACCATCTCGAAGGTAGGCCACCCCATGCGGTCGATGAAACTCTGCTTGCCAAGCCAAGGATCTTTCTACAAGTTTGTTGAGCAACCGTTCCGAATGACTCGGGTAACACAAGTTTTCATCGCTGCCCGCTGAACTAATATATGTTTAAACGGAATGGAGAAATTATTGCTATAATCCATAACCCGTAAGCTATCTGTACTAGCATACCTCGATCTCATCCAGTTAGCCCACATGGACTTACCCGTCATGAATCTCCATGCCATTTTTAGCCTGGCCACCTCTCTCAGCGTCTTGAGCGACTGTATCCCGATACCTCCTTCCTCCTTCGTCTGGCAGAGTTTCTCCCAAGCTATTGTATGCAAGCCCCCTTTACAAACAAAGTTCGCACACAGGTGTTCTATATCTTTTAGTGTACCCATCGGGATGATGACAGCTTGAAACCAGTATCCGGTGATCGCCCAAATCACCGAGCGCACCAACTCTATACGTCCTCCGAAGGAGAGGAGTTGAGAATGCCAACCTTCCAGCCGACTCTGAACATAGCTAACCAACCCCATACATTCCATATTAGACACATAATTAATAGACAAAGGGATACCGAGATAACGCACCGGGAGTAGTCCTTGCTCAATTTCAAGTCGTTCCGACCAGCGGGATTGCTGCGGGCAATTCTTGCTAAAGAATATCTGGGACTTGTCTTTGTTAAGCGCCAAACCCGCCCTTTTCCTGAACACCTCAAGCAAATGTAGAAGTGCAGAAACTCCTCTCTGTAGGCTCCATGAACACTAGCAGGTCGTCAGCATAGATAAGATGGGAGACGACAGGGCTAACCCGACGGTATAGCGGCGTAATGTTCTTCCTGTGAACCTCCACATCCATCAAACAAGTAAAGTATTCCATGACAATAGTAAATATATAAGGAGACAAAGGGTCTCCCTGACGCAAACCTTGCACTACACCAAAATAGACGATTGCCAACGGTTATTACCGTGACAAATAATTTTCGTCACAGTAATAACCGTGACGAATTAGCCGTGACTAATTTTTGTCACGATTTTCGTCACGGTTATAACCGTAATGAAAATAAATTTTGTCACACTTTTTGTCACAGTAATAACCGTTACGAAATTTATTTTCGTAACATTAATAACTGTTACGTAAATGTGATCTTTCGTTACTTATATTGCACTTTTGTAACGGTTATAACCGTTGCAAAAATTATATATATATATATATATATATATATATATATATATATATATATATATATATATATATATATATATATATATATATATATATGTATTATATCTTTCATGTACCTGTATTCAATCAGCTTCCCAATGAAAAGTAATCAAAACACACTCCAGTTACAGTTTAAGGTGTATAAGTTCAACATTATATAAGTTCAACAACAATATTTAACTTCAACGAAAGTTAAGTTTATATGTCCAATAAAAGTATATATAAGTTCAACAACTCAACATTTATGAATACTATATTTCACAATAAGTCGGGCAACAAGTAATGGGTCCGAACAGATATTACATTTCCCACTAATTACAAATGTTGCATAAATATGTACAACAATAGGCATGTGCACAAGCGCATTATCTATCTCCTCTTCTCCATCTGTTGTTCCTCTTCCTCCTCTTCTTCCTCTAAATCTGCCCAGTGTTTGCTTTGATCAGCAGACTCTTCCTATGATATTTTTACTTTGAGATAGTTGATTTTTCCTCATAAAAACACAGCACATATTCTCTATACAAATCATGAATTTCAGTCAGACATAGCAAAATTAAGTTCATCATTGCTTTTAAAGAAATAAATAACCAAAATGATAAGTGACATTGTACTTAAAATTGACACACCATTCACTAACATAGCAACAATAAAATGACATTATAACAAGTGCTACCTGGGCTAGTCTCCCAAGAGCGAAGCCAGACATATCTTTAAGTTGTATATCTTGAGACTGAAGCAGCTCAACTAGAGGCCGCACAACCCCTCTGTACAATGTGAAACTGCAGGAAGATAACTTCAGTGTTAGGACTGTTAAGATCCTACTTAAGAGTAAAGTACTGTCTGTGGTTATTTCAGAAATTTTGCTGAAAGATTAGACTTTGGTTCTTTTAGCAGAGTAAAATATTGTGGTTACATAGTAAATACTGAGGTTACATAGTACAAGATTTGACAAGTTATTAACCTTAAAAAAAGGTGCAAAACCAAAAAAAGTATATGTACCACCCCTCCAAGCTATACCTTGAAGTTTGAACTATTTGTAAACTAACAAACAACATCGGAAGTAGCAAAGAGAGCATGGTGATACAAGAGCACAGGGCCCATCAAACAACAACTTTTTGCTCCGGCCCATTCTCAAAGTTCCTAATTGAAAGGAATGTGAACACTACAATTATTCCATTAAATATCGCGTGTTTGCCATCTCCATCTTTATAATCTTTTGTCTTGCTGGTGGGTATTGGGATCTTTGGATGTTTGTGAACCCTGATTCTATTCCCTCAGCTTAAGCATTTAAATACATCACTTCCTCTCCTTTCTTTTATGTCTTTTCTTTCCATTCTCTACAGGATCCTATCACCCTTTCCCTTTGGTTACAATTCCAGCAGCAGGGACAGCAGAATGTGTAGCATTATGAAAGGGAAAGCATACTGGGAAGGACCAAAGACCCATACCTTGCCAAAGACCTTGCTCCCCCTTAACCTAACCCTTTACCCAACCATAAACCAGACCTTGTGGCATGATAAAACAAACTGTGTCCACCCCCTTGTCTTTATTCCCTCTATTCACCATCTCCTCTGATACATCCTAGTCAAGAGTGCATACTGGACTACTTAGTGTCTGGTACCATAAATTTTACACTATTTGCACATCCTTGAAGCCGATGTTATTGTTGATAGTTCAGCTTTACCAAAATCCTATGTTGCAAGAATGCAGACAATGATAAGAATTAGGATAAGGACAAAATACATATATGGGATGCACGCATTTTTAGACAGGTAAAACATAGTTAGCTATATTGCAGGATACCGATATAAGTATGGACACAATATTGATAAGAACATGCTGGCAATATATAAACTAGCATGACATTATATCAAAAAAGATGACTTAGAAGTCTGTGTAGAGGGGAAAAAAATGGAAAAAAAAACTCAGCGCCAGTATTATTGTCTTTCTATGCAGTTATTGCATTTAAGATTAGTACCTAAGTATTTTACATTACTTAGTTTTCACTTTCAGAATGTATCATGTATATGCTAAATAGGAGAATAGAAAATTATTTCATTTAAGAGGTAGAACATATATATTGTGATGTGCTAAACGATATTCTTCTACTAAAAGAGGTAAAAAAAACATGTATCAAAACAGTTAGACTCATATTGCTATATGTGAGCTGAAATTCTAAATTTGACTTCAGCACATTGAACGCCAAACAATTGCAGCACACGTCGATTGTTTACTGTCAAACTAATAGGACAATGACTAACAAGATAACAATAATATTTAATATTCAAGAAGTAACAAATTAAGAAAACAGATACAAGAGTTCTCCTCCCTCCGCAAGAATAAACAAAAAAAAAGAGTTTATTAAAAGAAATACTTACATGTCATTAAACTTGAGAGTTTCAAAAAGGAATCATGAATACTTCCCGTGCGATTATTTTGACTCAATATCCTGATTAGTGTTAGACAAATGCAACAAACATTAGAAGAGTAAAGATGTATCAATATTTAAACGGATCAAAATAGTCAATCAAATACTTTCAATATTTGAATCTTTGTAACGTTTCCAAGAGAAGTAGGTGTTGACCCTGTTAGCAAAAAAAATGAAGAGATCATACGTAACAAAGAAAAGATGGACCTACAATATCATGTCCAAGAATGTCCTTGGCATTTTCTTTAGAAGAGTAAAGATGTATCAATATTTAAACGGATCAAAATAGTCAATCAAATACTTTCAATATCTGAAGCTTTGTAACGTTTCCAGGAGAAGTAGGTATGGACCCTGTTAGCAAAAAAAAAATGAAGAGATCATATGTAACAAAGAAAAGATGGACCTATAATATCATGTCCAAGAATGTCCTGGGCATTTTCTTTGCATTCTCTAATGCTTTTGCCTATCTCGTTTGTGCTTTGTATTCTTCGACAGCCTCTTTACACTTCAAGAGTGTTTTAGTCATGTATCTGAAACATCTACAAGGATGTTAATCATGTGTTAATAAAGAATCATCTTAGAAGAGAATCAAATCAACTTCAAATATAAAGCAACTAGTGATTTAGGTCTTTTTGTTTTATTTTTTTCAAATGCCTAACAGAATCACTACATAACTAAAATGCGAAATCTTACATTGTCATAGGCAAATCATCATCGCCTCAAAGATCTCAGTATACAAAATGCAAAATATTTTAATAGCATGCGCCAACTAAATTTTATCTCTGGAAAGATAACATAGGTTGTAGATTGGGCATACCATCCCACTCTTAATTTAGAAACCATCAAAATGCTTATTCAGTTCCAACAAATGACTAAGAATTTAATACATCCGAATTAAACATCTAATTTAACCTATAATTTGTACAAAAAAGTTTTTTCCCCTCAAAATCAAAACTTTTTTTTCTAGAATGAACCCTAATTTTTTATTCCCAAATTGGACCTATAAGAGCAGGATGGATATGTAAGATACACCTCGGTGGCTAGGTACTCGAGGACGGCGACGAGGTAGGTCGGAGCTCCAACGATGACCCTCTTGGCGACGAGGTAGGTCGGAGCTCCGGCGACGAGGACGGCCTTCAGGAATGAAGCGATCCTCCAGACCGGGAACTGCAGCCCGGCCTTGCTGCTCCTCGAAGATGGCTTCTTTGTTGTCGCCACCCCGATCATCTTCTCTCTTCCGCCACAGAGAGATACGAGTAATTTCTAATGTTAGGATTTGAGAAGAAGTTGGCAGATTGAAGACGAAGAAGAAGAAGAATGGAAGTTAGGCTTTGAGAAGGAGTTGGTAGATTGAAGAAGAAGAATGGAAATGGTGAATTTCTCGGGAAAGTAAGGAGAGGAAGAGACAACCGTTATGTACTTTTGGGAGGGATGTGAAATAAAATGAGTGAAATGAAATTTTGGCTTAATATGTGTTTGTCTAATGTCATAGTTAATACTATTATAATAAATAAATTAAATATAAAAATATTAAAAAAATATTTTAGTAACGGTTATTTAACTATTGTCACGGTAATTACTGTTACAACTTGTAACAGTAATAACCGTTACAAATTGAAAAAATAAAGTGTTACAAATTGTTTGTTTTGATGTAGTGTCGGCTGCTACTGAAGTACCCATGTGGTTGGCCATTTATGATCACTGAGAATGACGGTGTGGTTATACACTCTTCTACTCGATCAACCCACCATTGATCGAATCCCATGCCGATGAGAATCTTGCATAAGAATCTTCTGTTCACTGTATCATAGGCCTTCCTCAAGTCCAGTTTGATGCACCCTTTCCTCCCTCCATTTTTATTGAAGTCTCGAATCAATTCATGTGCGAGGAGCCAGTTCTCCGTAATAGACCGCCCCTTGATGAACGCTGTCTGATTCGTCGAGATGAGCTCTTGCATTATTTTCTGCATCCTGTTACACATAATGAGTTATAATTTTATAAATAAAATTAGAGCAGGCTATAGGTCAAAAATTGCCAAGTTCTTGGGAATGAGTACGAGGAAGGTGTGATTCAGCTCTCGGATAAGGCGACCAGTTGCGAAGAAGTCGCCCACCACTTCAAGTAGGAGATCCTTCAAGTGGATCCAATGTTGCTTGAAAAATGCAGCATTGAACCCGTCCGGTCCAGGGGACTTGTCCAGGTCTGCATTCTTGATAATGTTTTCGACCTACTCCTTCTGCACTTTCCTCCGAAGCCCTGCATTACCCGCCTCTGTGACCACTCGTTTACAAATAACTTCTGGCATCTCCTCTTCACAATCAATTTGATTGTATAAGTCAGTGTAGTAGGCTACCGCTGCTTCGCATAAGTGCTCAGTCTGGGCTATTACTGTGCCGTCGGCCTGAATCAATGAAGCCATCGAGTTCCGATATTGTCGAGATTTAACCGACGCATAGAAGAATTTAGAACATCGATCCCCGTCCTTAAGCCACGCACAATTAGCTCTTTGCTTCAAGTGAATTTCCTCCTGAAACCGGAGCCTACAGATTTTCTCTTGTAAGCTCGCCTCCTGGCGTGCTAGGTCTTGATCGAACGGGGACACAAGTATTCTGTCTTGAACTTCCTGAAGTTTTTAACTTTCTCCTCAAGCGACTGTGGTGGTCTCCGCCTATTCCAGCCCCTGATTTCTTGCTTCACTCGCTTAAGCTTCCGGATGAGATAAAATTAGGGAGTACCTGTAATCTCCAGCTGCAAGCCTCTGTTCACGGCATCTTCGTACCCATCTACTAACGTCCACGCATTAGAGAACCTGAACGGTCGCCTCCCGACTTTGTGGATTGGCACCAATCGAACCAATATGGGTGCTTGGTCACTGGTACCCCTCTGGAGACCCTACTGTAAGTCCTAAAAAATCAAGTTGCATCAATCAACAAAGTCAAGAAATCAAGAAACCCATCATTTGGATGAATTGCGCAGACAACAGATTGCGCAGCAAACCGATTGCGCATACTGCTTTGCGCACACTTCCAACGGCGCAGACTGACGTGGCAGAAGTCATCATTACCAAATCAAATCAAATCTTTTCTGACAACTGACAGCACGAATAATAAGGAGTCTGTTCGTTTCCTGCGCCGTACAGTGCTCGAGGGCGGCGGACAGCTGGCAGCGCAATCCGATCCTGCGCAGTCTGAGTCTGCGCAAAACATATTTGCGCAGTTTGAGCCTGCGCAAACCAAATCTGTATAATTCGAGTTTGCGCACTCCCTCAACATAACTGTTAAGTTACACGTGGCATTCATGCCATCAATTGCTCATTACGTGGCAACTGTTTATGCACGATCATGCGCATTTCAATCAAATGATGCCATGTGTCCCAGATAGTTGGCCCACGATCCAATAACTGCTTGCGCAATCCAGTTCTGCGCAAACCATTTGCTGCGCAAATCAGCTTGCGCAGTCCAAAATAACTGAAAGTTAGTTATTTTCAGAACTCTATAAATAGAGTTTCAAGTCTTCATTTCAAGGGGGAGGAATCAAGATCAGAGATCAGAAATCAGAGAGTTCAGGAGTTCTTGCCAAAGTGCTGCTGCATTCTTCCGAGACTTTTGTCTTCAATTTCAGAGGCTTTTGCCTTCAGTTTCCTGAGTTGTTTTCAACTTCAAAGGCTTCGTCTTCAAAGTTCACATCGTCCAAGGGATAAAGCAATCGTCATCAAGATTGGATTCCTATAGTTGTAATTTTCCCAGAATTCTTGTAATCTTTATTACAGTTTGTATCAATAAAGTTTTATACTTTTGTTTTTGCAAACAAAATGGCGACTCTGCTGGGGACAACTTTCTCCTCCAACGAGGAAGTAGCAACTCAATGTGACGTAGCGTCTATCGGGAAGACGCAGAAGACGCTGGTTGTTAAGGTCAACCAAACAGCCTACGAGGCGATGCTCAACTCCAAGACCACTCCCCGTACTGTAGCAACTACTGCCAAGAGCAAAGTGCGCTCAGTTTGGGTCTCCAAGTCTGCACAATCTGGCATACTTTCCACCAAGGATGCTGTACCAACTGTTGCACAATCTGCTAGTCAGACTGCTGCACAAACTGCTGTGCCAACTGTTGCACAATCTGTCTCAGCAACTGCTGCGCAATCTGTTGCAGTCAAGGCTGCGCAGTCTGCTACAACTGTTGCACAGGCTACTTCATATGCTGCCTTGTCAAAACAGAAGACTTCTATGACTCTGGCGCAATTGGCAGTGGCTTTTCCTGCGCAAAATAATAATCCAGTATCCAAAATACATCTCAAGCACTCTAAGACAAGGACTCCTGATACACTTCTTACCAAAGCTTCTAATGCACAAATGACTGGTGCACCTTCCACCCATGCGCAAACTAAGTCTGCACAATCCAAGAAAAGCAGCCTTTTAGCTAAATTCCCTTCTTCTCACAATAAAAGAAGAAATTCTACTCCTCTTCCCAAACACCCTATTGCCTCTGCGCAATCCACTGAGGGTAGTCCTTTGACTATTTCTCCTTCTCTTCAAAGCAAAGGAAAAGGTCCATTGGTCTTTTCTCAAACTTCCTTGTCTCATGACTTGGAAGATAACAGAGGGAAACGCTCTTTAGCTAACCCTTCATCTCAAAACAAAGGAAAAGGCCCTTTAGTCTTTTCTCAGTCTTCTTCAGTTTTTACTGAAGAAGATCCATCTCAATGTGTCTCGGCACCAATCAAGGATTCTTCTTTCTTTTATAACAATCAAAGAGGTATTCTGCCTACTCCGATAGCAGAACTCCAAGACCTCCCGACTCTCCAAATTTGTCATTCTAGACAGGAAAAACTGTTAGTGTCTCAAACAGAAACTCCTGGGGGTGAATTTGCTGACCTCAGAACTTATCTTAATCGACCCACTTCAGTAAAACGCAAACAGCCAATGCCGAAGGTCAAACATCATCATAAACAAATCTCCAAGGTCAAAAATCCTGACACTTATGCCAATGAAGTGAGTACTTCCCTGTATACTCAAGGGACTAAACATTTGAAGAATCAGAATCATGTTCCAAATGTTTTTAAAGAACAGATCCCTCGGAACTTTCCTCGTCCTGTTGTAGATCTTCGAGAACATCTAAGACAAAAACAGGATAATGTTTCAATATCTTCATCTCAACCATCTGATCATCACTGTAACCATAAAGTCATCATCCAATGCTGTTGTCAAACGACAAAACGATCTGTATTCGATCGTTTAACTTTTGCTAAATCTGAACCTATGTCAGAAGAAGACGAAGTTTTGTATGCTTCTGTTAACATGACTTCCCGAGACACTGGAGGTAAAAGATGCTCTAAGCATGGTAGACTCCGCAAGCCAAGCCAGCGGTATTTGGAATTACTTCAAGAATCTTCTGAAGGAGTATTTCAACATACCCGTTCTCGAAGTCGAGATACAATCGGTCAAAAGAATATTCCTCAAAACCCTTCAAGTCATCTTTCTGTTTCCCATTCAAGAGATGATTCATTTTCTGATTATGATGCATACAGTGAAAGTTCTGAACAAACAGTTTCGTCTACTGTACCTAGAGAAGTGACGGCATATGTTGTCACTGATGATCCAGATGCTTCAACTTCCGTAAACCAAGAACAGCGAATTGTTGCACTGGAAGACAAACTGAAGACCATGGCTGAAATGGTCGCCAGTATGCATTCTATCATTATGGCACAACATGCTACCCCACCAACTATACCGGCTGCTGAAAACCCTGAAATCATAGCTTCATCGGTGCCTGTTAATATTGGACTGGGGGTAGTGCCTCCTCAGATGCCTCCTGTACAAGTACAAGTTCAAACTACACCCAGTCAATCAGGTGTTGGGGGTAGTGCTTATAATGCTGTCCTTCCTCCTACCACGGCTCCTTCCTCTTCATCTGAAGATGCCAATGAAGCGGTCAAGCTTTTGCGAACTCAGTTTGAGGCTTTCAAAGAGAAAGACAACCTGCAAAGGTTGGGAATCAAACAGCCATATCATGTTGAATAGAAAGAAGTTCCATTTCCTCCCAAATACAAGATTCCAACAATCGCTCTTTTTGACGGTAGTACCTCACCAAGTCAATTCATCAATCACTTCGAGGTAATGACTGTTCAACTTCAACCAAATGACGCTCTTCTTACCAGAGTGTTCGTCGGTTGTTTAGCCGGCGTAGCATATGACTGGTACAGAAGTTTGCCCGATGGTTGTATCACTTCCTTCTCAGGTCTCAAGCAAATCTTTCTAGAACGATTCTATGAGGGATTCAATGACATGACTATGTCTGCCCTTAACAAAATCAAACAGAAACATAATGAGACTGCTGAAAGTTTCATCGAAAGGTTTCGTCGAGAAGCCCTGAAAATGCCTCCAGGGACACCTGCTGCTGTTACCATCGACACTTGTAAGGCAAATCTTTTGCCCATCATTAGCATGTGGACAGGTTCAACTCAGTTTCAAGACTGGCCATCTTTCATTGTTAATGCCAAAGCTGCTGAAGTAAGTGCCGACAAGTTCAAATAATTGGGGGTACAAATGTCTAACCCTGATCGCGATGAGCATCAGAATTCAGGTGGTGGCAATCGCCAGAACAATCGCAAAGCGAAAGAGACTTTAAACATTAACTTGAACACAAATAAAGAATCTTTGGCTGTCAATGTGGCTCCACCTACATCTATTCCTACTCCTTCTGCACCTCCACCGAGGGAACCTCGTCCGAAGGTAGAATATTCCTTCGACGAAAATGACACAGCAAGTATCTTTGAGTGTTTACTCAAAAGCAACAAAATTCAACTCCCTGACCCAAAGAAACCTGATGAAGTCAATAAGACTGATCATCCCAAGTATTGTGTCTATCATCGATTTATTGGACATCCTACTCGAGCATGCTATGTGCTCAAAGGTAAGATTCAAGAACTTGTTAATGCAGGTGTAGTCACTTTACAACAAGATGAGAAGACTGTTACTGCAAATATGGTTTCAGTCCAATTTGGAGATTTCCCTCCGCAGATGATACAGCATGGTGTCATTCCAATTCCTAAAGCAACCCTTGAGATTGAGAATCTCCCGCTTCCATCAAATGAAGGTCTTATTCCCTTGTCTCTTGACAACGGTAAAATTATGTGGATCCATCCTGATCTTGCTCCAGAATTTGAGATATCTTCCAAGAAGAAAACTCGTTCTAAAGGCAAAACCAAGATTTGCAACATGGTATCTTTTGATCCCATTGTTGATGAAGAGATTCTGTTAGGCACCAGATCAGGGAAAGCTTATTTGAAAGATCATTCTGAAGGTCAAAGGGATCCTGCTTCTTCTTTCGAACCTACTCCGGCACAACCCGCATCTGCTGAAGAGGTCCCTTCTACATCTTCACCGGTTGTAATATCAGTTCCTCCTAAGCCAACAACGGCTGACAAAGGCAAGCAACAAGTTCGATTTGACAAACCTTTAAAGAAGTCATCTCCTACTGGGCTTGAGAAGCCTTACAACTTTGATATATTGGCTCAATTAGCCAATACACCAGCTAGGCTGTCAATCTTTGAACTCTTGCGTCTTTCCAAAGAGACACGAGAAATCACTACTATTCTGGGGTTTAACCAAGAAAAGAGTGAACCTTTGGGCAAAATCCGCCTAAAACTCCAAATAGGCAATCTTCGTACAAAGGTAACCTTTTATATCATTGATAATCATGGTTGTTCTTACAATGCTCTCCTGGGAAGGCCATTCCTACATGAACATAATGTCGTTCCATCAACTCTTCATCAATGCTTTAAATATGTTGATGACAAAGGACAAGTTCATAAGGAAGTTGTAGACCTTTATCCTTTCAAGGGTGTTGAAGCTTATTGCAACGATGCTCGTATGTATAAGGATGAATTTATGAAGGTGGTATTGGCTATGGATACTGAAGAAGATCAAAAAGAAGTACCTCAAGACACTCTTATCATACCTGTGAAAGGGCGAGTTTCCCATCCTCAATCTTCTAAGCCATTGGCTATTCATTTGCCAGCCCAAAAGAAGTCAATTGATGCTGATCAAGGTCAAAGGGAGCTCACCTCTTCTGAGCCACTTGTTATTGATTTACGTCGTAACAAGGATAAAAAGCAGCTCACTTCTTCTGAGCCAATTGTTGTTGATCTAAATCGCAACAAGGAAAAAGGGGAGCTCACCTCTTCTGAGCCACTTGTTATCGACCTTCGTCGTAACAAACCTCCCTCACGTTCTTCTTCTTCCCCTCTTGTAATTAATCTGACCAAGCCTGCTAAGGATAAAGGTCCTGTTGTAAATACTGATGTACAAATCAATAAAAAAGCACCTACTTTCCAGTATACTGATGTTATTTATCATACTAAATACTATTTAGATTTGTTAGATAGCTTCCAATCAATTACAATGGGAGTTGTGCAATCTCTTCATACAGAGGACTTACTCGAACACTCAGATGATTCATACTTTCTTGTCCCTTCTCGAAAGAGAGGTGAAAGTCCAATAATTTTTATTAAAGGACCAGAACAAAAATTCAGCTATACAGATGACAGTAAACTTAACGATACGGGACGTATCCAACTCCATCGTTATAGTCAACAATCAAAAGACATCATCCGTAAAATGGGTTATGATTTCAAGAGTGGCTTTAATTACGGTAAAGGCAGACGAACTCCTATTCGTACAACTGTTCCGAAAGAAAAGTCAGACATGTACTATAGCAGGACTAAAAAAGGTCTTGGATATGCTTCTCCTCCATTGTTATCCCCAGCAGTCTCCGACTCCGACAGTGAAGAACGCTCTAACTCATCTGATTCCAGATCTTGAGATTCTGATACTAGCATTGGTAAAGTCCATAGGTTGGTTGTATCATCCAATATGGTCTCTGTTGAACTTCCAGAAGACTACGATGAGGATGTTGAAGAAAATCTAGAAACAGATCCTTGGGCTCAGCATATGGATAATCAATGGGTACTCCGCTTTGAACAACGTGAACCTCCTACTGAAGATCAATTAGTTCAAGTTGACATAGGAGAAAGCAGCTCGCCTCGTCCAATCTTCATCAGCAAGAATCTTCCAGAAGCAGACAAGAAAGAGTTGATTCTTCTTATTAAAGAATATATCGATGTCTTTGCCTGGAGTTATGAAGACATGCCGGGTTTAGATCCTAAGATTGCTACACATAAACTGAACATTTTGCCCAATGCAAAACCAGTTAAACAGCAACAGCGGCGTTTCAAACCAGAAATGATGGACGCGATCGATGATGAAGTCAAAAAGCTCATTGCTTGTGGCTTCATTCGAGAAGAACAACATCCTGACTGGGTGGCTAATGTCGTCCCAGTTTTGAAGAAAACTGGCAAAGTTCGAGTCTGTATTGACTTCCGGGATCTTAATGAAGCATGTCCAAAAGATGAATTTCCTCTTCCTATTACGGATGTCATGATCGACAATACCTGTGGGTTCGAACGAATATCTTTTATGGATGGATTCTCTGGATACAATCAAATCAAGATGCATCCTGAAGATGAAAAGCATACTTCTTTCCGCACTCCTCGTGGTGTTTATTGCTATACGGTGATGCCATTTGGTCTTAAGAACGCTGGTGCAACTTACCAACGTGCTATGAGTACTATTTTCAAAGATCATCTTCGTAAAACTGTTGAATGCTATGTTGACGATATTGCTGTCAAAAGTCGTCTAAAGGAAGATCACCTTCAAGACCTGAGAACTATCTTCAATCTCATGCGCCAACATCAACTCAAAATGAATCCCACCAAGTCATTCTTGGGTGTCTCTAGTGGCAAATTTCTCGGCTTCGTCATTACCTCTAAGGGTATACACGTAGATCCCGAGAAGATCAAAGCCATTCAAGAGATGCGTCCTCCACGCAACCTAAAAGAGCTACGAGGATTCCAAGGTCGACTTGCGTACATCAGGAGATTCATTTCGAACTTGTCTGGACGTTGTAGACCATTTACTCAATTAATGAAGAAAGGTGTATCTTTCGTTTGGACCGAAAAATGTCAACGAGCATTCGATGATATCAAGCGATATCTCATGAACCCACCAGTCTTGGTGCCACCTATCTCTGGCATTCCATTCTTAATGTATGTCCGTGCTATGGATCATTCATTGGGTGCTTTACTTGCCCAAAAGAACAAAGAAGGTCACGAACAGGCCATTTATTATCTTAGCCGTACTATGATTGGTGCTGAACACCGTTATAGTCCAGTTGAAAAAGAATGTTTGGCTCTTATGTTTGCTGTACAGAAGACAAGACATTATATCATTGGCCAAACCATTCATGTCATATCCCGAGTTAATCCTCTTCGGGTATTGATGAAGAAGCCTAGCACACTTAATTCTCGGTTGGCTACATGGGCAATCCTGCTAGCTCAATATGACATGGTGTATGTTCCTCAGAAGTCGGTCAAAGGTCAAGCGCTGGCGGATTTCTTAGCGGCTCATCCTGTACCTGAGACATCTAAGCTCTATGACGAAATTCCAGACGAGACACTGGAAGTCAATATGATCTCTGAAAAATTTCCAACCTGGCGTCTATTTTTCGATGGTGCATCAAGGATCGGACCAAATAGTGCTGTTGTGGCAGGTGTTGGAGTGGTCCTCGTTTCTCCAGACGGATCAACTATCCAAAGAGCCTACTCTCTAGATGAACCTTGTTCTAATAATGTAGCAGAGTATAATGCTCTACTTATTGGCCTTCAGTTAGCTAAACAACTGAACGTTGAATATCTTGAAGTCTACGGTGATTCTAAACTGGTTGTTAATCAGGTTAGAGGAACCTATGAAGTTCGTCATCAGGACCTAGTGCCTTATCATGAAGCAGCGATCAACTTAGCTATATCATTTAAAGATTTCTTCATTGACTTTGTGCGGCGAGCTTGCAATACTGAAGCAGATGCTTTGGCCAATCTTGCAGCTGTCTTAGCTATCCCTATTAAAAGACAGCAAGTGGTAGTTATCTCCAATCGAGAGCTGTTCTGTATCGAAAACAATCGTAATATTGAATTCAGTAATTTTGCTGAAGTCAATATTATTGAGAACGATTGGAGAACTCCTTTTATCGACTTCGTGGTTCATGACATACTCCCTGAAGATCCTAAGGAGGCTACAAGCGTTCGTAGACGATCTCTCCGATTCTACTACAATCAAACTACCAAGACACTCTATCGGCGAACTTATGATGGTCTTCTTTTACGCTGTCTCGCCGGTGATGAAGCTAAACAAGTTTTGCGTGAAGCTCACGATGGTGTCTGTGGAGCTCATCAACCTGGTCCTAAATTACAGGATCGCATTAGACGCATGGGTTATTATTGGCCCTCTATGGTATCAGATGCCATTGAGTATGCAAGGAAATGTCGAGCTTGTCAAATCCATGTAGACTTTATTCATCAACCATCAGAATTCCTACACCCGACGGCTGCTTCCTGGCCTTTCGAAGCTTGGGGTATGGACATCATAGGTCCTATTAATCCTCCTTCTTCTAGAGGACATCGGTTCATATTGGCGATAACTGATTACTTCTCTAAGTGGGCTGAAGCTATACCACTGGTTGAGGTTAAGACTAGTAGTGTTATCAACTTCGTTAAACACCACGTCATCTATAGATTTGGTGTACCCCGGAGAATCATCCATGACAATGGACCTCAATTCATCAGCCAGAAGTTTACCAGATTCTGCAATGATCACCGGATTGATAATGTCGCCTCAACAACATATAATCCTGCTGCTAATGGCCTAGCTGAAGCTTTCAACAAAACCATCATTAAACTCCTTAAGAAGTTTGTATCCACTAACAAACGGAATTGGAGCGAGAAACTTGGTGAATGTCTTTGGGCCTACCGAACTACGATCCGTAATCCCACAGGTTTTACACCTTTCTCTTTGGTGTATGGCTGTGAAGCTGTTCTTCCTTTGGAGCTGCAAATTCCTTCTTTAAGGATTGCCATTGCTAACGAGCTTACTACAGAGAACAATGACCTTCTTCGACTTCAAGAGTTGGAAGCACTTGATGAGAAGCGATTAATGGCTCAACAGCATATTGAACTATATCAAGCCCGCGTCTCGAAGACTTTTAATCGTAAAGTTAAAGTCAGAGCATTTCAGCAAGGAGAACTTGTCCTAGCGGTCAGACGTCCTATGACTATGACTCATATGAGCAAAGGGAAATTCGATGCAAAGTGGGAAGGTCCTTATATTGTAAGCAAAGTCTTTTCAAACGGCGCTTATCAACTTTCAGAACTTGATGGTCGAGCTGCTATGATGCCTATCAATGGCAAATTCTTAAAAAAGTATTATGTATAAATGTAAATGCTTGTAAATTATCAGACAGAATCAAGTTCATAAATAAAATTCAAATTTTATTTCATTATATGATAGTACATATCAAAAGTCACTATCATCTTTTTCTACATTTGGACGAGGTCCACTGCCGTCCTTCTCAAAAATACGGTCAGCAAAAGAATCGAGAACTTCCTTGCTGGATCCCACAAGAAACTTGCAGGCAGCCATCCTCATGGCTTCTTCTTCTTTAGTCCTTCCTGGTTCGAGCAGGAAGTCCAAGATGTCTCGGGGTGGCTGGGATGCAGACGAACCTTCGCCCGCTTTTGCCTCTTTCGGCTGGATTGAATCAGTAGGGCATTCTTCAGTACTCTTTTCAACCTTCGGGGCGATCTCGGCCTTCTTAGATGCTTCTCCAGACGACATTTTTATGTTGAAGAGCAGAAGTGTTCATTCCTGTCAGATTTCTGCTATATTTATAGGCAGAAATTTCTCAAATAACGAAGAGACGGTTCATCCGTTCATCAATGTCCGACGATTCACCCGTTCATTTATCACATTCATCAGACGGTTCATCCGTTCATTAATGCCCGACGGTTCATCCGTTCATTTGTCACATTCATTTTGACGGTTCATCCATTCATTACCACTTGACGGTTCACCTGTTCATTGTCATCTACCATTTGACGGTCTTCTCGTTCATTCATCTCACAGACATTGACGATTTATCATCGTTCATTATCTACATCAGCAACTTGTCATTTTTGATTAAGTTGTCAAATCAAAATAATAGTATTCAATATATTCTGCCACGTCCATATTACCTCTGAGCAGATATAATGAATATAATTATTTTCTACAAAATTATCAGGAAATATATCATGTTTTACACCTCTGAATATATTTTCTATCTCTATTATTTATATAAAATGAGCAATAAATAATGGAGCCACAATAAAATGTCTTTTATATCAAAATACGGGACATTACAAAATGTAGCTATAGCAATAAAACACAAATACAAAATCAAGAAGGAGGGACAATCAGATTGTCAATTTGCTGCTTCAATGTCCGCAGCTCTTCTTCGTGTGTTGACTCTATTATCCTTCTGGCTTCCTCCATCCCATTTTCTTCATCAAAGATAGGCATATCCACTGTTCGGCGAGTAATTTTAGCACTATGAGTCTCGTCATAATCATTTTTCTCCTGAATTAGGGCATTGAGTTGTTCAATCATAAGTCGTTGATTGGCAGTTTCTTCTTCAAATTCCTTCTGAAGGCGAATAATTTCCGCTTTCAATTCAGTAAGCCTCTGTCCTTTGTTCTCAGCTGCCAAAGTAACTGATTCTATCTTTGAGTTGAATTCAGCTGACTTTGCAGAATGAGCTTCTAAAAGGTTCTGAAGGTTTATCCTTTCCATATCAGCTTCTTGGGCTAGTCGCTCATATTCAGCTTGTATTAGAGAGTCTATATTCTTCTTCTTGAGTTCTTTGTATTTCCTTATGGATACTTCTAACTCATCTAATATATGTTCAAGAAGAATGGCTTGGGCTTCGTCTCCTTGGCCTCTTATGGCTTTTATCAAGAAAGAAGTAGGCTTCCTAACCATAATGAAGTCAGATCCTTCTTTCTCTATCATTTTACGGACAAGAGATCCCAGTGACTCAAAGAAACATCTGGTAAAAGACTGGACAACTTGCTGATTGATGGCCAGAGTTCCCGGAGTTGCTGCTATTCCTGATGAAGACGGGGTAACAGGTTGCTCAAACCTTTGCTGCTGAATGATGGGCTCTTTAAATAAGGGAGCCAAAGTAGAGCTGGTTGCTCCTCCTGCTTGTTCTTCTGCAAAAAGTAAAATTATTATTTTACTAATTTGCCAATAAACAAAAAGATCAAATAAAAACAGTCTTACCTTGATTTGATCTAACAATAACTGCATCTCCTGCTGGAATAGACTCCCGTTGAACGAAAGTAGCTTCAATTGCGACAGCTTGGCTGCTACCCGCTTCAGAACCGCAAGATAAGTGATGGCTACTACTAACAACCACCGTCGGAATAGGCACCATAGTCAGGTCCATCGGAGGTATTGGTAGAGTATCAAGATCTGCAAGAACTACAAATGAAGATATTTGATATCAATCTATTTTAAAGAAAGAAGATTGCTAAATCTCGTTTTATACCTTGGGGTTCGGTGGCGGGATTCTCTTGCTAAACATCTTCACCAGCCGCTTCTTCAGGAGATATTTCTATCTCAACGTCTTCATCAGGATTAACAACCTTTTCTACGGGCGCCTCCACTTCAATATCCTTTTTAGGATCCGAAGCATCATCGGCGGTATCAAGAGATATGTGTTCTTCGTTGTCCCCTTCAGGATTTTGTATATACTCATCAACATTTCCAGACGAAGAGCTTTCTTCATCCTTATCTTCTTCTTCTTCTTGGGCTGCATTCCCACTGTCAGTCGCGGTTTGATCCTCTTGCAGGCTATAACAATCTTCTAAAGCCGTGATCATTTCATGTTCTTCTTCTTCACGAAGAGTCTTAGGAGTAGGAGGAAGCTGAGTCGTCTCCGCGACAGGTGAAGGAGGTCGTGTAATATTTAACTCCTCCTCAATGATGTTTTCTCTGAATGTTTCAACTTCAGTTCTGGGGTCAAGATCTCCCCTCTGTTCAATCTCTTCAAGGGTTTTACTCCCTGATTCAGAAACAGGTGTGGGAGATGACATTATAAATCCTGCTGCAGCATCTACTGAAGTCAGGAGTTGTTTGGAAGAAGAGGCTTCTAAATTTCTTCTGGTGACCAATTTCTTCTTCTTTCTGTGTAGAGGTCTGTCGGGACTCTCCACATTTATCGGTTCTGTTTGTTTCTGCACAGAAGTTGGTGTAGTAGCGGTTTCCTGGTTTGTCTCGGCAAGCTGCCGAGATTGAGATCTTGTAGTGACCTTGTCAGAAGAATGATCCAAGACCAATTTCTTCTTTGCTACAGGAGCAGAAGGCTCCTCTCTTCTTCTCTTCTTCACAGGAGATTTACCCACCTTCAGTGAAATACGAAGTGGTGCATTCACTTCTTAGGGGAATATAATATCCCTTGTAGTTTTCAGAGGTGCATCTGCTGGTTCCTGTGCCTCCTCATTTATAGGGATTGATGGAGCAATTCTCCCTTTTCTCAATCTTGTTGCAGTGGCAAAACTATCTGCGAGATTGAAATTCTCGGCAAAAGTATTCGCTGATGTATAAAACACGGAGTATGTAAAAAGCATTCGAGGACCCTGAGGAGTAGTCCTTGCTGGCATGAAGAAAGTGGCTTTTGTATCACGGGCATTGTAATAAGCCCAAGCCCTAGCTCCGTCTATTAGATAACCCTCGCCTTGGAGGCAAGTAATTGCGTTCCCTACGTGGAACTGATCATACCCAAACTGTCGAGCAAAACGGCTTGGGAGGTATGGTTCTAAGTAGCACACTTCTTCGAATCGGTAGACCAAATGAGATGGTCGAATTGTCTTCAACCATTCAAAAGCGATACGAGGTAGGGGCTGCAGTTTCAAATCCACCATATTCAGGGGCATTTGATCATACCCAGTAGGGAAAGGAGCGCAGCAGAAGTTCCAGCCTTTGTTCAAATTCAACATAAATCTACATTCAGATAAGGAAGTATATTTCCATTTTCCATCGGAATACCTTCGAAGAAAACTGCCGTCAACTGGTCCCATGCCAGGATCCATTAGAGTGGGATAGTGAAGAAGCAACCATCCAAACAAATATGTATATGACAGTTCTAAGCGAGGAAATTCTCTCTCTCCTTTCGCTTTCAACATCAAGTCAACATATAAACGGAGACTGGCATTCAGCTTACAGGTCATTGCTGATAATAAATCCATTTTATAGCCAAAGACCAATTTAACAGCTGCAAACAAGACGCCACGGTGAAAACGATCCACTGCACTGGATCCGGGAACCACGAACCTTCGCAGCCAGTATGTCAAGAATCCCGCCAATTGTGCTTCTTCTGACATGGGCCTATAGCCCATTCTCAAATAACTTTCCAAATTATCTCCTCTCTTCAAAGGAGGATATTCATGATCATCCATCACTTCTTTATCAAAATGACCACTCTGTTCCATTAATTTTCTGACCTCTGTATGGCTCAAAGGTTTGAAGAAGGTTGGGTAACATTTATCGTTCTCCTTGGTTTTTTTCTCCTCTATATGATTAAGAAACAGATATGGTAGCCACTTTGAAGAATAACAAGTATTGGCAGTGGCACTCTTATAGAATAAAGAGCAGATCTTGTAATGACACAGTAGTTCTTCGAACACTGTCACCATCTCTGGATTCTCTTTCTTGAGCTTGTTCAACTCATCATTTGTTGGTACATACTCCTCATACGGAGCATCTGCCATGGGTAAGAACGAGATATACTTCATCTCGTGGAGCGCAAAGTCCATCTCTCCCCCTGGGGTCATGAAAGTTCCGGTCCTGTAGTTGTATCTCTCAGCTAAGGCTAAGAACATATGAGGATTGGGAGCAAATCCATATACAGTGGCATGCACTGCTTCATACAGGTTGATTTGTCGGAGTCTGTCTTGGAAATTTTCCAGAACCCAGTTTGCGATATAACTCCATCGCTTGTAGTCTGGATTCACTAATCCAGTCATTCTTATATCTTGCTCAGGATATTTTCCTTCAACCTTCGCAAACTTATTTGCGAATATTGGTGTCCTAACAGGCATTAGCATGGAGGAGTTCTCTGGTGGAATGCAGCCAGGTCTTAAGCCTCTCAGTAGGACACTATATCTGTCAGAAGAACTATAAAACATATCTTTATGATGTAGTCCCTTCTTTACAAAGATTTTTCCTGCCCGAGCATCCTGAAATAGAGTGATATCCCATTCCATCTTCCTAGGGTAGCTTGCATGAGCGTACCGTGACAAAGGAAGGCATCGAGCGATGTCGGGTATAAAAAAGGATCTATCTTGCTGGTGAACTACCCTATCTTCCATCTTTGGTTTGGGCTGAGAGGCTCTCTCAAAGGCATCACCGAAGAGGAATAAGGTTTTCTTGTGAATTACAGCATCAGCTGATTCTAAAGGCTGTCCGTTCATTAAACACATCAAAGTTTCATTGTCCTGTGAAATCAATATAGCCTGACGGGAGGCCGGCAGATCATACTGAGGGTAATGGACATGAGATAGATCCTCTTTGTATTCAGACTCTGCGAGGGTTCCCACGAAATGTTCGTAATTTGGATCTTCATTGACTTCAACTGCATCAACAAACAGACGAAAATTAGTCAAAGACGGAGATTTTGTTTTTAAACATGAAACATGATTTGCGCAACTTTAGATTGCGCTAACATGATTTGCGCAATGTCATACTGTGCTGACATGATTTGCGCAACATCAATTTGCGCTGACATGGCTTGCGCAATATCATTTTGCGCATCATTAAAGGTGCGCAAAGCAATGGCGTTGATATCTGCGCAACTTAATCGTTTGCGCTGACTTCCTGTCAGCACAAATCAACAAATTGCGCAAGAATGCAGCCTTCATAAAAATGAAGAACTGATATTTCATGCAACCGAAATCCTAAAAAGGGTGGCACAATATGAACTTATCTCTAAAAAGAGATGAGTTTCAAGGGAGTCGAATTACCCTAAGAAGGGATTTTCGATCGATTCAACTACCTCTCAAAGCAGGATGTGCGGATTCGTGTCGGGAAGCTCGCCGTGCAACCCTGACAGAAGACTCGGCCGGAGCTTTTCCCTTCGCGGCGGCAGTAGCGGCAGCATTTGATCGTCGTGGAGCCATGACAAATTGTCGGAGAAGAAGGATAGCAAGGGTCGAAGCAATTTTCTCTTTCAAAAGTTCAAAGTAAAAAATAAAAATGAGAAGAACAGCTATTTATAGCTTTTGAAATACGAAACGGCCGCCTTGGATTGCGCCTAAGATCGGGGAACACTTTGCTTTGCGCAGACAGCTCATCATCATGCGCAACTTGATTCAAAATTCAAAAATTCAAAGTATTTCGAAACTTTGAATCAAATCAACTTTCAAAAACTTTGAAGGGGGTCTTGTAAGTCCTAAAAAATCAAGTTGCATCAATCAACAAAGTCAAGAAATCAAGAAACCCATCATTTGGATGAATTGCGCAGACAACAGATTGCGCAGCAAACCGATTGCGCATACTGCTTTGCGCACACTTCCAACTGCGCAGACTGACGTGGCAGAAGTCATCATTACCAAATCAAATCAAATCTTTTCTGACAACTGACAGCACGAATAACAAGGAGTCTGTTCGTTTCCTGCGCCGTACAGTGCTCGAGGGCGGCGGACAGCTGGCAGCGCAATCCGATCCTGCGCAGTCTGAGTCTGCGCAAAACATATTTGCACAGTTTGAGCCTGCGCAAACCAAATCTGCGCAATTCGAGTTTGCGCACTCCCTCAACATAACTGTTAAGTTACACGTGGCATTCATGCCATCAATTGCTCATTACGTGGCAACTGTTTATGCACGATCATGCGCATTTCAATCAAATGATGCCATGTGTCCCAGATAGTTGGCCCACGATCCAATAACTGCTTGTGCAATCCTGTTCTGCGCAAACCATTTGCTGCGCAAATCAGCTTGCGCAGTCCAAAATAACTGAAAGTTAGTTATTTTCAGAACTCTATAAATAGAGTTTCAAGTCTTCATTTCAAGGGGGAGGAATCAAGATCAGAGATCAGAAATCAGAGAGTTCAGGAGTTCTTGCCAAAGTGCTGCTGCATTCTTCCGAGACTTTTGTCTTCAATTTCAGAGGCTTTTGCCTTCAGTTTCCTGAGTTGTTTTCAACTTCAAAGGCTTCGTCTTCAAAGTTCACATCGTCCAAGGGATAAAGCAATCGTCATCAAGATTGGATTCCTATAGTTGTAATTTTCCCAGAATTCTTGTAATCTTTATTACAGTTTGTATCAATAAAGTTTTATACTTTTGTTTTTGCAAACACCTACGCCCTGACATTGGGGAATGTCTCAAGACATTTCAAGTTGCCAAGTGCTCTATCCAACTGGCTTGCTACTCGATTATAGTAATCGAGCTATTATTCCATGTCCACACCTATCCCATTCGCTCTAGACAAACTAATCCCGATCCAGTGATGCAGTTTTGAAAATCTGCCAGTATATTAGGTGGGACCGGTCTTCCCATCTTTCTCGTTTGCTGCTAGTAGAGCATTAAAGTCCCCGCTAATGAGTAGAGGGGTCTGATTTCCCACTTCTGCAGAAATTTTGATGATGTCCTCCCATAAGCTACCTCTCAGACGTCTATCATTATGTCCATAAACAGCCCCGAAAACAATTTCTAATCCTCCCTTGTTTGTGAAGTTGAGGACTATCAGTTGTTCTGAGGAGTATCGGACCCTTCCCTTCCAATCTCGGCCATCCCACATGACCCAAATCTGCGCTGCCCCGCCTGGAGTAAGATTGTGACTGCCTCCCAGTTAGCAGGCGTCCTCTGCTTAAGTCTTTCTAGAGCTTTGATTTTGCTCTCTAAAATCGCCACAATCGAGCTCTTAGTGCTCCTCACAGTCTGTTGAATTTCCTTCCACCTTCCTACCGAGTTAGCCCCCCTAACGTTCCACGTTAGTATAGTCATTGATGGATAATGGGCCCGTCCTCCGTGCTATGCAGACTCTCTCTAGGTAGAGTAGATTGAGTCTTTCCTGTAACAACATTAATAGCCTTACCACTCTTGTCACCTCCTTCCGGGTTTGCTCCCTACAATTTGGCGAGCCACAATGGGTTCTCCATAGTGAGATCCCCTCTAAGAGTATTGTCTCCATCAAATTGTTCCCCATATGCTCCTCTCCTCGGCTGTTCCCTGCTTCCTTCACTAAAGATTCTGATAAATTTTGACACCCTTCCACCTATGTCATCCTCCCATTCATTCATGTCTGCTGATAGATTAACCATAGCCATGTGATTGTCACCATCTTGAGGATCACCTTCTGGTCTATATTCCCGAATAGTTAGTTGGAGATTGCCGTCATTTCCTCCCTCTTCCTCCGGGACTTGACGCTTCCCAAGCACGAAATTCCCTTGTCCGCCAGAAGTCCCTTCCTCTTGCTGTCGGCCATATGCTTGGTCCTCCTCCATCTCCGCCCTATCATTCGACTCCATGCTCTTTAGTGCCTTCTCCGTCTCCCTGTGACCCATGACACCATCCAGAGGTATGTTAGTAGCCAGCGTCTCCTCCTCCATAGGGTTCTTATCCTCATGACAGTGTGCTCTAACATGTCCGAAGCACCTGCACTTCTCACATGAAGGTGGGACCCACTCGTACTCAATTGCCTGCCACATCGTCTCACCATTAGGCAGCATAAGTTCAATTTTTCTAGGCAACTCGTTAGCAACTTCTATCTCAACAAACACCCTTGCGTAAGAGAGACGTTTGCGTCTGGCTGTGAGTATATCTGTTCGAAGAGGCTTACTTACCATACTGGCGATTTTTATGATTGCCGGCGTACTCCATAACTGGGGGGATAGCCAGGGTAGTCTGATCCATATAGGAACAGACGAGATTCTGGGTACCATCTCTTTAGCACAACGAGCCTTCCATCAAACGTCCATGGACCCCCCTCTAAAACACTTTCCAAGTCCTCGGCTAGATCAAACTTTATAAAATAGAATCCGTTCTCTCTGGAAAAAATTTCCATCTCCCCTTTCGGTCTCCATACCCTCTGAGCATATGCTCTTAACTGTCCGTAATAGGGTTTAGTACCCATCACATACAGTATTAGGATATTCTTCCAGTATGCCGAAGTTTCCTCTATGTCATCTTCCGTGATCTCCACCACTTTTCTCCCCTCTATCATCTGTGGTTCTACATATTGTAATTCTACTTACTCCTGGATGGCTGCAGGTTTAAATAAATCTGCCCATGATATCGACGCCGATCTTGATCGAGGCTCTCCGTTCTTTATCTGATTGGTATTCTCTCTCCTCGGCAGAACTTCTTTATTCCATCCAGCTCTTGCCTCCCTTGGCCCAGCCGCTCGGACATTACTTCCTGCACCCGCCGGTGGAGGGATCCCCGATCGTCGGTTGGGTCCTTGTTGTCTGGTCGGCGTGAATCGGCCCTCGCCATGGTTCCTTATTGTCGCGTTTCCGCCCCCTGATCTCTCTCTGCGACCTGGTTGGCTCGGTCTGCGGCGACGCTCTACTGTTGTCCACCCGCCCCCCTCATCGCGAGGGGTTGGGTCACCTGTATCCTCCGTTGCACCCGGCTGTAGACTTGGCTCCCGCGGCAGAGGTTCCCCGCTCCGAAACCCTAACATGAACCCGTGTGTGTGTGTGTATGTGTGTGTGTGTGTGTATGTGTGTCGTGTTACGGGTTCTTTCGGTAACCCGATACATGAACCCGAGTCCAATCCGATTTTTGATCGGGTTCAAATATTTTAACCCGAGTCCAAGTCCGAACCCGAGTATCTTCAATTCTCACCCAGGCCATTATCGGATTTATCCGATCGAACTTGGATTTAGTCCGCCCAAGTTGCACCCCTAAACATATCCTTTCTTTCGGCAGTTAAGTTGTTGCATGTAGTTACCAATAGTCATCAATTTTATCACAAAACTTCCAACAACATAATGAGCAGACCATGAAAAGACCCTAAGATGGATACTAAATCGAAGAATGGAACCTTTCTTCATCGCTCAACTTTCATAGCGAGTTGTACCATGTACCTATTAGAAAGTAAAATGGCAAAAAAGATGTAGCTTGTACCTTCGAGATGGTACACGTTTGGGGGCATGTTCAGGTTACGGCGTAGATGCAATAGCAATTCTTCCTATTGATTTCTGTTAACTCATCGGTGGTTCTTGCATCAATCAATGGTTAACGTCCTAATTCTTTGATATTGCAGCCTATTTAGTTTTCGACGTGCACTTCTTTGCTCCTCATTATCACGCCCTCCACACACCGGCCTTTGTTCTATCAAAATTTATCTTTTGTCAGTACTTAAACTTTGACGCCTACTATGTTGAGCCTCTCGACGTTGTTCATGTATTTCCTCTTGAGCTATGTGGTCGCTTCCGAAACCTCTATTTGGTATGATTGATCAAAGATTCATTCGTTATAGAGAGAGATGGATTAGAGAGCGATTTGCAGAACTTGTTGGCTGTGAGGTGAAGGAGGAAAGATTCACATTATGGGAGAATAAAATAGTCTGGACTATTTGGGAAGAGCAAAGGACATTCCTCTTATGTTGGTGCGAGTCATGGTAATATTGGAAGAAACATATTGTATTTAGTAATTGCCATTTAAAAATATAATCATATATGGTGATACAAATCTCTTATATAGACTCCACTATGAGATAAATAAACATCAAAGAATTCTTTCTATCAAATATTTTTCCAAGCTCTATACTTGACTTGGTATTAGAACAAAGATTCGTGAGGACTTTATCTTCTTCTTCTTTTTTCAATTTGATTAATTTTTATATCAGTTTCTGGTCAATAACTTTCTTTTCTATTTGATTGTTTCTTAGATCAGTTTTTGGTCAATAATTTTCTTTTCGTTTTGATTGTTTCTCAGTTCAGTTTTTGAACAGTAACTTTATCTTCAACTTTATTGTTTCTTAGACCAGTTTCTGATCTAGAACTTCTTTCCTAGATCAGATAATACTGATTCGACCTGCCAAATGTTTCCTTCGACCCGTTGAAATATGTTTGTCTAGTTAATTCCATTTCAAATTTTTCAATGAGTGATACAAAAGAAGGCTCTTCTAAGATCAATAAAGTCTAGAAGATTGAGGTCTTTGTCAACACCGCATATTCAGGTTCTGGATGATTTGGAGGTACCAAGCTCAATGGTACTATTTTTCGGACATAGAAGAGATCATCTACATGTCTATCTCTGTGGTATGCACAAGATGGGACATGTGATTGCGGCAATCAAGGCTCCAGATTAAGCTATTTTTCATCCATTGACACTACACTTCAGGAAAAGAATTCATATTTTGAAGAGTTGTATCATGGTAAAGAAGAAGAAGTACAAGAAGAAGAATTAGAAGAAGAAGAAGAAGGAACGCAGGAAGAAGATACTTCGACGTCCCGTTGAACCGAGACACAAATGCTACAGGCAACATGCTCGCACCATGCAACATAATCGCACAAAGCATGTGGAGGTTGATCGATATTTCACAAAAGAAAAGCTAGATGCAAAATTTGTTAGTTTTTCTTTTGTTCCTACTGAAGAGCAGTTGACATATTTTCTTACAAAAGATATTTCTAAGAAGGTCCTTTATGACTTGCTAGCTAAGGAAGTTGGGCATGGTTGATATTCATGCTCCAACTTGAGGGAGAGTATTAGTGTGAGTTATGGTAATATTGGTAGGACTATATTGTATTTAGTAACTACCTTATAATTATATAATCATGGTAATATAAATCCCTTTATATAGCCTCCAATGTGAGATTGATAAACATATAAGAATTGTTTCTATCAAATACTTCTTCAATTTCTATATTTGACTTCTTAAACAATATCCATTATCCGAAACCAACAAATAATACAATTTTCTAAAATCCAAAATTTAGCAGAACAAATTCATTCAATTTTTTTAAAATATACAAATTCTCTCACCCCTCTTAAACACTATCCATTTTCCGAAACCGACAAATAATACTCATTTTCCAAAATCCAAAATTTAGCATAACAAATCCATTAAAAAATAAAAATAAAAATAAAACACAAAAATTCTCTCAGCGGCGTAGTGTTGTGTTGTTTGTGGTTTTGGACATTTTTGGGGTTGGAAAAAGAGAGGTGGAAAGAGAGAGCGAGAGAGATTGTGATACGAATAAATGGTAGAGATTTGAGGAACACTTTGATCGCTACTTTGTTGGAATGCAACAAATTAGGTTCCCAATTGGCCAGCAAGGAAAAGAACAAAGAACCTTCCCTCCATGCATTACACGATTGATCGAGAAGTACTTTCCTATTTCAGGAACTGCTGTAGTTTAGTTTATTATCGTATGTATCATGATGTAATGCCAAAAGGGGAAAGAAAGTGAGAGAGAGACAAAAAGGTTAAGATATAAAAGGGAAGATAAATAACTATAGGGTAAGCAATACTTTAGGAACGGTGATGATTAGAAGTCATGTAAAGAGCATGTGATCCGTGGCATCCATGCTCGCATGCATCAGAGGTCAGATAAAAGCAACAATATTTTGAGCCACGGAAATAGGTTCATTGGACTCGTGCACGTTACTTCATCTCGAGCAAGTGTTCGTACGGATGCGACCGGTCCGTGAATGTGCCTCTACTCAGACACGGGATCAGAGAAATTACCTCGCCTTGTGCGTGCGGTCGAGCGGGTTCGACCGGCCCGTGGACGTCCCCGATCTCGTGCACGACCGAGAGGGTGCCAGTGTTGACAGAGATGCAATGATAATGATGAAATGTTGTGAGGACGTACGGGGACCCTACCCATGATTCTACGACATCAAAGACCTGATGAACGTGTTATATTCTGAGTCTGCAAGGAAAAACAAAAATCTTTAGGAACAAATCCAACAAAAGGTTGGGTTCGGAGAATATGGGAACCCTCGATTTAACCAGCTGAAAAGGAGAGTAAATCGTGGGTTGAACCACCAATTCCATACACGATCATATGGCATGTTATATATTGCTGTTGAGAATTTTATACGAAATCCACTACATAAACTCAAATAAGAACTCAAATTACGCGTAGATTTTACAAACATTAAAGTGTACTTATTTTTATATGCATATACCGCTTGCCATTATAATTTTTTTTTTTATGGCAAACAAGCTCTGTAAAGGCGTATGCTTGCTCTTCCTAATATGACAGATGAACGAATAGGAAACAGAGCAGTATAGAAACAGAGAGTAATCCTATTGCAATGAAAAACAAAAGATTGGCAAGCCAGCAAGACAGACGGGGAAGGTGGGTGCAGAATGGGCGTGCCATCGATGCTAGAATGCATACAATTCCGACGAGTATCGCAGAGTTGCATGATTTGATCAGGGAGCGAGTTGCGCTAGTACTGTTGCTTCCAAGATTGAGGGAAAGTAAACCACCGAGAATAGATAGAAGCCCTGAGAACACCATATATTTAGCCTTGGCCAACTCTTCCAGTGTGTAGCCATATGATTCTTCCTGCTGAAAAGTTGAAACAAAATAGTACCGTGTAAGAATGAGAGCTGAAAAGTAATTATATTTAAGTAAGAGCAGCTGAAGAAGAGCGTCGACCACTCGACAACACTTCTTTTATTTATATATATATATATATATATATATATATACACACACACGCCAGTGCCACCGTCGTGGTCGGTCGTAGTACGTTTTGAGGGAGGGAGATTTGGAAAGCAAGGAGGTCGGATGGATCAATGTACGTACCGCCGTATGATGATGAGCTGAAGCAGCAGCAGCAGCAGTAGTAGTAGTAGGAGGATTTGTTCGGGAAGGGGTGCAGGTGACGGGGAGGAGCTGCTCGGATTTTCGCACCCTTAGTAGCAGGAGCGGAAAGATGAAGAAGAAGAGCCTCAGCCACTCAAGAACACTTCTTCTGCCACCACCGCCACCACCAGCGTCGCGGCTGTAGTCACCTTCTTCGCCCATCTGCTGCTCCGCATGCCGGACCTGGTTCATCGTTATCACCGCTACACAGTTGTTTTTTGTTTTTTGTTTGTGCCAACGCCAAATAGCCCCAATCTTTCTTTTATAAGTGCCCCAATTTTTTTTTTTTTTTATTTTTATAACGCGTCAACGGGACTCATGTAGAGAATGGAGAGAATGGAGAGGAGAGAGATTTTTCCCCACATGGATTTTTCTACATGGGTCCCATGGAGAACAGAGAGGACGGGTAGGCGCTTGCTACTCTTTGATGGTGAGTGGAACACATAAATGCTTAACAATATAAATCACGAAAAATTGTACGCTGAGCATAAAACTTATGATTTAATGCGTAAAAGGAATCAAGTTCAGAAAAATTGTAATGAGAGCATCATCACGCCCTGTAGTAGGACGTCAATTTTTTACGCCCTAGATATAGGCGTTAGAAATATAAATTAGGTTAGTAACTGGTTAGAAATAAAGATTAGGCTGGTAATTGGTTAGTAGAATGAATTAAGTCATGAGTTAGGGAAGGAAAGTAAGCGCCCATCTTAGGGGCGTTTTTTTTTTTTTTTTTCGTGAGCCCATATTTGGTGCGTTATTTTCTTTTATCCGCGTGCTCATTTCTTTTATTATTTTTTTTTTTTGGCTTTTGCAATGACTAATTTTTAGAACGGCTATGCAACGTATACCAATTATCTATTTTACAACGGCTAATTTTTACATATTATATATATATATATATATATATATATATATATATATATATATATATATATATATATATATATATATATATATATATATTTTATTTTTCGCCGCGTTGGGAAATAATAATGCACCGCACAGGCATGTATAGTAGGGTCTCCAAAAGATTTTTTATTTTTCAACGTAGGAAAAGCCAAAAGATTCAACAAGTTTTTTTTTTGGGCGAGTTGTAAGATGCCATCCGTGACGCCAGTCTTCATGCTCATGTAATTTTACCGTCGGATAATCATATAACTAAATAATATCTCAAATTTTTAGTGCCTATTATTATCAATTATAATAATGATATTTTACTTTAACTTAAAATACTTGTCCGAATACCAGATTCGAAACGTGAGAGTGTCGCTCCTGGATAATAGCATGTATAGTAGGTCCATCTGGTATTCGACCGTTATTTCGAACATCCATCTATAAAATTGATAAAAAAAAATAATATGACACGCGGCATAAGATGCGGGACGCGGGCGCCAGCAGAGGGAGACACGCGACAGTAGCATAGGGGGCGGGAGAAAATTATGCGTCCTTCTTTTGGGCGCACAAAATTAAAAAAAGAAAAGAAAAAGAAAAAGAGCGCCTATCTTTTGGGCGCCAAAAAAGAATCTACGCTCTAAACAAGGGTGCCAAAAATTACAATTTCCACCTGTTAGAGGGCCTAATATATATACGCCTTAATTTAGGGTGTTTAATTTTTAACGCCCTATTTTAGGGCGCCACGATGCTCTTCCTGTAATTTCTTCATACTTTGTTTCGTTTATGCAATTTTTTGAAACTTTTTTGTTTTTGATGAAATTTTCTGTATAAATCATGATGTTAAGTGCATGGAAGTCTAGTTGTAGGTGAAAGAAGTATGGAGTAGATGCTGACCTCGTGGATCAGATAGATGGTGTATGTAACTGGCTGTAACCTCTTATTTGTCTTTTATAAAGTACCTATTCTTATAGTACCAGTCGTAGTGCGTTTTGAGGGAGGGAGATTTGGAAAGCAAGGAGGTCGGATGTGACTAAAGGCATCAAAGGGTCAGCAGCATTTTAAAAATCGTTCTGTCTGCAAGGAGCAGAATTTTGACCTTTTGTCCAAAGTGATAAGGAGAACCGCTGGGTTCACTTTGTATACAAAACTAGCAGTGCCCACTGCACGGAATCAATATCTAATACCATTTTGTTTTAAAAGTGTTTATAATTTGTATGTATGATTACATATGAAATGAAAATAAAAGTTGGTAACTATTTTTTTGAAAATAAATACCAAATCTGTCTTTGAGTTTTTACACATAGAAGAAAAAAATAGCATAAAAAAGAATAATTTAAACTTCAACAACATAATCATCGTCAGGATTAATTATGTAATTCACAAAATATAATTCTAATACGTATTGTTATAAATCAACTAATGATAAAATATTGGTTATGTGACAATATCGTACACAAAAATTTTAATTTGTTTAATGTCAAATTTTAATTTTAATTTGTTTAATGTCAAATTATCGTACACAGAAATTTTAATTTGTTTAATGATACCAATCTGTCACATCCCGCTCCCGTAGGAGCGATCGTCCTCGCTAAGGCGTGATGCCGCACGAGACTAAGTTGCTCTCGTACAAGGCCAAGTCCAGAAACGACCGATTTGAGCTAGGCCACAGAGTTGTACAGAGTGTCCCCATTTGCAGTGGAAAGTAAAAGAACACAAGTTGGAACTCTTTATTGATATTCAAGAAGTTTACAAGCGGCGCTAGGCCGAGATTACGAGTCGCTCAAGCTCCCTCTTTCTCTCTCTCTCTCTCTCTCTCTCTCTCTCTCTCTCTCTCTGAAACATAAAAGGCGTGCCAAGTGGCTTACAAGATGGAATGATTCATGGCGACGTTCCGATACATTATGTCCCGTATATGGTGCTTCGGTTCCTTTGCAACGCTCCAAGGCTCCAGAGTTAGCTCCGCGCCTTAGCACGTTCGAAGGAAAGCTCCGCACCCGACGACGTCTCCTGCATCCTGCAAGCAAACTGTGGGATTATCAGTACATTGTTATGCACTAGTGGGGATGCTAACTCACCCACAATGTTATCATTACCAAACACGTTCTATTTACTTTTGTGCACCGTCTATCATTCATTGTCTTTCTAATCTTGCCTTAGGATTAGTTTCATGGCACATTTCATAACCTATCTCGTGTTACCGATTTCAAGTGTTTGCATGGAAATACATGCACGACTTACCCATACTTACCGTCCGTTCTTTCCTGTCCAAAGTAAACCAAGTTAGTCAACAATTCATATATAACAACTTAACGTAATTCACGTAACATTCAGTGTCAAGGGCGTGTCCCCGTCTCAGATTCTACGACGTGTTCCCACTTGCGAAGATACGTTATGACCACGCCTCGTTCCGATGATCATTCTCACTCGGATATCCCATCTACTTAACCAGTCAGTTATGTTATTCTCGAAGGGTTTTGTTCTAACATCCGTGTTCACTCAACTATTCAATTGTTTAGTTAACTTAGACTACTTTGTTTCAATGCAAAAACTTGCACGTGGATTGCCACCAGCAAAGCCCACTTAATCTATATGCACCGGTCGCTGGCATCACAAGCCATTTTGGACATGTTCCCTTTTGGTATTCTCATCTATCATAGCGTGATGGCTGGTACACCTTGATAGTCTTTTGAAATATCCGGCCTTACGACTCCTGCATATCCGAGCCCGTACACAGTCCACCGTAAGCCATGATTCCGCCTAGGCTGGCCACGATGTCTCTGATCGTTGCCTTGGAATCCCTTATTGCTCCTCTTCCCCCCGTATACGAGTGGGTTGTCCGCGACCATTTCGTATTGTCTTGTCATTTTAACTTAACGGTTGTCTTTGAGCCAAGGCTGTCTCTGAGCCATAATGCGTTATCGACCAGGTTGGCGGCGGCGTCCGTGCAGCGCGGGTAGCGAGCCCCGTTGCACGTTCCCGTCATACCTGTCGCTAACCATTCCTTTCTTTCTTATCTTTCATTTATTCTTTCTTTTCTTTCTTTCACTTGTTCGTTCGTTCATTGATTCATTCATTCATTCATTCGTTGATTCATTCATTCACTTATTCGTTCATTCATATATTATGCAACTCCCATTGCGGGAGTCGCCTTGGCGACACATCGGTCCCGAAGTCTTTCAATGTTGCTATACTCTACTCGGAACGACTATGTCGATAGTCTTTCTGTTTTATTGTTGTAAACCATTCAACGCTTCATTGTTGAACGCATAAGGAACTTGAAATATAAGCTTGTGACTTGGCACGAGCGTGGAGTACGGTGCGAGAATTCTTATATTTTCTGAGTTCTTTTCCATGTTCTAAACAAGCATACAAGATGGGATTATTCCCTTATCTAGGTGCGTTGAGTCATTTATTAGCATGTACGGTGTTATCGCCTACCGATTCTAGTGATAGTGTCCAAATTATTAAGTGTCAAGGCTAAGCAAAGACATGTTCATCGGAGCCACCCACCTTAGCGATGTTCGCGTCGGCCGAACGATACTCCGAGTGCGCCTTTGAAAGTCTAAGTCTGGATTCATCTTGACGGGCCAATATAGGTCTTGCATCGATTCGCATCGATACTTGATCAGGTCGACACAACTCTTCGAGTCGACGGCTCATTTGAGTCGTTGCACTTGCCATTTGAATCGGCATTCCGCTAGGGCCGAGCGGGTTATTACATAATACACCACTCAAAACAAGTCTCGTCCTCGAGACTTCCTGAGTGCAGGTCATCCTACCGTTCCTTAACTCATGTCGTGTACGCATCTTGGACAATTTTCTATCGAATGGCTTTATCGTTCGATGGCATCGAACTACACTCGGTACCTTTCTAAGTTCCGTGTCGCATACGTTTGGTCAATTTTATTGAATGACTTTTCGCTCATTTTAGAGTTGATGGTACTTATTCAATCGTCATGTTTCTTCAAATTGGTTGCTATTGCGCCCTGTCATGGGACGGTAATGGTCGTATGAGGTGCATTATAATTCGTCAAACATGAGAGTCGTAGGCCGAGACTAACTCACTCATTCGTTCATGCGCATCTCAACACCCACTTGCAGCTGCATTCGAGTTTATCATATCGCTGAGTTTGGATCGTGCACATATTCAAGGCGTCCTCCGAATACGTACATTTCAACCAAGCTTAGCGATTAGCAAAGTCGGACAAGCTACTCGTTATAGTTTTGATTTGCCGATCGTTTTGCTAACTTCTATTAAAATCGAACTCATGTGCGTCTCGCCATCGTTTATCTCAACTTTACTTGCGCATCATCCATTTCATATCATTCACTTTGTTTGGGGCTAATGTAAAACCTGCAAATTCGAAATTATATTTGGATTGATGGATTTTAGTTGTTGGAGTAGTCATAGGTTTATTAGTTGTTGTTATTATTATTATTATTATTATTATTATTATTATTATTATTATATATGTATATTATAGTCGCTTAAGAAAAAAATATTATTTTCAAAATAATTAATTAGAAATTGATTGATATTAGTATTATTGTTGTTTTTGACTTTGGGCTTATGTTAATTAAATAAAATAATTTAATGACTATTTAATTCCTAGCCCATAATTTTGGTCCAATAGCTTAAGCCCACTAGCCATTAGACTCAACTAGACTTGACACAACCCAAACCCTCTAACTCATTCAACCCCCACGATCCCTTTCTCACGTTCAGATCCTATTTGTCCGCACCACTCACCGTACTCCCCTACCTCTCCTTACGTAAGTTTCACATAAACTCTTCCAGAACCAAAATTCTCATAGAAGCTTCTCTCCTCCATCCTTCATCTTTCCCACACAACTTCCTTCTCCTTCCTCCGTTTTCCATTTCGGAGCCATTCCCGCGCCCACGTCGGCGAGATCTACGGATCCGTACCATCCTCGCCGCGTTTCGACGACCAAACCGAACTGTGCCATGCGCCCGTGGATCGCCCGACCGGCCGCCGACGCTAGGCCGCCGCCACCGCCTCGCCTCCAGCCCGCTCGGCCACCGCCCGGCGGACCCGCGCCGGAGCCCGCTCGGCCACCGCTTCACCGACCCCTCGAGCCCCTTCGGCCGGATCCCACCGACCTGCGCCCCTGTGTGCTGTTCCGGCGCCGCCCGTCCGAGCGCCACCCATCCAGCGGTCGATCTGCTGTCCCCGTGCCCTGTCACGCCCCAGAACCAGAATACTGGAGAGTGGGGACAAACATAGCCAGCTACGTATAATGAAATGGAATCTACCTCACTATACGGTCACGGCTGTCTAGATATATGAGGGTTTAACTACAAGCCAACAGTCTCTTATGGTCATGAACAAGCCTAGTGTCTCAATCACAAGCAAGTAAGTAAAGTCACAAGATGTAAGATCACCAAATATACAATAGTAAGGCGTCCCAAACATTATATATTCAGCTGATCATGAAGCTAGTCGTTACAAAATGTGAGGACTAGCAAGAGTTTAATCATACATGTTCAACCCTAGGATCTGTCAATCATGCTACAACCCGTAGGCAGACAGTAAGTAAAATGTACACGAGCTAACACTTGCTCGACGGCTAAACGCCTCAAAAGAATAATTTATAATAGAGTGGAAGAGCCAAAATAAACCCACTCGTTGCCAGGATTCCGTCTAGCGGTCACCATCTGGCTGGAAGGTCGGTAGATCCTCTGGAGTTGCTCCAAAATCTGGCCATACAAAACCAGCTGGATCAGATTCCAGAAAAAGTAAGTGCCACAAAGGAGGCTTCACTTAGGAACTAAAACCAGCAATTAGCACAAGAATAATAATAAATATATGATAAAAGATAATAATTAAGAAAAAAAGCAGGACAGGTGATATACGATAAGATAACCATGGGACTATTCAGATAACCAGGTTACAACCCGTAAACCAAACAAGGACCGGGGTTGTAACCCTTCGTCTGAACAGAACTTGGTTTCTTCTACTATTTATCGGCAAGATAAAATAGGAAATCAGGTCACGTAACAATCTTGTACAGGATCAAGACAGGACTAGACAGATTATACCTTATCCAACAATCACGACCAAGCAATAAGTACGGCTTGATACTTTAACTAACTAGGGTTATCACATGCCTAGTTACTAGCAAGATGCAGCGAGATTCTTCTGCAGCCACAAGTCCTACAGACCATCCAGGTTATCCAGGTCGAATATTAGTACAATAAGGGTGCAACACATGACAGTGTGCTGGAAATGTGCCCTACTCGTCGGCAGACTACAGATCCCAAGTGGGGCGCCCAGATAACGGGATTGCCTGTAGCTGGGGAAATCTCTTCATGACTATTGGATTATTCTTGTTGTTAGCCTTAGTCGATTTCAGTAGGTACCCCTGACCGTGGTACTCAGGGATCCCAGTCCTAGACATGATGCAAGACAAGGCGGGTTCATTTGTACAAGCACAATCGTCCACGGTGTCCAGGTTATTCAATCTTGTCACGTCAAGCTAGCCGTCACAACAGGATTTCGAGAAATATCATGTCATTTACTTGTCAAGAGTGCGCCACGGCGGACCACTATCAAGAATTATCATGTCAAGTTATTATGTCAAATTTATTTGTCAGGAGTGCGCCACGTCGGGCCACTATCATGGCATGTCATTTGTCAAAAGTGCACAATAACGGATCACCATCGTGTAAGAAAACAATTAATATGGCACAAGCATTCATGTGGTACTTAAATACTAGCAGGGACAAGGACGTGGACTCATGCGGCTCAGGAAAATTGGACCATATGCGGCCAGCAAATAATAGGCCATATGTGGCTCAAAACTGGTTGCATGCAAAAGCATGCAATTATTTAATGCAAATGCCTAAGGCCATGCGGCCATCAAATAATATTAATTAGCATGCAAGCTACTGTCATGTAAAATAGGCTATGCAACAGTGCATATGCGGCTGGCTAAAATAAGCATGCAAGCAATTTGCATGCAAAGCCAAAGCAACAGTGCATATGCGGCTGCAGCAAGCTGTCTGCAATACATGCAATTGCTAACAAATACATTAATTAATGCATGGAATGCTCCATGCGGCCAGGTTAAATGCTAATGCATTAAATGTATTAGTTAATTGGTCCACAAATGACCATTCCATATGCGGCCAAGTAATAGCATTGGCCTATGCGGCCAAGAATGAATTGGCCTACGTGGCCAAAATTATTATGGCCATGCGGCCAGGAATTGTCCAATGGCCTATGCGGCCCAGGCAAGTTGCATGTAAATGCATGCAAGCTTGCAAACAACTAACTTAAAAGAGCCATGCAATAAATAATGCTCATGCGGTCAGAAGCTAAAAATGCTCATGCGGCCAGAAGTAAAATTAATGGCTCCCACATAGAACATGTCCATGGAAAATACCATGGCCTCCATGCTCCTCCAAACAACATTAGGAACCCAAATCCAAACTCCCGTAGGTCAAATTTGGACAAAATAGAATTCTCTACAACATGGAACCATCAACTAGCAAAAATATGCAAGTTTGATAGATCAAAACTCCTGAAAACCGAAAATACCACAAAGCTAGATTTACAAAAATTTAACCACAGAAATAAAAAATACTAAGTACTAAAGTGGGTTAGAAACACATGAGAAAGACAATGGAACAATAAAAATAGACTTCCTCCATAAAGCAAGATGCACTTGCCTACACCTCCACTCTCTCAGGTTGGTGGAGAAGTAATGGTGGAAAAGAAGAATAAATGAGGAGAGAGAAAAGAGTGGGGGTTAATAAATAGGGATGGTGGTGGTAGGTAGGTGGGTTAGTTCTCCAACAAAATCAAACCAAGCCAACAAGCCGAACCGAACCAAGATAAACCAATCAATGAAATGCCAAAATAAATCAGAAAAAGAGACATGCAATACGAGTCAAAATACGTACACGTATACCGAGATACGTAATACGAACCACAGGCATTACATGCCCGCGGTCGCGACAACGCTGTTCCGCTGTCTGATCCGCTGTTCCCGGCCCGTCCCGAACCGAGCCGCTGTCCGCACTTCCAGTGCTGTCCCGAACCGATCCGTATGGATATTTTCCTATTTTTATTTTACATCTGAGAGCTCTAGCCGAGCACCCGAGGTATAATCCCGTGTTCCTGTGTCCCTTCCGTAGTTAGTCGGTGATAACGCGGTCCCGACCCCGTTACGGGGATCGACATTTTATATTGTTGCGTTAGGGGATACGCGATTTTGTTGGTTATGTCGCGGCATAGTTTCTCTTTGGTATACTGTGTGTTGTGGGTTTATTTCCTAGTTTGGACGTTCCTAGTATCTATGTTTTGCTCTTCTGTTGGTCATTCGATGTAGACTAATTACGCTTGAGTTTATTTATAGCTTTTGTGGCTTATATTTAATTTGGATGCTATGGTTGGCTTTTGGGTTGGATATTCATTTTTGTTGGAGATTGGTGTTCCCTGGTTTGGGACATTTTATTTTGTGTGGTGGATCAGTATTACCCCGTGGCTAGGTGGTCCTAGTTACAGAGGAGGTGCTGCCCAAATTTTCGGAAAAGTATTTAAAAATAATATTTTATAAGTTCAGTAATTTTTGTATATCAAAACCTATTTTCTAAAACCTTGGTCCTTGCAAATGGTTTCATTGGTTTTGATTTGATTTAAAGTGTTGGTTGGTTAGTTTCTGTATCCCCTGTAGGCGACGACCGTATCGGTCGGATGAGCCTCGGCGAAACGCAAACGCTACAGGATTTCCTGTACGTTGAGGCGTAAGCCTAGCAACGTGAGATTGCATGACCGAGTCTGAGACACCATCTTTCATAAATTTAATTGTATTCTACTTTAGAACTGGTTATTGGCTTTTAGTATCTTGGGTGCATGGCCTCCGCCTTCTGATTGGACCGTTTCACGGCACTCAGAGCTCGCCTCAGCCTTATTAATTTAATTAAATTAAATTATTGTAAAGGCATAAGCCGAGCTTTTCTTTTATTTTCTGTGGCCCTGTAATTGTGTAGCTTAGGTTTTCTATTTTATTTTCTGGTTGTTGTTTGCGTAGCTAGGCGCATAATTAAATTGGATATTAATTATTTTTGTATAAAATTGATAAGGATTTTTCACATTAAATAAAATAAATACCGACTACTAATAAATTAATAAATTCATGTTTTTTCCATTTAAAAAAAATTTAGTTTTATATATATTATTAAAATATAAAGTTTTGCCAATTAATCGGTAGTTGCTATCTTTCCCAATTAAACCAGTAACAGGCTTACCCAATTAAGTGACAACAAACGTAGCTCGCGACGTTAGACAGTTTTCGGTAGATTAATTAATAACTCAAAACTTGACTAGGGTTTGTTTCTAGAAATTGCAACTAGCACACCTAGATATGGCTTCCTATGTTTCTAAGTCAGGATTCTCAACTATAGGATTTCGAGGACGTAGTTGACTTCCTCTCCAGTGCCGACATCCTGATCCAGTCATACAAACAGAGGCAAGTTACAGTTATGCTATTTTATATTTTAATTAGTAATTGTCAAGTTGCATGTTTAAACCACATTGCTACACGGAACCCTCTCCTAGGGTTCAAATATTGATTGATATTGATTGGGGGGATATTGGAAAAATAGTGTAGCGTTTATGACACTACTAAAATAACCCCTTTTAGCGACGTCAGAGTACGTCGCTAAAAAGGAAAAATCCGTCGCTAATTTATATTAGCGACGAAAAATGGATGTCGCTTATAGGCTTGTCGCAGATTACAATTTTGTCGCAATTCGTCGCTAGTTGCGACGTCACGTTTAGTGTCGCTAGACGTCGCAAAATTAGCGACAGATAGCGACGTCATCATACGTCGCAAGTATAGCGACGTAGGGCGACCACTTAGCGACGCCGTCAACTTTACATATGATGACATGGCATGGCAGCCACGTCAGCATTTTAGCGACGCCTAGCGACAACCTTAGCGACGTCGACTCTCAAGTGGTCATATACACGTCAGCAGTATAGCGACAGATAGCGACGTCACGTTACTATTTGGCGACGTATAGCGACGTGTACAGGACGTCGCAAAACGTCGCAGAACGTCGCTATACGTCGCAGATGTTATAAAAAAATTAAAAAAATAATTAGTATTTTTGTTATGCTGTGTGTCTGTGTTTACAGTGTGTGTGAAGTGCAGTATTCGAACCATCGACAGTTTCGCTTACTGTTCTATGTTTTATCTTGGATAGAAAGAGCAACAGTTCAGGGTGCACTTCTCAGAGCTTACTCTTCACGTCCTTCACCTTCTCGGGATCCTTTACGACGTCCCGAGAAAGTGAAGGACGTGAAAATGAAGCTCTCAGAAGTACACCCTGAACTGTTGTTCTTTCTATCCAAGATAAAACATACAACAGTAATCGAAACTGTCGATGGTTTCGATCACTGCATTTCACATTCACTGTAAACACAGACACACATCATCACAAAACTACACATTATATTTTTTTAAAATTTGGGCAGCACCTCCTTTGTATATCAAATCATCGCTTATAACCCAGCGTAGGTATATTTGTCATCCCCGTCGTAGATATCATCACAATTAACAGTCTTCCATCATAACAGTCTATAACTAATAGATGAATAACAGTCTCCCATCATAACAGTCTACAACTAAATGTCATACAAGTACTCAATGAAAATACCAACAAATTAAATATCACAAACATATAGGTCCAACAAACGTACATCTCCAACAGAGTCAAATAATAATAAAAATCAGTGTACAGAACGGTCAATGGGCCCATAGGGCCAATAAATACAAAGATGATAAAAAAATTTACTGGATCACTAAGGACCCCTGCCGCGCATCTGGATAGAATATAGTCATACTGCTCCTGGGTGAGCTGCACCGTAGGGGCAGTAGGAGGCAGTGCAATGTCTGGAGTCGGCGCCGTCGATGGACCGGGAGGACGTATCTGGTCCAGCTCTCGCAGTCGCTCACCATAAACAGCAAGGGTACTCACCACCCTCTCAGTACTCGTCTCAAGCGAAGCCGATACCTGAGTGAGTGAGGCAGACATGCTCCTGTGCGATCCCTCTAGCTCGATCTGTCTACGCTCTGTGCACTGCGTAGACTCGGTGAGCGTGTACAAGCTGGAAGCTGTAGCCTGCTGCAGACTCATCAGCTCCTGTATATTGCGCTCGACCGCATCAAATCGTCCGGTGACGATCGGAGGGTCGGATCGTCGCTCGACCGCATCAGAAATCTTCTGCTACAACTCGCGACGCAGCTCCTCGATCTGACGACGAATATCCTGAGCTCGTGACGACGCCTGAGAAGCCGGAGACTGCGCACTGACAGAGGGGGCCCGGGATGACTCCGAAGCCAAATACGCGCCGTAGGATCCCGTACCGTAGTACGTACCCTTCTGAAGACCGCCAACGGCGGTCATCCAGAGGTCATCCGGCGATAGAGCTGTAGGCGGCTGGGAGGAACTACCAGCCCCTCCCTCTGCTGGCGTACTAGCAGCAGCAGCCTCCTCCTCCTGTAGCCGAACAAACTCGGCCTAGAATATGTTTGCTAACGTGTAGGTGTTTGCTAAAGTCTATATTGATATCTATTTTCCTATTTTTTAAATTATAGTAAATTAATATAAAGAATAGAACGTACATATGCCTGCGTCGCCCTCTCGTTAATGAACTCCCCAGCCCTCCGATGGGTGACCAGGAAGACGGTCACCATGTTCGGGTCCTCACCCTTTTTTACCTGTTAAAATATATTATCTATTATTAGTATTAAACATTCTATCGAACTGTATATAAATTAATGTCCGTCATAGAAAACGTACCAGACGACGAAAATGCTCCGTCATCGGAATGGAGCCACCACACCACTTACCGGCGCTCGACCGCGCCACCTTGGCCTTGTCAGACCGCTCCTGGTACTTAGGCTCGCTGAATCTAGCCTTCATTGCAGCCCACTGCTCGAGCGTGATCCAACCATGGATCGGCTGTCCGGAGCGATCACGAGACTTCTGGTCGTGGATCGCATCACGGATGAGCTTGGCTACGACGGCAGAAAATTGGCCCTCGATCCTCGCCACCCGGTGTGGTGGATAGAAATAGGTCCTCTACAAGAAGTCAAATACAAAAGTTGTATAATATACACAAATAATTATTAAAATTTAAAAATACGCAAATTTTTTACCTTGAAGTGGGCGAACCAAAAGGCCTTCCTATCTGCGGGAGCATCTGAGTAGTTAATCCAAGGCCCACCATAGTTCTGCCTCAGAAATACCCCCAGCTGTCTCTGTACTGCAGAAGGCCGATACCTATACAATAATAATTCTCATGAATATATATGTACATATAATCATTTGAGAAATATATATTAACTAATTAACTTAATTCATAGGCCCGTCCGTCCAAATTTCCATACGCGTCTCGCCCGGGGGAGCGCATGGAGGGTCGCTCTCATCTCCTGCCTGGACAGGATCAGTCTGATCGCCGTCCTCCATATGCTCGACGTCGGCTTCCCCCATAGAGCCGTCGACAGGAGGAATGCTGGACGGGGGATCAGGGATGCTGGACGCGGGAGGAATGCTGGACGGGGGATCAGGGATGCTGGACGCGGGATCAGGAAGGCTAGACGACGAGGGAGGAGTCGCCAACCTGCTGGAACTGCCCTGTCCCGGTAATAGACCGGGAACAGAACGGTACAATGACGTACTCGAAGATGAGGATGAGGGTACGGAATCTCCATCCCCAGCCCGAGGCTGACGGGACTACCTAATATAAAATCCTTCGCGTCGTCCAGATGGTCTAGTCATACCTAATAATAACATATGACAATAAAACAAAAAAACATATTTATATGATAGACATCACAGATTTTTGAAAAATATCATAGTCACAGATAAAAGTGTCAATAAAGTGTCACTGAAGTGTCACAGATTTATATGATAGAAGTGTCACTAAAGTGTCAAATATGATGATAAAACAAACGTACAGATTTAATCCTCTTCTGAAAATTCATCTAGTTCGTTTAGCTCATCTACTTCTTCTTCTTCCTCCTCATCTACATCTTCACTTTCATCTGTATTTTCCTCTTCAGATAATTCTACTTCTTCTACACAATTAGATGTGTAATGAGGAACTTCCGTCGTGTCTACTTCTATAATATTTGTAACAAGAGGTAGTTCATCCTCTTGATAAGCTATATCATCAACCTCAAAGGTATTTCTAGCTTTGGTCTTGCATACTGCCCACCAGTCCGACCTTGTTGTTCCCCGTTTAGGATAACTTGTGAAGTACACGAGCTGAGCCTGACTTGATAGGACAAATGGTTCATAGGCTTGATATCGACGCCGATAGTTTATATCAACAAGGCCGTGCTTGTCTACTTTCCAACTTTGACCTTCAATCGGATCGAACCAATCACACCTGAATAACACAATCTTAGCAGGCTCTATTCCATAACTATATGTCAGCTCCATGATCTCCCGTAGCACGCCATAGAAATCATTGCCCGCATCAACATCTTTGTAGTTCGAAGATCTGATACACAAACAGCTATTTTTGGTGGAGTCGAGATCCACAAAGTTGTCTCTGATCGGGCAAGTTGTTGACTTGAACCTAAACCCATTAACACAGTAGCTTGGCCATATTTTTGCAGCATAAATTGGTCCATTGGCTAGCGTTCTAATAGACTCATTCTCAAGTCTTGCGTATGGACGATCGACCTAAATACCACGAAAGACACAATTAAGCTCATTCTCAATCAGGTACATATACAGAAAGATAATTACAGAGTTCTCAAGTCTTACATATGCACTCAACCATGATGGAAAATAATACCTCATTTCTTGTTCTAGTTCTTTTTCTGTTATGTGTGGCCTACCTGACCTCACATCATCATTAAATATACTGAAAACAATATCGTGCAATTAATGTAATAGTATAATAATCAACACTATTAAAATAATATAGACGTATTAATTACTTACCCCTCCAGTTTCTCTACTTCCTCCTCGTCGCAGTTGAGTAATACATACACCTGAGCAGCCCTTAGCTCATCATCGTTCATATATCTCTTCTTCATTTTACCCGATGGCTTTCCTGGAGCATTGAATATCTTCAGTATTGTATCATTATTTTTATGACCTCCGTCGTCGTTTCTGGAAGCTCTCGTTCTATTAGTTACAACATGAGGCTTGAAATACATCGAACAAAAGTTTGTAATCTCCTCGAGAACAAAGGCTTCACAAATAGAACCTTCGACCCGTGCCTTATTTTTCATCTTTCTTTTTAGGTGATTCAAATGTCGTTCGAACGGGTACATCCATCGATATTCGACGGGTCCACCAACACGTGCCTCATAGGATAGATGAATCGACAAATGCTCCATAGAGTCGAAGAATCCAGGAGGAAACACCCTCTCTAGCTTGCATAGTGTTACCGCAATGTCCTTCTCTTGCTTTTCTAGACGATCAACGAGCAATTTCTTAGAACAAAAAGCCCTGAAGAATATGCTAAGCTCCGTCAATGGATCCCAAACTGCCTGCGGTAAGAATTCCCGAAATGCAATCGGAATTAACCTCTCCATGAATACGTGACAGTCGTGGCTCTTCATACCCGTCAATTTGTTTTCCTTCGGATCGACACATCTTCTCAGATTTGACACATATCCGTCTGAAAATTTTAGGCCATGGATCCACCGACAAAGTCTCACTTTATCCTCCTTGTCCAGCGAGAAAATTGACTTCGGCAGGAACTATTTTCCATTCTGCTCTATCAAATGCAACGCAGGGCGTTTGTATATTTCTTCTAAGTCCAACCTGGCCTTGGGATTGTCTTTCGTTTTTCCCTTTACGTCCATCACAGTATTAATTATGTTATCAAAGACATTCTTCTCAATATGCATGACATCAAGATTATGTCTGATCAGATTGGTACTCCAGTATGGCAGATCCCAGAATATGCTCCTCTTTGTCCAGTTATGATCTCTACCAAATCTATCGCACTTGTACCCAGCTGTAGGATCTTCGATAGCACTTGGAAAATCTCTAACCTCCTCCCATATCATGGCTCCGCACCACCTTGGCGGTGGATCACCCTTCTCTACAACGCCGGCACGGAATGCATTCCTGTTCCTTCTGAACGGATGATCTTTTGGCAGAAATTGTCGATGACAATCAAAGAAGCACGGTTTTCCTCCGTGTTTCAAGCGGAAAGCCTTACTACGGTCCATGCAATACGGACATGAGAGACGGCCATGAGTGCTCCATCCAGATAACATTCCATAGGCCGGAAAGTCGTTGATGGTCCACATAAGGGTTGCCTTCATCTGAAAATTCTGCTTCCTGGAAATATCGTACGTGTTAGCGCCTACTTCCCATAACTGATTCAACTCATCTATCAAAGGATGTAAGTACACATCAATGTTTCTCTTGGGATTGTTCGGACCAGAAATTATAACGGTTAGAAATATGTACTGAGTCTTCATTCACATCCAAGGCGGTAGGTTATACGGAGTGACAATCGCAGGCCAGCACGAATACTGGGATCCCGAAAGACCAAAAGGAGTAAAATCGTCAGAAGATAGCCCCAACCTGACATTACACGGATCTGAAGCAAAATCAGGATACACTCAATCAAAGTGCTTCCACGCTTCTCCATCGGATGGGTGATCCAACACTCCTTCAATCTGTTCTCGCATGTGCCAACTCATATTTTCGGCTGTCTCTTTCACCATAAATAATTTTTGCAACCGCGGCGTTAAAGGCAAGTAGTGCATTGAATCGGTCGGTCTTCTTGCACCAGTAGACCTTCCTGTACTAGTTGTCTTATAGCGATCAGCACCATAAAATCTGTACACATCTGCGTTTTTGTCGTCTTTATAGTACAGCATGCACCCATTGCGACAAGAATCAATTTTCTCGTATCCCATCCAGAGCGATCTCACCATCCTCTTTGAACGGTAGAAGTCTTTAGGCAACTTAGCACCCGCCGACAAGATCTCTATAATCAACTCCAACACTCAGTTGTAGCATTCTTGCGACATGTTAAAATCTGACTTAATGCTCAACAGTCTTGTAACCACCTCCAACGGTGAATGATCCTCACAACCAGGATACAATGGAGTCCTTGCATTCTCCAGCAACTCCATGAACTGTGCAGCATCGGCATTCGGTGCCTCCTCAGGTGCATCATGAACGAAACTAGGCCCCGCAGCGTCGAAAAGCATGTTCACGCACCCGTCGTCGTATGCATGATTATCTGAAACAAAATTAGGTCCCGTATGCATATACGGCTCAACATAAGGCTCCGGCTCTGATGCTAAAGACACAAGTTCTCCGTGTGCGGTCCACTGATAGTAATTAGGCGTGAAACCCCTCGAGTACAAATGATATGTCACTTCCACTTCTGGATAATATTTCACGTTATGACATTTCACACACGGACACTTAATTTTGGTGCCGTCCATGTACTGAGGGAACGCCTTAGCAAACTGCAGAAACTGCTCTACTTCCGCTATGTATTCATTCCGCACACCATATATATCATCAGGACGACGATTGTACATCCATGAACGATTCCGCAAGTAGTAATTCTTATCCATTTGGAAATAATTCTGCAAAGATGGACACACATTATCCAATAGGCACAAATTCGTATATTATGTCTTATTATGGGACACACATTAGTAGCGGACAGTTACTAAAATCGATGATATGCAATCTAGGTCAAACTAGGTTGTACTAAGTCAAACAAAGTCAAACAAGGTCAAGCAAAGTCAAACAAGGTCAAAGTAGGTCAAGGGTTGACCTACAGTTGACTTTGTCAACTCTTAGTCCAATCTAGGTCAGATGTTGACTCTACTTTGACTTTCAGTCAAAATAGTCAACCTTGGTCAAACAAGGTCAAATCTAAGTCAAATATCCTATTTCTAGTCATTACCTACCAAGGTACCCTTTACCTTATCGCTATTGGTATCCCAATACCAATACCTTAAGTTGGTACCCTTTACCTTATCGCTATTGGTACCCTTTACCTTATCGCTATTGGTGTCCCAATACCAATACCGCGGTAACATGGTTGATACATTAAGGGTCTTTGACAAGATGACATGTTGCGAAAAAATATATCCTTATATATAGTTCTCCTACGGATTTTCTTTAACATTACGTAGGAGAACTATAAGGATATATCTTTTCATAACATGTCACCTCCTCAAAGACCCTTAATGTGACAACCATGTCACCCTCTCAGTCATATCCCTGAGCTACGATGCAGCTGCAGGCATTTAACATATCACGGTTTATAAAAATAACTAATAAATCTCTATCATAACTAATAAATTAATATCCTACTTTAACATCTAATAACTCTCATATTTCTGCAGCTACGATGCAGTTGCAGGCAGTTCCTTCTAACATAAACTAATATCCTAATCTAAACTAACCCTTTAACTGAAACTAATATCTAAACAATGCTAATCATGAACTGTACACTACTACATAACATTCACATGAACTATCTATCTCAAACTCTCTATCATAACTAATTAATTTATATCCTACTTTAACATCTAATAACTCTCATATTCATGCAACTAAAAGGCAAAACCATGGTATAAACATGGTTTAAAGTATCGGCCGATACCGATCCGATACGGCCGATACCGATACAATTTGGCATATTCCGATCCGATACCGATCGATACCAAATATTGACCGATACCGACATTGGGGGTCTTTGTTCCGGTCAATTCGGCAAAACCAATCGGTAAGGGTGACTACTATTTCATATAATTTCAAAACTACTAAGAAATAACGCTAAAATACTTAAAATTATGCCTAAATGTATAAAATATATGTTTTTAAATGTAAATAATTTATTAATAATTATTTATTTTCCGATACCAAAGTCCGATACTCCGATACGATACTGCCGATACTACCGATATCGCCGATACTACCGATATCGCCGATACCAATACTCATAGGAATAGTCCGATACCGATTCCGATACCGATATTGTGAACCTTGCTCTAAACCTATTTCACTTTTTTGGTTTATCCAACAGAAGTTTTGTTCAATAAAATGACAAGTGTGGGAGTTGCCCATAATTTGACCGACCAAACTACGGACACTACAGAAGTAGTAGTATTCAAACAAAACAATATTGTGGAAGACCAAGTTTTGTTTGTTGGTAAGATTTTCAATTCCTTACAAGAGGCAGAAACTTGCTATCAAGTTTATGCAGTAAATAATTGTCACGACCCGCACCCGCTTTTCGGACGCGAGCTCGTGAGCAAGCCAGCTACGCATCGAGCGGACTCCAGCCCGACTCGAGTACGTATAAGCTGTCAAGGTCATGGTATCATATCTAATCTAAACTATATCTCAATCCACATGAATCATATAAACAAGAATGAACAAGTATGGGTCATGGTCTGCAGCTCATTAGCATATTGTTCGATTAGGCCCCAAGAATGATATGAGTCTATAAATAAGCAGAATATATCATGGTATAGAATATGAAGCACGAGAGGATAATAAAGAATTAACATAAGCAAATACCTATATCATATATCACAATCCTCTACCATCCTGTGCTGCTAACTAACTCCATGCAGTCGCTAAACCTGAAGAGATCATCAGGTCCTCAGAGGACTAGCAAGATACATAAAACATGCCTATCTAACAGTTTAATCACGCAACAATATAACCAGGGTATAAACAGGAACTAGACATGAGACTGACAAGTGGCTACTGACAGGTAACTTTGAACATGGATACGGGATCAAGTATGTATAAATGAACTGCTGGTAGATCAATAGATAACCAACCCTCGCCCCGATTGTGGACTCGCAGGTCAGTTTCAAGACAAGTCACCCTCGCCCCGATTGTGGACTCGCAGGTGCAAAGGCAACCCTCACCCCGTGTGTGGACTCGCAGGTTATGGAAAAGACAAAGGAATAGCAGTTCACTCACTCATACTTACAGACACGACTCAGTCAAGACACGGGTGAAGACACGACACGACCCAATCACGATACACGGGAGAACCAATCCAATATGAACTAACAAGGCTAACCATGTATAAGGACTATAGGTATACTAGCATGTACGATATACAAGTCACAAGTAATAACCAACTAGTAAAACTATATACTAATAGAAATATGCATGTAAATAAACTGTAGAGGGAGGAAAGGTATACTTGCCTGGTGGCAGCGCGAAGAATCAATATATACCGTCAACTGGTACACCATAACGTCCAAGTCATCACAACTGTCTCCGAAAGCAGAAACAAATATCGGCAACATTCTCAGAATAGCCAAATTAGCTAGGATTGCCTGTCCTTAAGTCCAATTCTGGACACATGGGCAAAACGGTAATTTCAAGCAAAAATGATGTCCGCCGTTGGACCCGCTTTGCACCAAAAAGCGTGCCATAGTCAACGGTCTCTAAAGTCGTCAAACTACATGTCTACGGATCCGGTTTTCTGATACGAACCCAACCGTATGTCCAAAGTTAGATTCTGGCGGGCCGTACACAAAATTGCCCGTTGAGTGGGACCGTGGGGCCCGCAAAACGACGTACGATTCAACTGTCTCAGAATCGGACCAAACTTGGCATGTAGGACCAGAAAAATGATACGGTCCTGTTGGCGTAAGTTTCGTCTCGATCTGACGAGAGTGTACGAAGTAATTAGGAAATTTGCAAAGTGCACGATACGGTAAATTTCGACGGATACGCATCAAATTCGTCGCGCACACGCGACCAATTTGAATTCCACCAAAGCCCACACGACCACGAAGCTGTTACGCACCTTTCGATGCCTTCAGTTTGCGACCATGTTGCCCGGAATGTCGGAACGCACGTCGTGTGGATCAATTTTCTAGTTTTTAAAACAGGTTTTTGGAAAACTTTGGGATTCGAATTTTTGATGCGTAGTCGATGATTTTCGAATCCACAAAAAGGGTCGTGAAGTCCTACAAGTTGTCTATAATTGTCTTCAAATAGTTTTTCAAATATTGTATTGGATCGATCGGGATCAATCACCAAACTTGGGTGATTGGACAGTATATACCCTGTTTTTCGAACAGGTTTTTCCTGAACTTTCAGGAATTAATACGATTTATCTAGGAAAAACCAAATGATTGTAATAGAAGGGGTTGAGAGAGGGTTAAGTTGTGTTTATACCCGAAGTCGTAGGTCGACAAATGATCAATTCTACGCTGCAAAATCTCCTCGCGAAGCGGCCTCCCTTGGATGTTGTTACTGCTGCGTTTGCTGTTGCTGTCGCGCGTTGGAGCGCTGCCACGCCGGTCGACGGTCGTGCAGGGTGGCGTACGGCAGCGCGCACACGCTGGAGGTCGGGGTCGCCTGTGGTAGCGCGGTGTAACGGAGTTAGGGTTTGAGGTTTTGGTGTTTGCTCTGTTTTGTTCTTCGTTTTCGATCTCCACTGCATATATATGCAAGTATAACCCTCGGGTTGGCTATTGTGTGGGGGTGGGCTTCAGGGGTTCAGCTGGGCTTTGGAGAGAAAATGGGCTGGCTAGGGGTTTTGCTGGCTGATGTGGGGCTGGGCCTTTGGCCTGTTCGGCTATGGACTGGGCTGGAATGGGCCGGGATTTCTGTGTGGGGAGCCTGGGTTTAATTAATTTGTTTTTCTTTTTCTTTTTCTTATTCTTTTTCTATTCCTTTTTATTATTCTTTTCTACTAGCAATTAATGAGTGAACATCTAAATATATATCCATATGTACACTCACACACATATATGAATATATATATGTATATTTATATACATGCACATGTACATCTACATATATATATTTATATATATATATCTTCACATGTACACTTATATAAATATATTTATCAATTTATGCACGTTTATACCTATATATATATATATATTTATCTACTTATATCCATATATTCACATATACACATATATATACACGTATACATTTATACATACACACATATATATATATATATATATATATATATATATATATATATATATATATATATATATATATATATATATATATATATATATATATACTGGAATGGGCCGGGATTTCTGTGTGGGGAGCCTGGGTTTAATTAATTTGTTTTTCTTTTTCTTTTTCTTATTCTTTTTCTATTCCTTTTTATTATTCTTTTCTACTAGCAATTAATGAGTGAACATCTAATATATATCCATATGTACACTCACACACATATATGAATATATATATGTATATTTATATACATGCACATGTACATCTACATATATATATTTATATATATATATCTTCACATGTACACTTATATAAATATATTTATCAATTTATGCACGTTTATACCTATATATATATATATATTTATCTACTTATATCCATATATTCACATATACACATATATATACACGTATACATTTATACATACACACATATATATATATATATATATATATATATATATATATACATTTATATATATATATATATATATATATATACACGTATATTTATATATATATACACACATCCACTATTATATATATACACACATCCACTATTATATATATTCATATATACATACAAATACATACATAAATAATATTTATTAGTCAATAAACTAATATAAAAATAATAATATTAAATAACACTCCCAATAAAAATAATAATAATAATATCGAAATTTAATAAACCAATAATGGTATTTATAATATTTAATTAAGAATACTTAGAAAATATTCATCAGATGATTAAAACGGAATTCGACACCCTCATACCAAGATATATCAACACGAATGTCACAGGACGCCCCGCATTGATTACATAGGCTTGGGCTCAGTTCGGGTTCAATTTGACTAGTTTGGTGCGACCGGTTCACCTAGACGTCAGATAATATTAATAGTGAATAATTAACTATTTATAATGCTCATGTCACAACTTGGCCTGGTTTTCCTAGTTAGGACATCCCTATGGCTAGGTTTCCCCGGGCATGGCTAGTACACTAGTCAAGGCACACTGCTACTTCTCCCGTGCCACAAATCCTAGTCGTCTAGTACTTCAAAACTCATCCATGGCTAAAATCATCTACCGTAATAATTAACTAACTAAATATTTATAAAATTCTAAAATCCCCATTTAAATCAAACAAATAAATAAATAAATATTTCAAAAAAAAATTCCGGGAAGGGGAGCTACAAATCTACCCACCTTAAAAATAATTTCGTCCTCGAAATTCTAATTCATAACTATTTCTTAAAATTCAAAGTCTAGTATTCTCTTAATCTCCTCAATTTAATTTCTCAAAAATATTTATGGACTTCTCTAGTCATTTGGTATTTACGAAATCTCGAGGACTTCTACCCACCTTAGGTCACACTACTCCCTTGAAACACAGGTCATTTCAATCTTATAATCTTCTAACCAGTGACTAATAATTCTACCGAAATATCTAGAAAATATGGTATCTATAATCCCTCATATCTATAAACAACCAACATTCAATAATCAAGCAATATATACTATAATTTAAGGATTTCTGATGGATTCTAGACAGCACGATCGTTCGTCACCTCGAAATAAAAGAGACGAGAATCAATGACACCGGAAGCAAGGAAGTATAATCGAGAGCAAATATGGAGTTTTCAAGGACGTAGAGAATTCTAGGAGAATTTTCAAGGCAGAGTGGATTGAGATTTCTAAGGGTTAGTCATTATCGCAGGCTCGTATCAGTACAGTTACGTAACCGATACGATAGGCTCTGACCTGCATGGGCCACCACAAAAACTTGTCACGACCCGCACCCGCTTTTCCGGACGCGAGCTCGTGAGCAAGCCAGCTACGCATCGAGCGGACTCCAGCCCGACTCGAGTACGTATAAGCTGTCAAGGTCATGGTATCATATCTAATCTAAACTATATCTCAATCCACATGAATCATATAAACAAGAATGAACAAGTATGAGTCATGGTCTGCAGCCCATTAGCATATTGTTCGATTAGACCCCAAGAATGATATGAGTCTATAAATAAGCAGAATATATCATGGTATGGAATATGAAGCACGAGAGGATAATAAAGAATTAACATAAGCAAATATCTGTATCATACACCGCAATCCTCTACCATCCTGTGCTGCAAACTAACTCCATGCAGTCGCTAAACCTGAAGAGATCATCAGGTCCTCAGAGGACTAGCAAGATACATAAAACATGCCTATCTAACAGTTTAATCACACAACAATATAACCAGGGTATAAACAGGAACTAGACATGAGACTGACAAGTGGCTACTGACAGGTAACTATGAACACGGATACGGGATAAAGTATGCATAAATGAACTGCTGGTAGATCAATGGATAACCAACCCTCGCCCCGATTGTGGACTCGCAGGTCAGTTTCAAGACAAGTCACCCTCGCCCCGATTGTGGACTCGCAGGTGCAAAGGCAACCCTCGCCCCGTGTGTGGACTCGCATGTTGTGGGAAAGACAAAGGAATAGCAGTTCACTCACTCATACTTACAGACACGACTCAGTCAAGACACGGGTGAAGACACGACACGACCCAATCACGATACACGAGAGAACCAATCCAATATGAACTAACAATGCTAACTATGTATAAGGACTATAGCTATACTAGCATGTACGATATACAAATCATGAGTAATAACCAACTAGTAAAACTATATACTAATAGAAATATGCATGTAAATAAACTGTAGAGGGAGGCAAGGTATACTTGCCTGGTGGCAGCGCGAAGAATCAATAAATACCGTCAACTGGTACACCATAACGTCCAAGTCATCACAACTGTCTCCGAAAGCTGAAACAAACATCGCTAACATTCTCAGAATAGTCAAATTAGCTAGGCTTGCCTGTCCTTAAGTCCAATTCTGGACACATGGGCAAAACGGTAATTTCGGGCAAAAACGATGTCCGCCGTTGGACCCGCTTTGCACTGAAAAGAGTACCAGAGTCAACGGTCTCTAAAGTCGTCAAACTACATGTCTACGAATCCGGTTTTCCGATACGAACCCAACCGTATGTCCAAAGTTGGATTTCGGCGGGTCGTGCACAAAATCGCCCGTTAAGTGGGACCGTAGGGCCCACAAAACGACGTACGATTCAACTGTCTCAGAATCGGACCAAACTTGACATACAGGACCAGAAAAATGATACGGTCCTATTGGCACAAGTTTTGTCTCGATCTGACGAGCGTGCACAAAGTAATTGGAAAATTTGCAAAGTGCACGATACGGTAAATTTCGACGGATACGCATCAAATTCGTCGCGCACACGCGACCAATTTGAATTCCGCCAAAGCCCACACGACCACGAAGCTGTTACGCACCTTTCGATGCCTTCAGTTTGCGACCACGTTGCCCGGAATGGTGGGACGCACGTTGTGTGGATCAATTTTCTAGTTTTTAAAACATGTTTTTGGGAAACTTTGGGATTCGAATTTTCGACGCGTAATCGATGATTTTCGAATCCACAAAAAGGGTCGTGAAGTCCTACAGGTTGTCTATAATTGTCTTCAAATAGTTTTTCAAATATTGTATTGGATCGATCGGGATCAATCGCCAAACTTGGGTGATTGGACAATATATACCATGTTTTTCGAACAGGTTTTTCCTGAACTTTCAGGAATTAATACGGTTTATCCAGGAAAAACCAAACGATTGTAATAGAAGGGGTTGAGAGAGGGTTAAGTTGTGTTCATACCCGAAGTCGTAGGTCGACAAACGATCAATTCTACGCTGCGAAATCTCTTCGCGAAGCGGCCTCCCTTGGATGCTGTTACTGCTGCGGTTGCTGTTGCTGTCGCGCGTTGGAGCGCTGCCACGCCGGCCGACGGTTGTGCAGGGTGGCGTACGACGGCACGCACACGCTGGGGGTCGAGGTCGCCTGTGGTAGCGTGGTGTAACGGAGTTAGGGTTTGAGGTTTTGGTGTTTGCTCTGTTTTGTTCTTCGTTTTTGATCTCCACTGCATATATACGCAAGTATAACCCTCGGGTTGGCTATTGTGTGGGGGTGGGCTTCAGGGGTTCAGCTGGGCTTTGGAGAGAAAATGGGCTGGCTAGGGGTTTTGCTGGCTGATGTGGGGCTGGGCCTTTGGCCTGTTCGGCTATGGACTGGGCTGGAATGGGCCGGGATTTCTGTGTGGGGAGCCTGGGTTTAATTAATTTGTTTTCTTTTTCTTTTTCTTATTCTTTTTCTATTCCTTTTTATTATTCTTTTCTATTATCAATTAATGAGTGAACATCTAAATATATATCCATATGTACACTCACACACATATATGAATATATATATATATATATATATATATATATATATATATATATATATATATATATATATATATATATATATATATATATATATACATGCACATGTACATCTACATATATATATTTATATATATATATCTTCAAATGTACACTTATATAAATATTTTTTATATATATATACCTATATATATATATTTATCTACTTATATCCATATATTCACATATACACATATATATACGCGTATACATTTATATATATATATATATATATATATATATATATATATATATATATATATATATATATATATATATATATATATATATATATATTCATTTATATACACGTATATTTATATATATACACACACATCCACTATTATATATATTCATATACATACAAATACATACATAAATAATATTTATTAGTCAATAAACTAATATAAAAATAATAATATTAAATAACACTCCCAATAAAAATAATAATAATAATAATATCGAAATTTAATAAACCAATAATGGTATTTATAATATTTAATTAAGAATACTTAGAAAATATTCATCAGATGATTAAAACGGAATTCGACACCCTCATACCAAGATACATCAACACGAATGTTACAGGACGCCCCGCATTGACTACATAGGCTTGGGCTCATTTCGGGTTCAATTTGACTAGTTTGGTGCGACCGGTTCACCTATACGTCAGATAATATTAATAGTAAATAATTAACTATTTATAATGGTCATGTCACAACTTGGCCTGGTTTTCCTAGTTAGGAAATCCCTATGGCTAGGTTTTCCCGGGCATGGCTAGTACACTAGTCAAGGCACACTGCTACTTCTCCCGTGTCACAAATCCTAGTCGTCTAGTACTTCATAACTCATCCATGGCTAAAATCATCTACCGTAATAATTAACTAACTAAATATTTATAAAATTCTAAAATCCCCATTTAAATCAAATAAATAAATAAATAAATATTTCAAAAAAAAAATTTCTGGGAAGGGGAGGTACAATAATGGTTTTAGCATAAAAAAAGCTACAGATCGATCAAGACGCGGTCTTTCAGATCCAACAAGTGTTAGATATACATGCTGTTGTGAAAGAACATATAAGCCAAAAAAGGTGATAGAAGAAAGTAAAATCAGGAGGAGCACTTCAACAATAAAAAGTGGTTGTATGGCTAGGATGCATGTCCAAAATATAAAAGATTCGAACTTGTGGAAGGTCAATGTGTTTGAAGATGTACACAATCATACCTTGGTCAACCCAACTAAACGGATTCATATGAGATCTAGAAGACACTTGCCTAAAGTTGCAAAATCATTAACAGAATTTTTTAGTCAAGAACGTTTTCAGATTAGTAATATCCTTGCACTTTTTGGTGGATGCTTTAATGCCGAATTTAATGCTAAAGATCTTTATAATCATTTGAGGAGGGTAAGAGCATCCATCAATGACTGTAGGGATGCTAATTATGTGAGAGTCTATTTTCAACAAATGGTACTAGGAAACAAGGATTTTTACTATGCAATTGATACAGACGAAGAGGGAATAGAAGTTAACTTTTTTTGGGTGGATGGACGGTCACGCTTGGCATATCAAAAATTTGGAGATGTGTTACATTTGACATAACATATAGAACAAACAAGTATTCCATGCCATTTGGACCCTTCACGGGTGTGAACCATCACCATCAATCAATTCTTTTTGGTTGTGCACTCATAGAAAATGAAATCGAAGACACTTTTGTTTGGGTGTTTAAGTATTGGCTTCAAGCTATGGAAGGAAAATACCCTGTTTCCATCATCACAGATTAAGATAGAGCTATGAGTAATGCAGTGACGAAAATATTTCCTAAGACTCGTCATCGTTTTTGTCTTTGGCACATCAAGAAAAAATTTGCAGAGAAGTTCAAGCATATTTATTTTAAGTGTTCAGAATTCAAGAAAGCAGTGAAGCAGTGTATTCATGAAACACACACAATTGAAGATTTTGAAGATCAATGGGATGCTTTGGTGCATGAATATAAGCTGGAAGACCACGATTGGATGAAAGAATTATATGAGATTCGTCATAGTTGGGTACCAGTCTATTGTCGGAGTACCTTTTTTGCTGGTATGAATACCACACAATGAAGTGAAAGTATCAACTCTTTCTTTGATACTTTTGTTACGGCGAAGACAACCTTAAAAGAATTTGTTACAAAGTACGATCAAGCATTGGAGTCAATTTATGTGAATGAGCGAAAGGAGAACTACATCTCAACTTACAAACAACGTATTTTGAAAAGTAAGGATGATTTCTTGGTTCATGGTGCTCATATCTACACAAGGAATATGTTTGGAAAGTTCGAGGAAGAGTTGGGTGAAGCATGTCGGCTTAGAGTGGATGAAACTGAAAAAGATGGTGATTTTCGAACCTATGTTGTTCGTTACAAGAATGACAACAAGGAAGAGTATGTTGTAAAGATGAACTTGACTTTAATGGAGGGTTCATATGGATGTCAATTATTTGTATTTCTAGGGTTACCCTGCAAACATATGTGTAGAGTTTTTGATATACTCTACTTAAATGAGATTCCTTCTTATTTCATATTGAAGAGATGGACGAAGGATGCAAGCAAGGTTGAAATTGTTTCTCAAGATGGAATCATTATGCGTGATCCTCATGTTGGAGAATGAGCAGCAAGAACATCTTACCTTTTGAAATCTACAACACAGTGTGCTTATATGGCTAGTGCATCAGATGAAGGGTTTAAATTATGCGCAGACACACTTCACGGGTTATTCGAACAATTGCGAGTATTGGATGACACTCTACTTCAAAAGGAGAATGGTTTTGAGCCTATAAGTGAGCCTAGAATGGAGGCTTGTAACAATAGAGTTGAAGGGCTACTCATTGACCCACATCTTTCGCAGACGAAGGGTAGGAAGAGGGCAAACCATGCATTTGAGGTTGAAGGTGCTAGTAATGACATAATAAAGAGTAGACTAGAGAAGGCAACTCAGCAAAAGAAACCAAGAGTCTGTCAGATGTGTAAATGCATTAATGTTGGTCATAATAGTCGCAATTGTCCTAAAAATCCTAAAAGCATGTTGATGAAAGGTTACCAAGAGCAAACATGTATAAATTTTATAAAATAAATAGTATGGAGTTTGTTTTATTTGCTTGTTTTCTTGCATTTTAACCCTTATCTTCTTTTTTGGGCAGCCTTGGACGATGTCACATGTTTGCAATAGACATGCTTCAGCATATGTTTTGTCTGGTAACTTCAAAGAATTGTTACATTTTATTTTGCTAATTTCCATATTTTGTGTGCTTATTTTGGTTATTGACTCATTACAGGTAGATTCCGGTTTATTAATATACGTCAATAACAGAGGAAAATTTATTTTGCTAATTTTCACAGGTTTGTCCAAGACCTGAGCGACATGATAGAAGATGCAAAGATGAATGCTAACAAGAGTATCTTCCTTAGTTTTAAAGGTGAAGCGAAAGCCAGAGAGAAATTGTGAATGAGCGTATTACAAGTTATATATGGTTTGGTAGTACCAGTTAAATATGATTTGGATGTAGTTACTAGCAAAATATTTTACAACTTTGTTAACTATGGAGTATGTGCGTTTTCATCTATGAGTGCTTACCAGTATGAGAGTGAGGCATTGTTGAGTGCATAGCACCATTTTTTGGTTAAAATTTTATAATACCTTCATTTTTAATATTATTAATCAAGGATCAAAGTTATCTTCTGCCCTTTGTGATCATTCGAGTCATGTCTGCAAATGTGAATTCAGTTTTGAATAATTGAAATGTTGTTATATTGTCGAAAGAATTGCGGATGATTATCTTCAGCTCAACAATTTTGCATCTGTCATGTGTTCTCCAGATTTATACATGTGTTTCTTACTAATATTGAAATGCAAAAGCTTGCCTAGGCAAAAAGAGATGTCTACACCCCCAACCTGGCCCCATCCCTAGGTCTCTACATGATGGACAACATTAGTGGTGGTAAGCCAGATTCACATAGAATTCATTAATTTTCCTTTATATATGGATGACTGCTTACTCTTTCTTTTTTGGACTTAAGTGAGAATACCAAGTTAATGACTGTATCTAGGATCAAAATCTGTTGATTTTGCCATTATATTTAGAAACTTGTACTGAAACTTGAGAAAGCAGTAAAGCACAAGTTTTAATATCATAAACCGACATCTCAGTTGTGATGAGTATTTCGGTCATATATATGTTACATAATTTGGGTCTCTGTTTAATGTTTTGATTCAAATGGGGAATGTCGTGGACTCGTAGCACCTATTCCGATAAGCTCAGTGTTGCTTAAGAATTGTTGAGAAGTACATGATAATGGTTAAATTTCAAGTGCTCAATAAAGAGAGACTGTGTTTTGGTGATGGTGCTGTTAAAATTTTGAAGGATGTGACAGTGCTCTGTACAGTAGCCTCTGGTGCCGCAAAAAAATCCAATTATTTTGCAAAGTTTTGGGAATGAGATTTAATACGACAGTTAAGGCTCCTGCAGGTGATAGTGTTGGGAAAGAAACACGGAAACCTTTCCCCAAACCGAAGAGTACCTGCGAGAGGACCGAGCAACACAACGCACGAACCCAAAAACAACCACACAAAACAATTCACACAGACACAAAAAATTTTTGACGTGGAAAATCCTTGCGGGAAAAACCACGGGACGATCGGAGTCCAACCCTGAGAAGCCTCCACTAATGGAATAGAAGAATTACACCCTCTACAAACTCCTCCCGATCCAAATCGGATCCCCACAACACTCAGAAGTAAGAACAATGATTACAAGGCTATGAAGAGCGAGAACGACGAGTAGAGATTACCCGAACGCGATGTCCTTCGAAAAACGACCTTCAATCCTCCGTCTTCTCTTCCGAAGTTGTAATGGCACTCTTGCCTCCTTTCTCTCTCTTTCTTGTGTTACGTTGCGTGATGAATTAGGGTTTGGAAATCCCAACTTAACTCCCCAATCCCGCAACCAACCTGGACCGTTGGATTAGATCCAGTGGTGAAAAGTCACCCTAAAATCCGCTTCAGCCCCCGACGACACAGAGTTCGGCCAGAAATCTGTGTCGGGCAACCAGCACTGGCCGACCCAATTCTGGAATGGGGAGGCAGAGTTCGGCCCAAACTCGGCCCCCCTGCTTCCAGCAGCTCCCTGTAGCTCCATCAGCATCCCCGCTTCCTCCTCGAGCTTCTTCGACACACGAACGGCGCTCGTCGCACTCCAGGGTCTTCTCCACATAGGTTGGGAACCCCACCCACTCCAACAAATCTCTCCCTTCACAACTATGGGGAGGATGTCGTCATCCCGACGATCTGCCTGCAGTACTCTAACTTTTTCTTTGGTAGAATCTTCGTGAACATATCAGCTCCGTTGTCATCTGTATGAACCTTCTCAAGCTCCGCGTCCTTCTTCTCAACCATATCCCGTATCCAATGATACCGAGTCTCGATGTGTTTGGACCGGCTATGAAACATCTGATTCTTCACAAGGTGAATAGCACTCTGACTGTCGCAAAGCAAAGTATACTGCTCTTGCTTCAGTCCTATTTTCTGCAGCAGCTTCTTCATCCACAGCAGCTCCTTGCAAGCTTCCGTTGCCGCAATGTACTCTGCCTCTGTCGTCGACAAGGCAACACACTTCTGCAATCACGACTGCTACGACACCGCTCCTCCCGCAAATATCATCACGTAGCCCGAAGTCGATCGTCTCGTGTCAACATCTCCAGCCATATCAGCGTCGGTATACCCAACCAGCTTCGGCTCGTCACCACCAAAGGAAAGTCTCCAACTAGCAGTGCCGTGAAGATATCTTAGAATCCACTTGACCGTGCTCCAATGTACCCTTCCAGGATTTGAAAGATACCTGCTAACCGTACCAACTGCATGAGCAATATCTGGCCTCGTATACACCATGGCATACATAAGGCTTCCCACAGCTGAGGTATATGGAACCCGCTCCATATCTTTCTTTTCGTCCTCGGTAGATGGATACTGCTCCTCAGTGAGCTTAAAGTGAGCCGCAAGGGGACAACTCACTTTCTTCGACCCGTCCATCCCGAAACGCTGAAGTACCCGATGAATGTACTTCTTTTGGAACAAATGTAGCAACTTGGACTCTCTCTCTCGACTGATCTCCATCCCAAGAATAGTCTTCACTGCGCCCAAATCCTTCATAAAGAAGGCCGCGCCCAGTTGGCACTTCAGTTCCGCTATCCTAGTGGCATTCCGACCCACTAATAGCATATCATCAACATAGAGCAATAAAATGATAAAATTATCATCGGCAAAATACCTCACAAATACACAGTGGTCCGACGTCGTCCGTGCATAACTATGCTCCCCCATAAACGACTCGAACTTCCTGTACCACTGCCTCGGAGCCTGCTTCAGACCATACAAGCTCTTCCTCAACCGGCAGACCAAATGTGACTTGCCCTTCTCACAGAATCCCTCTGGCTGCTCCATGTATAAATCCTCCTCAAGATCACCGTGGAGGAATGTCGTCTTCACGTCCATCTGCTCGACCTCCAAGTCGAGACTGGCTGCTAATGCTAGCACCACCCGAATAGACAAATGCTTGACGACAGGCGAAAAGATCTCATCATAATCCACGCCTTTCCGCTGACCGTAGCCTTTGACTACCAGCCTCGCTTTGTATCGAGGGCGAGTAGCATCATCCGTCTGCTTCACTCTAAACACCCATCGATTCTTCAAAGCCTTCTTGCCCTTTGGCAACCGTACCAGATCATAAGTGGAATTGGTGTGCAAGGAACTCATCTCCTCCTACATAGCCTCCATCCACTCCTGCCTGTGTTCGTCTTCCATAGCCTCTGCAAAAATTTCGGGCTCTCCCCCGTCAGTCAATAGCACATACTCATCCGGTGAGTATCTCGTAGATGGTCGACGATCTCTGTCGCTCCTTCTCAGTGGAGCCACTGGTGCTGGCTGTATACCAACAGCCTCCTCCCCTTCAGGAACTGTCTCTCCGGCATGCTCATCCTCCTGAGGGACACCCTGACCACCATCAGCAGGCTGATGATCAAGGTTGGGAGCTACTCCATATACTGGCTTCCCCATAACTGGATCCTCTGCGATGTCCTCTGGAAACTGCTCGAAGCGAAATGACTCTAACTCAGGCAATTCCTCAGCCTCAGAAGGCGTTTCAAAATCCTGAGTGTTGGTCATGGTCTGATCCTCGATGAACACCACGTCCCTGCTTCTGTAGAGCTTTTTTCCCACCGGGTCGTAGAGTCTATAGCCAAACTCATCCCAACCGTAGCCTACAAAGACGCATCGCCTCGTCTTCGGCTCAAGTTTGGTCCTCTCGTCCTTCGGTACATGTACGAAGGCCTTACAGCCAAACACTCGCAGGTGATTGTATGACGGCTCTTTGCCGTACCATACTTTGTCAGGCACATCACCCTGTAAAGGAGCACTAGGAGATAAATTAATAATATAAGCAGCTGTGAGAAGAGCCTCACCCCAATAACTGCCCGGCAAGTTTGCTTCTGACAACAAACACCGCACCCTCTCCATCAGTGTCCTGTTCATGCGCTCCGCTACACCATTGAGCTGAGGTATCTTGGGCGGAGTCTTCTGGTGTCGTATCCCTTGCTCTCTGCAATACGCATCAAAGGGACCGATGTATTCGCCGCCATTGTCGGACCGAACACACAACAACTTCTTGCCCGTCTCCCTTTCAACAGAGGCCTGAAACTCCTTGAAAGTAGGCAGCACCTGATCCTTGGTCTTTAAGGCAAAGACCCAAACCTTCCTGGAATAGTCATCAATAAAGGTTACAAAGTAAGAAGAACCACCAAGAGATTTTACCTTCATAGGACCGCAGACATCCGAATGAATCAACTCGAGCAACGCCGGCTTCCTTGAACTTGGGTGACTTTGGAAAGACACCCTATTTTGCTTCCCAGCTAAACAGTGCGTGCACTTCTCCAACTTTGTAGACTTGAGCCCCGGAATCACCTTCCTATTCACCAAGTAGCTCATCCCCTTCTCGCTGATATGGCCGAGTCGCCTGTGCCACAACTCGGTAGACGCATCACTGACTGCGTTCACCTCCTGTGCCCCCTGTGCGCTCCCCTCCATATAGTAGAGACCGGACTTCTTGCTTCCTCTGGCAATCACCATCGAACCCCTGGAAAGCTTCCACTGACTGTTCCCGAAGAGACTGAAGAATCCCTCGTCATCCAACCTTCCAACCGACACCAGGTTGAAACGGATATCAGGGACATGACGAACATCTTTGAGAATAAGAACTGCACCCGTCTTCGTTCTCAAATGCACATCTCCAACGGCAACCGCCTTCGACACATCTCCATTGCCTATCTTCAACACTCCACAATCGCCTGTAGTGTAAGTGGCAAGCAGTGCCCTGTTGTGAGATACATGTGCTGAAGCCCCTGAGTCCACCAGCCAAGAATTATCATCGCAGGCGAGGTTAGTAATGACCTCATCACCCACGACGATCACATCGTCTCCATGCATCGAGGCCGTCTCTGTAGTGTTCTCTTCTTGTTTCCCCTTGTCGCCCTTCTTCTCTCTCTTCCAAGCGAAACAGTTCCGCTTGATATGGCCCTTCTTACCACAATGGTAACACTCTGAGTCCTTGTAACGACCTTTGGACTTCCTCCTGCTCTTGTCTCTGCCACCACCTGGACCCCTGCTTTTGCCCCTTCCGCGGCTCTCTGAAACCAATGCCTCTGAGTGATGGGATGTAGATGAAGTGCCCTGAGAACGTCTCCGCATCTCTTCATTCAGCACCCCGCTTTTGGCAAACTCCAGACTGACCACGCCCTCTAGAGCAGAAGCGATCATAGATACTCGTACGGTCTCCCATGAGTCTGGCAATGTACACAGCAGCCACAGTCCCTGAACTTCGTCGTCGAACTTGACTCCCATAGAAGTTAGCTGGTCAACCACGCCCTGGAACTCACTCAAGTGATCCGAAATAGATGCCCCATCTTTGCACCGCAGACCCATCATCGTCCGGATCAGGAACAGCTTGTTTACCCCGGTCTTCTTCGCGTACAAAGACTCCAGCTTATCCCACAACGTCTTCGCGTGCTCAATATTGGCAACGTGGTTGTACATGTTCTCGTCCACAAACTGCCGTATGTACCCACACACTTGTATATGCTCGAATGTCCAGTCCTCCTCGGATTTATCACTGGGCTTCTCGGATGCAAACACGGGTAGATGCAGCTTCTTGACAAACATCAAATCTTTCATCTTGCTCCGCCAATAATGATAGTTTGTGCCATTAAGATTCACCATGCGCACCGGCTTCGCGTCCATCTCTCCTCTCTGGTTTCTGTCAACTCCTGACACCCTTCTGAATTCCAGAACCTGGCTCTGATACCACTCTGTTGAAAAAGAAACGCGAAAACCTTTCCCCAAACCGGAGAGTACCTGCGAGAGGATCGAGCAACACAACGCACGAACCCAAAAACAACCACACAAAACAATCCACGCAGACACAGAGAATTTTTGACGTGGAAAACCCTTGCGAGAAAAACCACGGGACGATCGGAGTCCAACCCTGAGAAGCCTCCACTAATGGAATAGAAGAATTATACCCTCTACAAACTCCTCCCGATCCAAATCGGATCCCCACAACACTCAGAAGTAAGAACAATGATTACAAGGCTAAGAAGAGCGAGAACGACGAGTAGAGATTACCCGAACGCGATCTCCTTCGAAAAACGACCTTCAATCCTCCGTCTTCTCTCCCAAAGTTGTAATGGCACTCTTGCCTCCTTCCTCTCTCTTTCTTGTGTTACGTTACGTGATGAATTAGGATTTGGAAATTCCAACTTAACTCCCCAATCCCGCAACCAACCTGGACCGTTGGATTAGATCCAGTGGTGAAAAGTCACCCTAAAATCCGCTTCAGCCTCCGACGACACAGAGTTCGGCCAGAACTCTGTGTCGGGCAACCAGCACTGGCCGACCCAATTCTGGAATAGGGAGGCAGAGTTCGGCCAGAAATCTGCCTGGGGCAGAGTTCGGCCAGAACTCTGCCTGGGGCAGAGTTCGGCCCGAACTCGGCCCCCCTGCTTCCAGCAGCTCCCTGTAGCTCCATCAGCAGCCCCGCTTCCTTCCCGAGCTTCTTCGACACACGAACGGCGCTCGTCGCACTCCAGGGTCTTCTCCACATAGGTTGGGAACCCACCCACTCCAACAGATAGTTGATTGCATTGTGGAATTTTGAAATAGAACGAGAAAAAATCCAATTATTTCTTGATATTTATGTGAAAACAAAAGTAACAAGCACAATATAGTTCTGATCACTGCATAGGATTAGAATTATATTTTTTAGCCTAGATAGGATTGAATTTTTATGCTATATAAAGGGGTCTATAGGTGCTTTTGATATATATCATTGTGCTCAAGTTGTTGAATAAGTTCAACACAAAAGAGCTAAAGTTGTTGAATAAGTTCAACACAAAAAAAAGAAAAAGAAATTTTTTTATCTTTGTGATAGAGAGTTCTTGAGTGAAAGGAGAAAAGTGTTGAGAGCTATTGTAATTCCTTTTCTTCTTCATAGTGGAATTAAATTATCCTCTTTGTGGAAGTAGGCATCTTGGCCAAACCATCGTCATTGTCTTTGTGGTTGTGAATTTTTTCTGAATTTTTTGGGTTTATTTTCGCTGTGCCACAACAGCCTCTCTGACACCGCGGTCGGCATGATGCTCTCAATCATGTCCCTGGTGGACCGGCTATCCCTGACGACCTCGGTCACGTTGCTCACCACCTACGCCACAGTCGCCGGTAGAAAACAGCGGACCAAGGGCGCCGTTGACCGGAGGAATCCACGCCTGGAATTCGCCCATGATCAAAAGGCATAAATATATTTTAAAAAAAACTCAATTAAAATTAGTATATTTTTTTCGATTTCTAAAGAAATTTTAGAGAGAGTTTAGAAAAAAAGAGAGTAAACCCCTAGATCAAAGAAGAAGAACAAAGAAGAAGAAGAAGAAGAAGAATGGAGCGCAGAGATGAGAGAGAAGAAAGAATACTTGATGCGGTTGTCAGCGAGAACGATGCGCTCATGCTGATTTTTTTTTTCGTCGTCGTCGAAGAGAAGGGATGGCGAAGAGATTTTTTTTGGGCTCTAGACAAGGAAAGCAGAGAGCACAGATAATAAGGGTTAATTATAAAGGCACAACTTTTTTTGATCGGGGCTGTCCAAGTGATAGTTTTCCATTATTTACAAGTTTGCCACTGAAAAAATTACTCAGGGCTATCCAAGTGGTAGGTATAAAAGATAATGAGGACTGTCAGGAATTGTGGCAGTCCTGAAAGTAATGAGGACTGCCACAATTTCTGGCAGTCTTAGAAGTAATGAGGACTGCCAGGTATTGTGGCAGTCCTGAAAGGGACATGCTCTACAACAGGACTGCCATAATTTATGGCAGTCCTAGACATATTGAGGACTGCCAGAAATTGAGGCAGTCCTGAAAGATACTTGCTGTACAGCAAGTTCCTTTCAGGACTGCCTCAATTTTTGGCAGTCCTAAAGTCGACATTCTCGAATAAAAAAATATGTTAGGGTTTATTTCAATCTTGATAATAGAGTGAAATATGCATTTTAGGATTTATTTCCATGCATTTTTTGTGAGAGAAGTATTTAACCTTTATTTTCATATATTTTAGGGTTTATTTAATTTTTTGGGTGCTATCGAAATTGGGAAAGAGAAGGAAACTAGGATTTTGATGGAGATGGTGATGATGGAAATGGTGGAGAAGAAGAAGATGATGATGATGAGAAAAAAAACTAGGGTTTGATAAAGATGTGAGAATAGAAATGGTGGAGAAGAAGAAGATGGATAGAAGAAGAAGAGGAAGAAGAAAGCTAGGATTTGTGAAGAGAGAGTGAAAATTTGAAATGAGAGTGATTTTTGGGGTTTGGGGGGGGGGGGGGGGGGGGGGGCTGTGGGGTTTGGACAGCCCCTGAATGAAAATTTTGGACAACCCGAGTAAAATTTCCTCAAAACCTGGCTAGCCCTAATCCTGGCTAGCCCCGATCAAAAAAACATATGCCCTTATAATTAGCCATAATAAGGGGGGATTTCTTCTTTTTTGGGATTTTGCATTCCTTTTTTGGATTAATCTGTATCGTATAATATTATGCTTGTTTCCATTTGGAGATTAATCCTTTTTTGTCTCATCTTTTGGGAATTAATCTGTACCATATAATATTATACATCGGATGACTAATATTTTGGGGATTCTTGGGGATACTATAAAGTGGAGATCCCGAAATTTTATCCCGAGCCCAAGTCCGAACCGGAGTCTAATAATGTATGTATGTGTGTGTGTCGGGTTTCGGATTCTTTTGGTAATCCGATACATGAACCCGAGTACAATCCGATTTTTGATCGGGTTCAAATATTTTAACCCGAGTCCAAGTCCGAACCCGAGTATCTTCAATTCTCACCCAATCCATTATCAAATTTATCCTATCGAACTTGGATTTAGCCCGCCCAAGTTGCACCCCTAAACATATCCTTTCTTTTGGCAGTAAGTTGTTGCATGTAGTTACCAATAGTAGAGCTGTCAAGTGGGCCAGGCCGGGCCGGGCTTGGGCCAGGCCTCTTAGGCCCCTGCAAGTTAGCGGGTCGGGCTTGGCCTAAGGGTGAAATTTTAAGTCAAGTCCGGCACATGACCCATGACACAGTGGGCTTCGGTTCGGGCCGGGCTGGGTCGTGCCTGGGCTTTCATTAAACTGGATACATAACCAAATCCTACATAGATTATCATGCTCATCTAAATCTTACTTGTAGGCTTATACATGAATACATATAGATAAATTCATCCTCAGTCTGTAATTGTCCTCGTCTGTAATGACTAACCATTGCTGGGGAGACACTAGTTCTTATGGTTATTTTGCTACATAAATATATGCACCGCAACATCAAATTCTCTGTCTTGTTTATTGCAACAATCTTCGATCTGGGACTGTTTGTCTAACCCCATCCTAGCTACACTACATTCATATGTCATCTTTTGAGTTACCAGAGCTATTTACACCTAAGTTACTATAAGTGTTGGTTGCTACATCTTCTTGCTATAGAGATGTCTCTACAGTGCATATCCACTAGAACGGGGTATGTCGGGGTGGGCCTGGGCTTGGGGCCGGGTCGAGACGGGCCTTTCTTATGGGCCAAGATACGAGACCCGGCACATTCCGATCTACTGGGTCGGGTCAGCCCGGGTCCAAGATTATTCGGACCGGCCGGCACGTGGGCTATCTTTTGGGGCCGGGCTCGTGCTGGGCTGGGCTGGGCCGGCCCGGCCCAATTGACAGGTCTAACCAATAGTCATCAATTTTATCACAAAATTTCCAACAACATATGAGCAGACCATGAAAAGACCCTAAGATGGATACTAAATCGAAGAATGAAACCTTTTCTTCATCACTCAACTTTCATTAATAGCAATTCTTCTTATTTGTTTCTGTTAACTCATCGGTGGTTCTTGCATCCATGGTTAACGTCCTAATTCTTTGATATTGCAGCCTATCTAGTTTTCGACGTACACTTCTTTGCTCCTCATTATCATGCCCTCCACACACCGGCCTTTGTTCTATCAAAATTTATCTTTTGTCAGTACTTAAACTTTGACGCCTACTATGTTGAGCCTCTCGGTGTTGTTCATGTATTTCCTCTTGAGCTACGTGGTCTCTTCCGAAACCTCTATTTGGTATGATTGATCAAAGATTCATTCGTTACAGAGAGAGATGGATTAGAGGGCGATTTGCAGAACTTGTTGGCTGTGAGGTGAAGGAGGAAAGATTCACATTATGGGAGAATAAAATAGTCAGGACTATTTAAGAAGAGGAAAGGACATTCCTCTTATGTTAGTGCGTGCCACGTCCCGATTCGTAGAGTCATTTATTCACATATTTATCTCTTGGAATCGATCGTACTCGCTTGGGCGTGATGCCGTACAAGTCTGGTATTGCACTTGTACAAGGCAAAGGTGGTACATAATTGATAATCTTCAAATAGGAGCACATCGCAGCGACAGAAACAGACAAATTGAAGTTAATGAGGACAATCTTTCTTATTGAATAGAAATACATCACTTCTTTATAGCAGTGGAGATAAAAAGGATAACTTGAAGTCGCACAGAGATATATAGAACTTTATTCTCTTTATTGATAATTGAAGAAGAGTACAAGACTCATATTGAAATACAATTCTCACAACACACCTCACTTTACATTGATAGCCAACTGAATAATGCTATAAAGCTTATATTTGATACTTTGATACATTGGATTACAACTCGATATACCGACTTGGCTTACAACTCACTGGTACAACTGATTATAATGTTCCATACATTATGTCCTTTATAAACAGAAGACATCATCTTGTATAAGGAGAGCTTCTGCATGCCCAACAAATCTTCGATGCCGCGGGACCAATCAAGCCAATCTTTGTGTCAAAATATTCCAAGCACGTGCACCTGCCCACAAAACGTGGGTCAGTACATCATCTATGTACTGGCGAGCAGAATCCAACCCACTCGCCTAAACCAACATAAAGTGATCGATTTTAGCAAACATGGGTCAGTACATCATCTATGTACTTTGAGTGATCTTTCTAGTTGGGACCTAGCATCAGTTTACAGTTCAAGCAGTATTCATTGAAAAGACATATAAACTTGCAGTAGTATTGTTCTTGTGGAAGCAATAGTAATTGAGGGACATCATGTGTGCTCACAATTCTATTATATAGCAACAGTTTAATATGTAAGTCATATGATTGAGCCGCGTTCATATTAAGGCATCATTCTAACAGACTTGCTGTTATCATGTTAGGCAGCATCGAGGCAACATTGACATTTACATCTTTAACATGTTATTGAAATTCTTATGGAAAGGAAACATTTTGGCATCGTTTCGTTTAGCATGTTAAGAAGGCAAATTGAACCAACATATATTGAACATATCACATTTAAGTGATTTCTTACCGATAGCCGACTCCTCATTCCTGCATCAAATACAGGTTAGACAATATACTTACTCTGCTTGCATAAAATATTCATTAGCGTGCATCCTGACTACATGGCCACTGGTGTTGTTAAACCATACGGACATTTCCCATATAGGACTTCAATGTAATGCAATGACACCAGAGAAGGTAGCTAGCCCCAAAGGATGCCTTGCAAGACCCGTGCTACCAAAGCACGCCATTGTTTCCTCCTAGGCCGGATTGGTCCCCCTAACATCCTAGGGTACCGTCCGAGAAAACATATCATCAAACCTTATGCATAAGTTGTCCATGACCATGCGAATGCGTGTCCAACTCGATCGTGAACGTAAATGCATGGTAAATAATAAAAGAAATAAAGACAACAGTGCATCATCATTCATCTCATTCAAGTCATGTTCAATGACTTATTCATTCCCAACATTACCATCATTTTTTACTTGGTGATCTCAACGATCCCAAGCCTCATCAATTCCCATTGTTTCCAATCATTCATTTCTTGTTCCATCAACTCAGACACATTGAAGCATTCCCACATTATTCATTTCTCAAGGAACATGTAGCATTTCATTTCATAGGGACAATATCATTCATTTCATTACTTATATTAAAACAGGCAACAACAACAGTTATGCAGAAGGTACATAATTCTATTATTTCATTTGGATCATTGGGTCGATAGCATAGCTAGTTCTCTTCTTATTCTATCATTCACAAGGCGTCTCATTATTCAAGTGCTCTACTTGTTCTGACAACGTTAAACATAAGGGACATTATCAATTCATTCTCAGGCATCGTCACATTAGCAGTTCAAGTGTGATTCGTTCATCAATTCAAAGTTTATGAGTTATTCATTCAATGATTTCCAGCATATGCATCTCTATCGATTTAGCAACTAAAGCATCGCATCATAATTATTTAACATTCAAGGTAAGAGACATTAGGGACATATTCATAGCATTTCAATACTCCATTTTATTAAGCATTAATGAGTAAGGAGGAGGAAGGGCAGTTCCACTCACATGTATAAAAGGGTCTTCTTGTTCCGATTGTACACATTCCCCCCTAAGCGTAGCTCCACCAGCGAGCCACGTTCCAATAGTCATACTGTTCAACCAGCTAAGAGAGACTAAATCAGTATCAATTCTCCTGATTTTCAACCCAAGCCATGGTCCAACATTCTGATCGCATCCAACAAGCCAACCAAATGTCTCGTGCGGAGCGGGACATTACAGTGCGAGTCATGGTAATATTGGAAGAAATATATTGTATTTAGTAATTACCATTTAAAAATATAATCATATATGGTAATACAAATCTCTTATATAGACTCCACTATGAGATAAATAAACATCAAAGAATTCTTTCTATCAAATAATTTTTCAAGCTCTATATTTGGCTTGGTATCAGAACAAAGATTCGTGAGGACTTTATCTTCTTCTTCTTCTTCTTCTTCTTCTTCTTCTTCTTTCAATTTGATTGATTTTTATATCAGTTTCTGGTCAATAACTTTCTTTTCTATTTGATTGTTTCTTAGATCAGTTTTTGGTCAATAATTTTCTTTTCATTTTGATTATTTCTCAGATCAGTTTCTGAACAGTAACTTTATCTTCAACTTGATTGTTTCTTAGACCAGTTTCTGATCTAGAACTTCTTTCCTAGATCAGATAATACTGATTCGACCTGTCAAATGTTTCCTTCGACCCGTTGAAATCTGTTTGTCTAGTTAATTCCATTTCAATTTTGCAATGAGTGATACAAAAGAAGGCTCTTCTAAGATCAATAAAGTCTAGAAGATTGAGGTCTTTGTCAACACCGTATATTCAGGTTCTGGATGATTTGGAGGTACCAAGCTCAATGGTACTATTTTTCGGACATAGAAGAATATCATCTATATGTCTATCTCTGTGGTATGCACAAGATGGGACATGTGATTGCGACAATCAAGACTCCAAATGAAGCTATTTTTCATCCATTGACATTACACTTCAAGAAAAGAATTCATATTTTGAAGAGTTGTATCATGGTAAAGAAGAAGTACAAGAAGAAGAAGAAGAAGAAGGAACGCAGGAAGAAGATACTTTGACGTCCCGTTGAACCGAGACACAAATGCTACAGGTAACATGCTCGCACCATGCAACATAATCGCACAAAGCATGTGGAGGTTGATCGATATTTCATAAAAGAAAAGCTAGATGCAAAATTTGTTAGTTTTTCTTTTGTTCCTACTGAAGAGCAGTTGACATATTTTCTTACAAAAGATATTTCTAAGAAGGTCCTTTATGACTTGCTAGCTAAGGAAGTTGGGCATGGTTGATATTCATGCTCCAACTTGAGGGAGAGTATTAGTGTGAGTTATGGTAATATTGGTAGGACTATATTGTATTTAGTAACTACCTTATAATTATATAATCATGGTAATATAAATCCCTTTATATAGCCTCCAATGTGAGATTGATAAACATATAAGAATTGTTTCTATCAAATACTTCTTCAATTTCTATATTTGACTTCTTAAACAATATCCATTATCCGAAACCAACAAATAATACAATTTTCTAAAATCCAAAATTTAGCAGAACAAATTCATTCAATTTTTTTAAAATATACAAATTCTCTCACCCCTCTTAAACACTATCCATTTTCCGAAACCGACAAATAATACTCATTTTCCAAAATCCAAAATTTAGCATAACAAATCCATTAAAAAATAAAAATAAAAATAAAACACAAAAATTCTCTCAGCGGCGTAGTGTTGTGTTGTTTGTGGTTTTGGACATTTTTGGGGTTGGAAAAAGAGAGGTAAGTCATGTAAAGAGCACGTGATCCGGGTAATCCATGCTCGCACGCATGCACGCATGCTCGCACGCATCAGAGGCCAGATGAAAGCGACAATATTCTGAGCCACGGGAATAGGTTCACTGGACTCGTGCACGTTACTTCGCCTCGAGCGAGCGTTCGTACGGATGCGACCGGTCCGTGAATGTGCCTCTACTCGGACACGGGATCAGAAAAGTTACCTCGCCTTGTGCGTGCGATCGAGAGGGTTCGATTGGTCCGTGGACGTCCCTTATCTCGTGCACGACCGAGAGGGTGCCAGTGTTGACAGAGATGCAATGATAATGATGAAATGTTGTGAGGACGTACGGGGACCCTACCCATGATTCTACGACATCAAAGACCTGATGAACGTGTTATATTCTGAGTCTGCAAGGAAAAACAAAAATCTTTAGGAACAAATCCAACAAAAGGTTGGGTTCGGAGAATATGGGAACCCTCGATTTAACCAGCTGAAAAGGAGAGTAAATCGTGGGTTGAACCACCAATTCCATACACGATCATATGGCATGTTATATATTGCTGTTGAGAATTTTATACGAAATCCACTACATAAACTCAAATAAGAACTCAAATTACGCGTAGATTTTACAAACATTAAAGTGTACTTATTTTTATATGCATATACCGCTTGCCATTATAATTTTTTTTTTATGGCAAACAAGCTCTGTAAAGGCGTATGCTTGCTCTTCCTAATATGACAGATGAACGAATAGGAAACAGAGCAGTATAGAAACAGAGAGTAATCCTATTGCAATGAAAAACAAAAGATTGGCAAGCCAGCAAGACAGACGGGGAAGGTGGGTGCAGAATGGGAGTGCCATCGATGCTAGAATGCATACGATTCCGACGAGTATCGCAGAGTTGCACGATTTGATCAGGGAGCGAGTTGCGCTAGTACTGTTGCTTCCAAGATTGAGGGAAAGTAAACCACCGAGAATAGATAGAAGCCCTGAGAACACCATATATTTAGCCTTGGCCAACTCTTTCAGTGTGTAGCTATATGATTCTTCCTGCTGAAAAGTTGAAACAAAATAGTACCGTGTAAGAATGAGAGCTGAAAATTAATTATATTTAAGTAAGAGCAGCTGAAGAAAGCGTCGGCCACTCGACAACACTTCTTTTATATATATATACACACACACGCCAGTGCCACCGTCGTGGTCGGTCGTAGTACGTTTTGAGGGAGGGAGATTTGGAAAGCCAGGAGGTCGGATGGATCAATGTACGTACCGCCATATGATGATGAGCTGAAGCAGCAGCAGCAGCAGTAGTAGTAGTAGGAGGATTTGTTCGGGAAGGGGTGCAGGTGACGGGGAGGAGCTGCTCGGATTTCCGCACCCTTAGTAGCAGGAGCGGAAAGATGAAGAAGAAGAGCCTCAGCCACTCAAGAACACTTCTTCTGCCACCACCGCCACCACCAGCGTCGCGGCTGTAGTCACCTTCTTCGCCCATCTGCTGCTCCGCATGCCGGACCTGGTTCATCATTATCGCCGCTACACAGTTGTTTTTTGTTTTTTGTTTGTGCCAACGCCAAATAGCCCCAATCTTTTTTTTAATAAGTGCGTGCACTGATCCTATGACACGGTTTTAGGAAAGAGACATTTTGGCACAAAAGTTTGCCAATTTTGGCACAAAATTTTGCTACCTAAGGACAACACGGTATATATTTGACTTAATATATACTAATAGATAATTTGATTTTATATATGATATTAATATATTAATTTTATGATGATAAAAAATATGATATTATCTAATATATTAATTTTTATTAATATAATAATTTTATGATGATAATAAATATGATGATAGCAAATATGATATTAATATATAAATTTGATTTAATATATTAATTTTATGATGATAACAAATATGATATTATCTAATATATTATAATATCTAATATGATATTAATTTTATAATTTAATATATTAGATATTATAATATATTAGATAATATCATATTTGTTATTATAATATATTAGATAATATCATATTTGTTATCATCATAAAATTAATATATTAAATCAAATTTATATATTAATATCATATTTGTTATCATCATATTTATTATCATCGTAAAATAAATTTATTAGATAATGTCATATTTTTTATCATCAGAAAATTAATATATTAATATCATATATAAAATCAAATTATCTATTAGTATATATTAAGTCAAATATATATTGTGAATAGATAATATCATATTTGTTATTACCATAAAATTAATTTGATTTTATTTTAGATAATAGCTTAAGAAATTTTTTGCATATATTTTATTTTAGATAACAAATATGGTATTATATATTTGGTGATTATTTAATTATTTTATTTTAAATCAAATAAATATTGTGAATAAATAATAACAAATTATCTAACAATAGGAAGAGCACGCGCCAACTCTATTAACGCATCTTTACCCTATTTGTAATTTTTTCAAACTTCTCCTCTTTTTTATAATTTAAAGAAACTTCTTTACCCTATATTAAAATTTCAGTGTAGAGAATGAAGAGGAGTGTGATTTTTTCCAATCCAGAGTCCAGACCCAGATGTACGAATGAATATGGGGCATGGCGGAATGGGACCCATGTAGAGAATAAAGAGGAGGGGTAGCCGCTTGCTACTCTTTCTTTTTTTTTTTTTGCTTCTCTGCCGCAAATGCTACTGGGATTGAACCCGGTTGGAGGGGATTGAACTTGCTGATAGTTGATCTTGTGGGGTATTGGATTTGATTGGTGGGAGACCGTCCCTTCATTCCAAAGTAATCTCACATTAGTTAATTTCTTTTGGATCTTCCAAAATTTTAAGAGAATAAAATAAAGAACCCATTGTAGATAGAGAAAGAAAAATGAGAAAAGAGGAAGCATATATATATATATATATATGAGAAAATCGGTGGTCGCCCTCCTCCCCTGCCGGCCATGCAAGATTTCAATAACTTCATATTCAACGCCCATCTAGCATCCATCCAGTTTACCGGCAATACCTTCACCTGGTGCAACATGCAGGAAGGCGACCGCCGCCAATACTCCCGTCTGGACAGAGGCCTCGCGAACGCATTCTGGCACGGTATGGGGCTCAATACCAATCTATCCCACCTCAACTCAACGGAATCTGACCACACTCCTCTTCTGGTTGAAATTAACAACATTACCAACCCATTCAAAAAAACCTTCCAATTCCTCGACTTTTGGGCTGAACATCCTCAATTCTTGGGCATCATCGCGGAAGCATGGATTAGCGTTGACTCTCCCAACCCCCTATCCCGGGTTTGTAACAAGCTCAGAGCTACCAGGAAAGCACTGTCCCAGTGGAGCAAACTTGCATACGGGGATATATTCCAAGCTGTCCGGGTCGCAGAGGACGACGTCACCCGCGCTGAAGCCAGGTTCGCGGCGGACCGTTCCAGTGAGGCCAGGAAAGCCCTGAACCTCACCAAGGCTATGCTCAAATTCAGGATCAAAGTTGAGACTGAATTCTGGAGGCAGAAAGCGAGGTTGAAATGGGATAGCGATGGAGACAAAAACTCTAAATACTTTCATGCCTGCGTCAATGGTCGCAGACAGAAGCTATCGATCAACCATATCACCGATGACAACGGGGCCATCAGGACGGACCAAGAGAGTATTCAAGTTGTGGCTAAGAACTTCTACTCCAAACTTTTCTCCAAAGAGATGGTCTACAAAGACAACTCCTTCCTAGACCAAATACCTCACCTGATTAATGCCATCGACAATGTTCAATTAGATCGTCCCCCCACAGCTCAGGAAGTGAAGGAGGCCGTGTGAGCGCTGAACGAGCACAGTGCGCCTGGTCCGGACGGCTTCTCGGGAGTTTTCTTTCCCACGTGCTGGGATATCATCAATCACGACATCACCGATGCGGCTATTGCCTTCTTCGAAGGAGCCACGTACCCCAGAGCCATCTCTGCTGCCAAGCTGATCCTTATCCCTAAAAAAGACAACCCTGAAACATTTTGCAACTTTCGACCCATCAGTCTCTGCACCTTCACCAACAAGATCATCTCCAAGATCATCGCAAACATGATGGCTGGCCTTCTTTCCAAGATCATATCCGAGGAGCAAAATGGATTTGTTCGTGGGAGAAACATCCAAGACAATATCATGCTGGCCCACGAACTCATCACATGCATGAAATTCCCGGTGAGAGGTGGCAACATCGCTGTCAAAATAGACATGAAAAAAGCTTACAACAGGCTGGATTGGCAATTCATAATCTGGGTATTCAGGGCCTTTGGTTTCTCAGAGAACTGGACCGACATCGTTTGGAGATCCATTAGCAACTCATGGTTCTCTATGGTCATCAACGGCCAAGCTGACGGGTTCTTCAAATCAGAGCGCGGGGTCAGACAGGGCGACCCTCTCTCTTCTACCGTCTTCATCATTGCGGCCGACGCCCTGAGCAGGAACCTTAACAACATGGTCAATATTCCGTACTTCCAGCACTATCACACATCCAGCGGATGCCCTGTTATCACCCATCTGGCCTTCGTCGATGACCTTCTCATCTTCTCATCCGGGGACGAAGGAGCGGTAGAGGTGGTTCACAACACACTGCAAAGGTACTCCAGGTGCTCGGGCCAGAAGATCAATCCTTCCAAGAGCGTCATTTACGCCCATCATAACATCAAGAGAGATCACGCCAGAAACCTATCTAACTTAACATCATTTTCTGTTAACCATCCTCCGTTCAACTATCTCGGTTGTCCTCTAGTGTATGGGAAGTCCAACTCCGGCATCTTTGAAAATTTGACCACTAGAATCAGGAGGAAACTTGAAGGATGGCACAATGCAACCCTTTCCCCAGGCGGCAAGATGATTCTCATCAACCACGTGTTCACCTCCATCCCCATCCACACTCTGGCAGCCTGCTCCCCGCCCAAAAAGGTTCTCTCCTCTATCGAACAGATCTTCTGTAACTTCTTTTGGGGGCACTGCAACGGCCGAGACAAACACCACTGGGCCAGCTAGGAATCCATGGCTCATCCCATAGGCGAGGGAGGGTTAGGATTTTCCAAACTCTCCCACATCGTCAAAGCGTTCTCCATGAAACTGTGGTGGAAACTTCGCACGAGCGACAATCTATGGACCAGGTTTTTGAAGGCCAGGTACTTCAAGCACTTACACCCTTCCATGGCTTCATCCAACAGCAGATCTTCAGCGGCTTGGCGCCGTATCCTTATCGATCGCAGGCTGGCTGTACCCGTGATGAGACTTAAATTAGGAAAAGGCGATTCTGATCCTTTCCTCGAACGTTGGATTGGAGACAGCTTGATCCCGAGCCTAGGGGAGCCCCCGAGAGATACTAGGATTAAAGAACTGTGGATTCCTTCCACAGACGAGTGGAACTGGGATCTCATTAGGGACTGGTCCGGTAATGACTCCGCCGATATCATCCGTCGGAGCGGATTACGAATCGGCAGCGAGGCCGACGCGCTGTGGTGGTCTGCCGAAGCTTCGGGAGAATTTTCGGTACGATCAGCGAGAGCCGCCGTTCGGGGTGCCGGTATCCCGCACCATCCCATAGCGCCATACTGGCAATCCTGCATTCCTAAGAAGTGGTCGTTCCTGATATGGAGAATCTTCAGACTGAAACTGCCCACTGACGATATCCTCAACACCATCGGAATCAGCTTAGCCTCAGCATGCACTTGTTGCTCAGAGCGTCAGATAGAGACTATTGACCACACCTTTTGTCAGGGAAACCTGCCTGGCAGTGTCTGGAGGACCCTTAACCAGCTCTTCAGGATGGAGCCGAGTGGGGGACGCTTCCACGATGTAGTGGTCTCCTGGGGATCAGCCTCACATGGCCATCAGATCGTCGCAGCGGCCGCCACGTGGACAATTTAGAAGAATCACAACAAAGCTAGATACGAAGGGCACCAATACACAAACGATCAGCTCATCAGAGAAGCCTTCCGCCAATGCCGTAAAAGGAGCACCGGGTGCTCCCACAGCCCGAGAACATTCTGGTCGAAGCTTGACCTCTAAATCCCTGTCCGGGCCAGATCGTCCGGCCTTCCAGACTGCCTCACCCCCCGTAGCTCGGCCTTGCTTTCGTTTTGTGGGCAGTACTTCCTGTTTTTCCTCCTCTCTTCTGGATCGCGCGTGGCGCGTTTACTTGTATAGGCTTCGGCATTTTGCGTCTGATACATCAATAAAGGTCTCTTCTTAAAAAAAAAAAAAATAAAATAAAATAATATATATATATATATATAAATATATATATATATATATATATATATATATATGTTGGTGCTCTTGCTCCTTGACATAAAGAGAGCTAGCTTGCTCTCAACATGTTTTGTAAAGTTTAGTCCCACATTGGAAAACCACCATGAGTTTTCTCAACATATATATGAGTATGTGTTGTTGGGATATGCACATGGGGTGGTAACCCTAAGGAGGGAACCATGTGGGTGATTTTACTAAGAGGAAAATGATTAATTCCAACAAGGACGTAAGTTAATTTTTGTTGTGCGGGCTCGGACTCGACACGGACTCCAGGTTGTCTCGTGCATGTACGGGAGTGTTCGGGGGAAAGGCGTGGGCTAGCACTCGACTATGTTGATTGTGGGATGATGTAAAACAGCAAACTCTATTTTAGAGTAATAGTGTTTTAGTCCCACATCGGATATAAGAGATGGTGAGGTCTCACTCCACTCTATAAATGGAGCCCTCTTGCCTCCTTTCCAAGATGCACCAAAGAAGAGAGTTAAGGGAGTCCGTAAAGTTCAGGAATCCCGTTCAAGTCACAAATATTGACTGACGAGCGTTCCAGAAGTTCTCTTGAACTTGCTGGTTCCTGGAAGCGGATCGTATAGAGGCGAATCTTGCTTTGAGCAACGATGTTTTTACACCCTAGCAGATTTAATCCTCTTCTTCTTCTTCTTCTTCTTCTTCTTCTTCTTCTTCTTCTTCTGTTTCTCTGTAACTCATTCTTCAGATTTTAAGACACCTACTGAGTAGGGAGGCCTAACTTTGTTCTTGAGATCTATCTCATTTGTGGTACCTACTGTGTAGGCTTGCTAAACTCCTAATTTGTGGCACCTACGGTTTATGCTTGCTAAACTCCTCATTTGTGGCACCTACTGTGTAGGCTTGCTAAACTTCTCATTTGTGGCACATACTGTGTAGACTTGCTAAACTCCTCATTTGTGGCACCTACTGTGTAGGCTTGCTGAACTCCTGTTTTCCATCTATATCCATGCATCGGGACTAACAATCTCAAAGCAAGATTAGTACGATGGAAAACATTAATGCTTCACTCCTCCAAACTGACTACTGCAAGTTAGAAAAGTTTGATGGAGAGCATTATCAAGTCTGGAAGAGGAAGGTCTTTCTCACCCTTCAACTCCGAGACGTTGATCACGTGCTCTTTGAAGAGGAACCTATTGTTCCATATACTGGGTCTGTTGCCGCTATAACTGCGGTTACTAAACTTCAGGCCAAATGGAGAAGGAAGAATAGCATTTGTAGGCTTCTGATCCTAAATGCTATGGAGGATTCCCTGGCAGAATCCTACTCAAAGAAGGATAGTGCCAGAGAAATATGGGACTGTGGAAAAGCTGTACGAGGAAGACAAAAACAGGAGCAAGATATTTTTCGTCGAAAAATATCACAAGTGGCTCTTTGAAGACGAGAAGGCGATGCTTCCTCAAGTGAAAGAGTTTCTGAAACTTCGTTAGAAACTGGACGATGAAAGATGCCCCTCGTCGACAATTTTGTCATTGGAGGGATCGTTTCGAAACTTCCTGCTGGATGGAATACGTTCTACGCAAGAATGCATCAGAAGAAACTCGAGATCGGTCTGGAAGACCTCTTGCAAGAAATTCACGTTGAGGACGAGATGCGTTCTCAACAGAAGATGGACGCTTTGTCCAAACAATTGGCCGAGGCCAATCTGGTGCAGATGAGAGACTCCGAGGGGAAGCAGGCGGCTTCTCACCACAAGAAAGACTTAACTAATCTGAAAGTGAAGGGACCGTTGTTTGCCATTAAAATCTTTTGATTGCAATTTCAATTACAAACAGAACAGTGTTACAATATAGGACTTAGACGTAGTCCTAGGAGTACACTTTTATTTATAGCTGGGTCCTGTGTCGATGGAGCGAGTGGTAATACGCCGACTCCGTAGACGATCTGACGACGGTTTTCGGTTCTCTGAAGGTCTGAGTTGCTTTGGGTGCTGGAGCTTGCGGAGAGGAAGAAGACGTTGAGTGTCTCTTCCGATCTCTGTGAGTGAACTCTGATGCTCTGGTTGACTGTGCGTCTCTGTATATGTCTGTGTGTGTGTGGAAGAAGGAATGATCCCTCTATTTATAAGCAGCAGGTTGGGCTGCTCATGCGTGCATATGTAGGATGCGCCTATACGTGGGGACGCCACGTGGTTGGAGCTGCGGGTAGGAGCACTTTTAAAAACTTTTAAAAAGGGCCAGGAGCACTTTTAAAAACTTTTTGTCTGGAGGATAACCCATCAGAGGTTGAGGAGCACTTTTAAAAACTTTGTCTAGACGAGAGGAACCTTTGTCTATAGGAGAACCAATCAAAGGGTGAGGAGCACTTACAAAAACAAATTTTTTTTTTAAAAAGGTAACAAAAGAGTGTAAAATTATAGAGAAGGTAATATATTAAAAATATTACGATAAAAGTAATGTGTCGCCAAAGGAGTTGGCGACATAAGTGTATGCACTCATGTCGCCAACACTGTTGGCGACATGTTACTCTCTCTACATTTCTCTCAACATGTTATCTTCCATGTAATTTAATACTCTTTTATTACCTTTTTCAAAATTTTCTGTTACAAAAACTCTGGAGGAGAACCCATCAAAGGGTAAGGAGCACTTTACCTTACCCAATGAGCTGCTTTCGCTTGTCCCTATCAGATGAAGCTGTCTCATAGGTCAATCTATCTTGCGAGAAACTAAATCATGGATCTTTCCATCTTTACTCGATGAAAGATTAGAAAAAAGTCTTTCTTGTGAAGCACATCCCTTCTCCTTTTAGTCTCGCATATTTCATCTCTTCTCCTTCCAGAACCTATCAAAGGGTGAGGAGCACTTTACCTTACCCAATGAGCTGCTTTCGCTTGTCCCTATCAGAGGGTGTGGAGCACTTACAAAAACTCTGGAGGAGAACCTATCATTATTCTGTTTTGACCTTTTTTTCAAAGCGATTTGGAGAATCGCTTCATACTAGAGAATAATGGGTTCACCTTGTATAGATTGAGAACCCATCATCAAGAATCCCTTCTTATTTCTACGGACGGGGACTCATGTAGAGAATGAAGAGAAGTGTTTGCTTTTTCCAATCCAGAGTCCAGACCCATATGTACAGAATGAATGAATGATTGAATGAATATGGGGCATGGGCATGGGACCCATGTAGAGAATAAAGAGGAGGGGTAGGCGCTTGCTACTCTTTAAGTATTTCTTTCTTGCTTCTCTGCCGCAAATGCTATTTGGGAACCCGGTTGGAGGGGATTGAACTTGCTGATCGTTGATCTTGTGGGGTATTGGATTTGATTGGTGGGAGACCGTCCCTTCGCTCCAAAGTAATCTCACATTAGTTAATATATTTGGATATTCCCAAATTTTAAGAGAAGAAAATAAAGAACCCATTGTAGATAGAGAGAAAAATGAGAAAAGAGGAAGCATATATATACTAAGATAAGATGGAAAGAAAGAAAGAAAAAATAATAAAGATATAAATAAATGTAAATAAGAAAATATAAAATATTCTAAATAGTTTGATAAACATTAGTAGTATCTATACTATTATATAATATTATCACCCGGACAGAACTTTTGATCCGCAACATATATATATTTGATCCGCAACATATATATATATATATATATATATATATATATATATATATATATATATATATATATATATATATATATATATATACATACTCCAAAACTAGCCGGTTGGTTTTGTATTATAGAACTACCCTATGTTTTATGGATTGGAATGAAATTTAGTGGTTGAAACAAAGTAAAAGTTTCTACAACCATTAGACCCCCTGAGGGGGTTCATGTTAGCTACATCATAGTCAATATTATGTAATATTCCTACCGGGGAGGTATGTAACCCTTCAAAGATTCAGCGATTTCATTCCCGCCACACATGCCATACAAATGTAGCCTTGCCTCCTTATACCATCGTGTTCCCCGCCTCTACCTTGAGCGAATCCCCTGGATAATCCCCTCTATGGACCTGTCCATCCCACAATCTCCAAGCGACCTAATGCACTGCTCGAGCCAAATGGAACCTGTGAATCTGCACCGGAAGAACATTGTCGCATGGATTCGTCGCACTCATCGTATAACACGCATCTCCTGTGGGGTAGTATGACCCCAAATTGGGCAAGCCTGTCTTTCATCAGTAATCTTCCCAGTAATAGCCTATAGAGGTAGAGTTTTTATCTTCCGAGATAGTCCATTGAGCCAGAAAAAAAAAATCAAAATTTGGCAATTTGGGTGTGATTGTCGAACAACATCGTAGCAGGTCTTGAAGTTGAACTCCCATGTCCCAAATGGCATCCTAGGCGGGGCTCAAGTCCATCTATCAGCTGCTAGGTCGTGATCAACCTGGACCACCCTCACCAGCTCCCCAAACCTACAGGTGCAACTCGGGCGGACTAAACCCGAACCCGGTCGGATGAACCCGTTAATGGGTTTGGTTAGGGTTGAAGATACTCGAGTTCGGGCTCCGGTTCAGGTTAAAATATTTGAACCCAATTAAAAATTGGTTGGGCTTGGGTTTATGTGTCGGGTTACCCGAAGAACCCGAAACCCGACATACATATAATTTATATATATATTGTTTCATACTTCTTAAATAAAAAGTTTAAACCCTAATTTTTTTTATCCAAACTCTTCAACTCCTCGTCCTAAATCTATACCCAATTTTATTTTGTAACGGTAGAGGCTTGATTGCTATTTGATTATGTATTTAATTTTACTTTTGTTTAAAATTACTTTAAATATCATATTAGAGTCCGACAATTCCGATGGACCCGAGCCAACCCGAGTCTAACCCGATCCTCCAGGCTTAGTCTTGGGCTTCGTACGTTGAAGCCGAGGTCTGGTCGGGCTTGGGTTCGAGCTAGGAATATGATTCATCGGGTTGGGCTCGGGTTGACCTTAAGTCCGACCCAAGACGCCCAAGTTGCACCTCTACCCAAACCTAGTCGTGTCAGGCCGCCACTCTCCCTCCCTCATAATGCGTGTCACTACCACTTTTCTAGCTTGAGGGTATTTTGGTCATTTTTTTAAATTTTGGAATTATTTTGGAATTATTTAGTATTAATTATAATTATTAGAGTTTTTAGAGATTTTTAGTATAATTGTTTTGGTGCTATATTTGACCTTGACTAGTGTTGACTTAGGAGACTGTCCTAGAAGCTAACCTAGGTCATGACTACTTGGTTAGAGTGTGTAACCTTAGCTTGACCAAAGTTAGTGATATTTAACCAATTATAATTTATTTGGAGAGATTAGGAATTGATTAGGCTAGCTAATGGCTTGTGATTTTACAAGTCATGACTTGTGACTTAAGCCTTAGAGGCCCAAAGCCCAACACCAAATGAACCCTAGCCCAATCTACCCTTGGCCGGCCACACTAGCCTAGGAATTCCTACCTATTTAATGCTCCTAGAAGTTAGGGCTAGCCTCCATTAGGAACATTTACAAGTTTTAGAAAGAGGTAAGTCTCCATCTTCATTAATTCCTAGAAATTCTATTTCAATTTCTTTTCCACCCAAACCAATTGCAATAGGTCCTAAATTTATTTTACTTGCTGTTGGTATTGAGAAATTTCAGGGGAGAAATAATTTGAAGGAGTTTGGTGGCTTGAGGATCCACTCTCATTTGGGGTTTTTGAGCCTTTACAAACCTATAGGTAAATTCGAATCTACACCATAGAATACTATTTTTATTGCATATCTAGGAAGCCCTAGGCCTACCCTAACTGTAGGTATAGCTAACCCTAGGATTCGTGTCCAATACGTGTCCGTATCGGACACGTATCAATGGATATATGTATGTGTTTGATGAAAAGCCCTAAAGGGCATTTCGACTTGTTTTTCGAAATATTTCTGAATAGGAAATTAGGTTTTGTGTTTGCTTATGGTTTTCCTTTGGACTGAGTCGCTTTTGGTGTCATGTCTTGTCGCCACGGACACGGGAATACGCGGTTGCATTCACACGCGCGTGCAGATTTCCTTGCCCTGCTGCTCGGGGTCATTTGCGCTGTGGACACACCAGTAGGACACGTGATACTTGACACACATGATGGGGCATGGACTGACACCACATGTGTCAAGTTTTAGGACCTCTTTTGTCGTGTCGGATATGCATGAAGCTGTGTACTGGTTTTGCACTGTATCAGCTACAGTCGATTTTCGGTACTGATACGTGTATCGTATCGCACACACGCGTGTTGTGGACACGTATCAGGGTGTTCCTGACCTAGCCCTAGTCTTCCTCGACACTGGGACACGATCAAAAGATCTGTGTGGTGTCGTATCGTGTGCACGAGCACTGGAACCACGTGCACGAGGCTGTCCACGCGTGCATTGTACGTGTACGTGCTGTAGTTTGTTCTACGTAATTATTTCTATTTACATGCTTTGATTGTGTTTTAATTTGATAATTAGATCCTAAATATGATGTATAATCTATATTAGATTAAGTTTACATGTTAGTTAGGTTATTGATGTGAATTTGGTTTCGATTTGTGTTAAATGGCATGTTAACTGATACATGTTCTGATACTTGTTTTCTTCAATTTTTGAACTATTAAATCTCTGTTTTATTGATGATTATCACTGTTAAATGTCCCTACATGTTTGATAGTTCATATTTGGCTTAGCTTTACATTCGAAATAGGCTTATGGTTTGAGAATGGGATTTTGGATTTTTTGTTGGTTTTTTGAATGATATAGTGGATACATTGGTTTCTTTGAGTTCAGTTCTATATATGAACTGTAATTGCACTCATTCCTATTTCCTGAGATATTCTAGGAGCTGTGTGCTTGATTTGGATGTTTTGGTTTTGAGTAGGTGTCACGCCCCAGAACCAGAATACGGGAGAGCGGGGGCAGACATAGCCAGCTACGTATATTGAAATGGATTCCATCTCGCTATACGGTCACGGCTGTCTAGGATACATGAGGGTTTATCTACAAGCCAACAGTCTCTTAAGGTCATGAACAAGCCTATTGTCTCAATCACAAGCAAGTAAGTAAAAGTTACAAGATGTATGATCATTAAATATACAATAATAAGGCGTCCCAAATATTACATATTCAGCTGATCAGGAAGCTAGTCGTTACAAAATGTCAGGACTAGCAGGAGTTTAGTCATACATGATCAACCATAGGATTTGTCAATCATGTTACAGCCCGTAGGCAGACAGTAAGTAAAAGTGCAATCGAGCTAAACAGGTGCTCGTCGGCTAAACGCCTCAAAAGAATATTTTTTACAATAGAGTGGGAGATCCAAAAATAAACCTACTCGTTGCCAGGGTTCCGTCTAGTGGCCACCATCTGGCTGGAAGATCGGTAGATCCTCTGGAGCTGCTCCGAAATCTGGCCACACAAAACCAGCTGGGTCAGACCCCAGAAAGAGCAAGTGCCACAAAGGAGCTTCACTTAAGAACTAAAACTAGCAATCAGTACAGGAATATAAATAATATAATAAAAGACAGAAAATATAAATAAATGGTAAAAACTGGAATTAAGGAAAACATGCCAGGATGATATTCGACGAGATAACCATGGAACTATTCAGATAGCCAGGTTACAACCCGTAAACCAAACAAGGACCGGGGTTGTAACCCTTCGTCTGAACGGAGCTTGGAATTCTCACCATTTATCGGTAGAATAAAATAAATACAAGCATGCTGGTCATGTAACAGTCTGGAACAAGATCCGGGCAAGACGAGACTTGTTAGACTCCATCCAATCATTACACGGCCAAGCAAGACCTACGGCTTGATACTTTAACTAACTAGGGTTATCACAGCCTAGTTACTAACAAGATGCAGTGAGATTATTCCACAGCCACAAGCCCTGCAGACCATCCAGGTTACCCAGGTCGAAAGATTAGGGTTGAATTCAGGTGGGTACATCGTCCAGGAAATGTATGTACCCTTAAGTAGCTTGAAGGGTGCAACACATGACAGTGTGCTGGAAATGTGCCCTACTCGACGGCAGGCTACAGATCCCAGGCGTGCCCAGGTAACGGGATTGCCTGTAGCTGGGAAATCTCGTCATGACTAATATATTAATCTAGTTATTAGCCTTAGTCCATTTCAATAGGTACTCCTGACCGTGGTACTCAGGAGTCCCTGCCCTAGACATGATGCAAGACAGGACTAGTTTATTATACAAGCACAATCTCCCACGGTGTCCAGGATGTTCATTCTTGTCAAGTCATGTCATGTCAGGTGGCCGTCGCAACGGCTTATAAAGATATAACATATCAGGTTATCAGGTCAAGTGTACTAGTCAGGAGTGCGCCACGACGGGCCACCATCAGGTCATGTCAGGTTACTCATGTCAGGAGTGCACCACTACGGGCCACTATCAGGTCGTGCTCAATTATCAATTCCAAACATATCAAGTGAATTCGGGAATTATCAAGTTCAGGTCAAAAGGCGCAAGGATATAAAATAGACGAAAAATACCTAATAAAATATCAATATACAGGGCTATAGAAGATCCATGATAAGGAAAATAAAACCAAACTGACATGCTGATATAAGATCAAGTCTGCCAAAGGCCATACGCTCAGGTAAGCATACGCTCAGGCTATAGGTCAGTGTACGCTCAAGCTAGCGTACGCTCAAGGCAGCGTACCAAAGGGTCCATACACTTCCAATGGGAAGCGTACGCAAGGGTCAGCGTACACAAGGGCATGCTCGAGCTACAGGCCAGCGTACGCTCAAGTCAGTGTACGCCTTGTCAGCGTACGCTTGAGCTAGCGTACGAAATGGTCTAGGGCACGCTCACGCTAGCGTACGCTCAAGGCAGCGTACGCTCGAGCTAGCGTACCAAAAGACACGCCGCCAACAGGCAGCGTACCAAGGCTAGCGTAAGCTCGCTAAAGAGCAGCGTACCAAGGCTAGCGTACGCTCGCTAAAGAGCAGCGTACAGCTCAGTGGCGTAAGCTAAAAAGCTAGCACACTGTTCACTGTCTTCCCCAATTGGCCAGAACAGCAAGAACTCCATGGAAGGAACCCAAAACTCCAAATGCTCATAACTTGGTCAAAACAAGTCCAAATCCAACTTTTCAAAGGTCAAAATTGGGTAGAATGAAACTCTCTACAGTATGGAACCATCAAAACTTGAAAACAAAGGAGTTTGATAGATCAAAACCACCAAAATCCGAAAATACTAAATTGTAGATCTACAAGAATCAAAGCCTCAAAATGGAAAATGACAAGTTCTAATGTGTCTTAGAATTATGAGAAGAAGCTAATGGAACCATAAAAATGAGTTCTCTTGTGGAAGCAAGTTGCACTTGCCTATGGTGTTCTTGGTTGGTGGAGAAGAGTAATGGTGGGGAAAAGAGAAGTAAATGAGAATTATGGAGGAGAGAGAAGGTTGGTAAGGATAATAAAGAGGAGGTTGTGATGAAAATGAAGGAGAAACATAGGCTAAGGTGTTCCACCCTTGGCCCATGATGAACCAAGCATTGGGCCGGCCGAACCAAGCCAACCCAAACCAACCCAAACCGAGAGCAACCCAAGCCAAGAAATAAACAAGGAAAAATACAAAAAATACGTACACGTATTTCCAAAAATACGTAATACGAACACAGGCATTACAACTCTACCCACCTTAAAAGAATTCCGTCCTCGGAATTTAATCAAGGGGCTAGAGGGTCAATGACAAGCTATAATAATAACAAGCAAGCTATACTAGGCAATCAATCAATCATGCAAGCAAGGAATCGAAGGCATGAGGTATAAGAAAGACATTATACCTCACGAGTCAAACAAGTCGGAATATCGCGATCGGATATCATCCTCACGCTTCCACGTTGACTCCCCCAAAGAGTGATGACCCCAAGCAACTCGGACTAACTTGATAGTCTTGTTCTTGAGGATCTTCTCTCTTCGGTCCAATATAGACACGGGCCTCTCCTCATACGAAAGGTTGGTACCAACAACCAATTTCGAATGATCCAGGATGTGGCTCGGGTCCGGGATATACCGTCGTAATTGGGATACATGGAACACGTCATGCACCTCGCTTAGCGACGGCGGAAGAGCGAGACGATAGGATACATCTCCTACTCGCTCCAGAATGTCGAACGGTCCTATATACCTAGGACTAAGCTTTCCCCGGACGCCGAAACGAATGACGCCACGGTTAGGCGAAATCCTCAGGAATACATGATCGCCGACTGAAAACTCGAGAGGTCGCCGATGAGAATCGGCCCAATGGCGCTGGCGATCTTGGGCAACTCGAAGGTGATCTCTGACTCGCCTGACCACTTCAACTGTCTGGGCAATCATCTCTGGACCGAGCATCTCTCTCTCCAACATCATCCCAGGCTAGCGGGGATCTGCACTTCCTGCCATACAGTGCCTCGAACGGTGCCATCTGGATACTGGCCTGGAAACTGTTGTTGTACGAGAATTCCACTAGGTACAAGTGATCTTCCCATGAACCACCGAAGTCAAGTGTGCAAGACCGCAACATGTCTTCAAGAGTCTGGATCGTGCGCTCCGACTGGCCATCCGTCTGCAGGTGATATGCTGAACTGAACTGGAGATGGGTTCCCAAACTCTCTTGCAAGCTACGCCAAAAGTGCGACGTAAACCTAGAATCTCGGTCCGAGGTGATACTGACAGGAACATCGTGCAATCTGACAATCTGCCTGAGGTACATCTCTGCTAACTGAGCCGTCGACTGACCAACTCTGAATGGGAAAAAGTGAGCCACCTTCGTGAGCCGGTCAACTATAACCCAAATAGCATCTCTACCAGCTGGGGATCTAGGTAATCCAGTCACGAAATCCATGGTCACATGCTCCCACTTCCATTCTGGAATCGGCAAGGGCTGAAGAAGTCCAGCCGGTCTCTGATGTTCGGCTTTAACTTGTTGGCAAACCAAACACCGAGAGACAAACCAGGCTATCTCCCACTTCATGCCATTCCACCAGAAGTGCTGACGAATATCACGGTACATCTTCGTACTGCCAGGATGGATGGAATACTGGAAACTGTGCGCTTCTGACATGATCTCCTGCCGGATATCTCCACTGGGTACACAAAGACGCTTACCATGTCGAAGTGTACCATCCTCATGAATGCACAACTCTGGTCTTCGTCCTGTCTCGCACTCTGCTCTGAGTCGCTGAAGCTTGGAATCTGCCGATTGCGCCATCCGGATCCTCTCAACTATAGTGGACTGAACTTGCATACTGGCCATCAAGGCCACACTGGAAGGGAGAACAACTTCAATACCCATCCTCTGAAGATCGGCTAACAATTCTGGCTGCACTGTTAGGAAATAAGCTCCGGCTCTCCTGCTCAATGCATCTGCTACGACATTGGCCTTCCCAGGATGATACTGCAGGTTGACATCATAATCCACAAGTAGCTCCAGCTATCTCCTCTGACGCATGTTAAGATCCTTCTGGGTGAAAACATACTTCAGGCTCTTGTGGTCGGTGAAAATATCCACCCTGTCTCCATACAAATAGTGCCTCCCAACTTAAGTGCAAACACTACTGCTGCCAGCTCCAAGTCATGGGTTGGGTAATTCCTCTCATGATCACGAAGTTGTCGTGACGCATAAGCTATTACCTTCCCATGTTGCATCAGAACACATCCTAAACCTCTACCAGAAGCATCACAGTACACTGAGAATCCTCCGGTCCCATCTGGAAGCGTGAGAATAGGAGCTGTTATCAATCCTCGCTTCAACTGCTTAAAAGAATTCTGACACTCCGCTGTCCAAGCAAACTGCGATCCCTGCGGGTCAACTGTCAACGGTGCTGAGATCCGGGCA